>CM065715.1:70631191-70636191 GCA_033310375.1 Conus canariensis | reverse complement strand
TCCCCTTGGAGTTAACATTGGTTATGACTCCATTCGCCATACAGTCCTTCGAATGAGACTATAAACCGAGGTTCTGTGTGTGAACGCACGCACAACATCTTGCACACACGCAGAATCCCATCACCAACTTTCGGAAGAGAAGGCCAGTTTGGCCGTTGGTGTGGATGACACGTTACACATAGCATGCACCTTCCCCGAAAATGGAGTATGGCTGCCTTAATGGCGGGACAAAGAAACGGTCATACACACAAAACTCCACTGCCTGTCTATACAGCGAGGTCCGCAGGAGTATCAGCCTGCGTACGCAGAAAGAAAGAAAAATGAACACTCGAAATCTTCTGAGTTCAC
This sequence comes from Conus canariensis, assembly GCA_033310375.1. Lineage (NCBI taxonomy): Eukaryota > Metazoa > Mollusca > Gastropoda > Neogastropoda > Conidae > Conus > Conus canariensis. Next base: position 70,635,843 of record CM065715.1, on the reverse strand, counting down.
GTCTTCGTTCAGTTTTGTATGTTTATTATGCATGGCTCTAATCGGTAGTCTCTCGTCATGTCGTTGGAAAACTATACTCTAGAAGTGCTTTCATGATGTTTGTAGAAATTCATGTATTTGAATTCTAATTCCTTCATTCCTGTTCCTTAGCCTGTGTATAATTAGGGCAGCAGATTTCTCTGTATGTAATTCGGGCAATAAGGTATTCTGGTGTGTGATTTCAAAACGGCAGAGAATTCACTTTGTAAGCTGGGTATAAGATCTCTGAAGGTGTAATTCAGGCAATGGATTATGCTGTGCATACTTCGAACATCAGATTTTTTCTGTGTATAATTCAGCCAGCAATTGTTAATCATATAGGAACTGCTTAACAGTTCGGAAAATAAAACAGATGGCAGCCTAACTGAAAAATAGACGAAACACGAATGACCACACGAAACAAAATGCAAAGTGACACATACGTTGCTCACAATTTTGGAGTACTGAAGGCGTTTTAGGGAGTATTGTTCAAAGACCTTCAGCGGTAAAGACATGGGCAGATTTACAGATCAGTCACATTGAAGAGACAGCTTATTCTTCAACCCTCAATAAAGATGATTTTGACTTGACTTGACCTGACTTGACTTGACTTGACCTGAGAGGGGCAAATCTTCGACAGTTTTGAAAAGGTGAGCAATGATAGGGACCACAAACTTTGAAGAGTTGGCCAGTTTTTTTTCAGAACACAAACCCAGAAGAGAATGGCAAATTTACAGAACACAAACCCAGAAGAGAATGGCAAATTTACAGAACACAAACCCAGAAGAGAATGGCAAATTTACAGAACACAAACCCAGAAGAGAATAGCAAATTTACAGAACACAAACACGGAAGGGACGAGCAATCTGATACATTAAAAGCAGTGAGACCCATTTCACAACCACACAAAGACCCACCACATAACCCCACAAAGACCTATCACAATCACGTGAGACCCATGACACAGCCATACAGGTGCCCATCACACGGCCATACAGGTACCCATGATACTGACACGTAGGTACCCATCACACAGCCACACAGGTACCCAGCACACAGCCACACTGGTACCCATCACACAGCCACACAGGTACCCATCACACAGCCACACAGGTACCCATCACACAGCCACACAGGTACCCATCACACAGCCATACAGGTACCCACGACACAGCCAGGCAGGTACCCATCACACAGCCACACAGGTACCCATCACACAGCCATACAGGTACCCACGACACAGCCACACAGGTACCCATCACACATCCACACAGGTACCCATCACACATCCACACAGGTACCCATCACTCAGCCACACAGGTACCCATCACACAGCCACACTGGTACCCATCACTCAGCCACACAGGTACCCATCACACAGCCACACAAGTACCCACGACACAGCCACACAGGTACCTATGACACAGCCACACAGGTACCTATGACACAGCCACACAGGTACCCATCACACAGTCACACAGGTACCCACGACACAGCCGCACTAACCACCCCCTCCCTCTCTGTCCCCAGGTGGCGTGGATGCAGAAGAAAGGCGTGGCGGGGGCCATGTTCTGGGCACTGGACATGGATGACTTCACGGGAGCACTCTGTGGGCAGGGCACCTTCCCCTTGCTGCGCGCCTTCAGTAAGAAGGAGGAGGAGGAGGGGAAAGGGCAGAATGGCGACGGCACTGACGACACTGACCTCGGCACCGTGAACACGGGATCCTGGATCCTTTGTCTGGCTCTCTTGGTTCTGCGTCTGTTCTGCCGATGAAGACTACTTGGAACTGGAAACCAGCGGAAAGAAAGAAAGTGCTCTGCTGAGAAGCGTGGGCTAGAATTGTGGGTCTGCTTCAACTAAAGCGGTGAGATGTCATTAATGAAATTTCCCTGTTAATCTTTGTGTGTGCCATTGTCTTGGTGACGGAAGAATTGCCTAGCTGCACCTGCTTCCTCAAACTACTTACGTGTTAGGCAGTTCTCGCTGGAGACATGAAAGTTGAGATTACTGCCTCAGTGTCTCTACTCTTTGGAAGTAAGTAATCGCGCGGAGAAGAGAGAGCGGAGGGGGGGGGGGGGGGGGGGAGGGGGGGGGGGGGGGGGGAGGAGCAGAGAGAAAGGGAAGGAGAAGAGGGGAGGGGAGGGGGAAACCTCCACATTCCTGAAATAGGGGAGGGTGGGGGGAGCAGGCCTTTGCATTCCTGACAGGACAGAAATACTGTGTCGTGAAATATCAAGTCCTGGGTGGTGGTAAATTGGCAGGGGCAGCAACTCTGTAGGCCTACCACGTTATCTCCAGGAACAGAGGCGAACAAAATGTGTCAGAACCGTGGAGAGAAAATGCACACCAGAATCAGGCCCTGAAAGAAGAGACGAGAGAAAGGACAAGAATGGAAGAGGGACCAACGAAAGAACAGCAGGAGAGAACATACTGAATGAGCCGGGAAGAACTCATCACACGTCTTCTCCAGAACCAGAGGATGGTCAGGATGCCACAGACACAGGACAGCAGCGTTGGAAGATGTGAAAGCCAGCGGGGGAACGGAGGCAGCAGCCGGCGACATGGCGAGTTCTTATTTTTGAGAATAGCTGTTGACTAAGTCGTTTGTTTTTCTGTCAGTGTTCTACGATTTGATCACTCTACCCTTTCCTTTTACTCCCCCCTCACACCTCCTCCCTCTCTTCTCTCACTCCTCTTTTCCCACTTGCCGGCCCTCCCAACCTCTCCCTTCCGTTCCCCCCCTCTCCTCCCTCTTCTTTTGTCCGAGGTCTTTGTTATTAACAGCAGCAGTCGGAAGTGTCCTGACCTTTAGAAGCGCTGCTGTCATTGCCAACCACGCCATGGCCTCCTGCTTAGGATTGTAATGGCTGAAATGAAATATGTTCAAGAAGTTTGAAGTATATATAGGAAACGAAGATGGGTCTGTAATGACTATCATCCGATGCACTTATCAGGGACAGTTTTGTGAAGCTGTAAAATGCGCGTGGTCAGTTTACAACTCGCCCTTGATCGGCGATGACCGTTTTGTGAAGCTGATGTCATTTGCCAATGATGACACCCTTGGGTGACACGTGACAACCTTTGCTTCAGGTGTAGGAGAGATGAGCAGCCCGCAGCAAAATCTTAAAATGGTTCGAAGCTTTGTTTCTGTTCGATCTTTCCAAAGCTGTTGGCCTGTTCGATGTGAGAGAGAAAGCAAAGGAACCGGAACTAAACAGCTGGACGTCACTGACAATCAAGTTTGTACGTCTGTACCAGTTGGACACTGATGAAGCGCAACTAGTTCGAAAATGACAACAAGCCGGCACGATCATCTTATTCATTTATTGATTTATTTTGTATGCTTTGTCTTCCGAGTTTTTCAGTGACATCACTCCCATTCAGCTCACCCCACCCCTTCTCCTTCCAGCCCAGACTCAGACTGGTTCCGTGGCTGCCTCTGCACCCAATATCTAGCCATAATGAGTCAGCTCACCGGAGGAGACACTGCTCTGCTACTGAGTCACATCGGTTGTATTCAGAGGGCCGTGAGAGTTTTGGTGTGAAAATACCCCCCCCCATTACAATGAATGTTCTGTTTTCTTTGAAGACATGTTACATTAACATGCTATCAATAAAGTCAATCGAAACACTCACTTCAACAACGCAGTTTGAATGCAACATACGTCAATCATTACTTACGTGTTTTCTTCTATTTCATAGATCAACAGGGGTGTTACATATCATTGCGAGAGAAAAAAAAATGGATGTACCGCTGATGCTTTCAGATCTGTAGTTTCCCTGCCCACTTGATAAGTTGTTTTGTTTATTCCAGTTGTGTTTTCTATAGAAGAGCTCTTTCAGGACTTACGACGTAACTGGAAAGAGACAGACCAACTTCCAAAGAGGGGATGGGGGTGGGGGGTGGGGTTGGGGGGGATTTTGTTCTTGATCTTGCGTGCCCACAATGCTTTCCTTGTGCTGAATCCCTGGCTACTTTTGTCTGTGACGTCCGAAAGGAGTCCCCAGCTGAAGAACTGATATACAACTTACCGGCTGCCGTAGTCCATCCCAAAGTGTGTGTGTGTGTGTGTGTGTGTGTGTGTGTGTGTGTGTGTGTGTGTGTGTTAGTGTTAGAATACGTATGAATGTGGGTTTGTAAGTGTGAAAATTGTGTGCGCTTATATTACTGTAGTGAGGGCGCGCCTCCTACGTGTTTAATCGTTAAAATGTCGATTTTATTGTGTTACACAGATTTTATACAGAGAGTAAGAACGTGTCAGTGATAAACTTACATGGGGACTGGCAGTTCTGAAAATGCTGCCAGCGCACAGGCTGAAGTGGTGAAGATTTTGATCCAGCACCCCTTTCTGGTGCGCCGAATTAGATGAAGACACATGACAACTCGTTCATTTCCGTTGTCCTGAGTGCTGTGTATCTTGCCTGAAGAAGACCTAAGAGGTCGAAACGCGTCGTGTTTTTTTTGTGATTCGTTTGTCTACTTTTTCTCTTAGGCGGAGCCTTAAACATACTTTTTGAAATTTGTTTAGATTTCTGCCTGCAGTCGCCTCACTTTGCAACTAGATGTAGTTCAAAGAATGAGTAATGACATGCTTTCCCTTTTGAGTATTGTGATTGTTAATATTGAACAA
>CM065715.1:70613691-70626191 GCA_033310375.1 Conus canariensis | reverse complement strand
TTCGTTTTTTTTTAATTCGTTTATGTCTCACCTGATGAAGACCTAAGAGGTCGAAACGCGTTGTGTTTCTTCTTGTGACTCGTTTGTCCACGTTCTCTGGGCGGTTCGCTAACATTTATTTAAGATTTGTTTAGATTTCCGCCTGCAGTCCTCTCGCTTTGCAACCAGATGAGGTCAGTCAGTTCCATCACAGTTTCACGGATGTCTGTTGGTCTGTCTATGAACCGCCCTGTCCAGTGTCCAGAAATGTATGTCAAGTCCACGGAAAGCCAGTTGTTTCGTTAACGCTGTTTGATTAATTCATTTGCTTGTTTCTGTCATTTTTTTTTTTAATCTTTTCAATTTAACAATAATTGTTTTTGTGTCTGCCCTATGTGGTTATTCTTGTGTTTATGTGTGTCTATGATTAGATAAAGAAACGCATACGATGCTTATTAACGAACTGATATTATCATCTTAAAGTAGTACTTGTTGTAGTGGTAATAGTGGTGTACTAGTTGTTGTGGTGTAATAATAATGTAATAGTAGAACTGACTATCACAGTAATGGCATGGTGACGATGCTGGTGATGTCGATGATGATTATGAAGATAATCATTATGATGCTGACCATGATGATTATGTTTTGTTGTTGTCATTATCATAATGTTATTTATGCGTATTGTATTCCTTATATGTAATCCGTTAAGTTTCGAAATAAACTATGATTCATTACAAAAAAAAGAAACCTTACAGAAAGCTGACTATAGAAGACCAAAGGACTGGCTTCATTGTGTGAGACACTGACCGCAGCGTGCTGAGTGAAGCCGACCCACAATGGCCAGACAGTTGATGAAGTGGCCAGCCAGACAGCATGGCACTGAATACAGATAACTCACTCTCCACTGAAAATGGAAACTGCGTGTCGGCAAATTCATGGCGACTGTCCGATGGACGGCCTTGGTAACACCCTCTGGACAGGAGTGCTCACTCATGCTGGCTCCGCGCTTAAGCTGTTAATAGGGGGCTTAGTAAGTGATGTCCTGTGTATGCTGGACCAGGACAGGCATCACTGAACACCACCAGAGTGACTCGGCAGCGGAGCAGTGTCTCTTCTGGTGGGTTGCCTCATGACAAATTCATAATGACAGCTCCCTACGGATTTCTGGTGACGGTGCTGTAGCGGGAGATATCTGGATGTCACTGTAGACTGGGAGACGGGGTGGGAGATGCAGTGTTGTGTGTGTGTGTGTGTGTGTGTGTGTGTGTGTGTGTGTGTGTGTGTGTGTGTGTGTGTGTGTGTGTGTGTGAGAGGGTCATGTCATTGATGTGACACAGAAGAAGCACACTCTGTCTCACCATAATTTCTCTGATGAAAACCTACAGTACGAGTCTGGCGAATTGTTCCTTCTACCATTTATCAGCCAGAGGACACAAGCATATTATTTCTGATATTAAAGCTAGGACAACATGCAATAAACGCTTGCTGTGTAATGACAAGACGGAAAGGATTTTCATTGCAAACAAAAAGCTCTGACTTTGTTCCAACTTCTGTCCCGTTAGACAACCGCCTCATTCGTCCATCGGAGTTTGTTCGTAAGTTGGTGTCACATCGGACTTGAAACTGTCATTCCGGCTGTAAATCTCCTTTCCTTTGAGAGGATGCGACCAAAACCTTTATCTATTATTTTTTTTCTTACGGTCAGATTTGAGTCATTCTTCCTGGCTGTCCAAAATACCTTGTTCATCAGTACCAGGAAGTAAAGAATAATGCGATGGAACTCATTTTCAGATGTTGTGAATCCTGCCCCTCTCCTTCATTCTCTTCACTGACTTCCTGTTCAAATACAAATTGATTACAAGTCTTTGCACAGTCTCAGGTCTCACAAAGGTCAAGCACCATCATACCATTTTGACCTTCTCCAGCAGTATGTTCCTGCCCGGCTCTTACGTTCATCTGTTGAAACTCCTCTCCTTCATATCCCTCGTTTCCAGGCTAAGACATTTCAGAGAGCACTCTTTCTCTTGTCAAGCGTCCTCTGCTTAGAGCAAACTTTCTTTCTCTCTTGGCAGTTCTAATTCTTTCTCTTCGTTCAAATCATCCCTCAAGATTACGCGCGCGCGCGCGCGCGCGCGCGTGTATGGTGTGTGTGTGTGTGTGTGCGTGTGCGTGTGCGTGTGAGTGTGTGTGCTCGCGAGTGCGCGTGCGCATGTGTGTTGTGTGTGCGTCTGCGTGCATGCATTCGTGCGTGCGTGCGGTGTGCGTGTATGTGTGTGTGTGTGTGTGTGTGTGTGTGTGTGTGTGTGTGTGTGTGTGTGTGTATGCGTGTGTGCGTGCGTGCGTGCGTGCGTGCGTGCGGTGTGCGTGTATGTGTGTGTGTGTGTGTGTGTGTGTGTGTGTGTATGCGCGTGTGCGTGTGTGTGTGCGCGCGGGCACGCGTGTGTGCTGAGAACTATGTGTGCGCTTGGCGCTATTTATAGATTAAGCGCCGTGACTCTCCATTATTATTATCATTATCATTATCATTATTATTGTTATCGTTATTATTATTATCATCGTTATTATTATTGTTATTGTTATTATTATTATTATCATCATTATTGTTATTGTTATTATTACTATTATTTTAATTAATCATCATCGTCATCATCATAGTTATTATTATTATTATTGTAAGTAGTAGTAGTAGTGGTATTTTTATTACTAACTATTAAAATGAGGCAGCAAAAAGACAGGTGTTCGTGGGATTAGCAATGCCAACGCGTGCACAACTCCATTCTAGTTCTATGGTTGCAGGGACCAGCAATGTAGAAATTCATGGTAGTTCCATGGTTGCAGGGACCAGCAATGTAGAAATTCATGGTAGTTCCATGGTTGCAGGGACCAGCAATGTAGAAATTCATGGTAGTTCCATGGTTGCAGGGACCAGCAATGTAGAAATTCATGGTAGTTCCATGGTTGCAGGGACCAGCAATGTAGAAATGCATGGTAATTCCATGGTTGCAGGGACCAGCAATGTAGAAATTCATGGTAGTTCCATGGTTGCAGGGACCAGCAATGTAGAAATTTATGGTAGGTGGATGGTTGCTGGGACCAGCAATGTAGACATTTATGGTAGGTGGATGGTTGTTGGGACCAGCAATGTAGACATTTATGGTAGGTTGATGGTTGCAGGGACCAGCAATGTAGACATTTATGGTAGGTTGATGGTTGCAGGGACCAGCAATGTAGACATTTATGGTAGGTGGATGGTTGTTGGGACCAGCAATGTAGACATTTATGGTAGGTTGATGGTTGCAGGGACCAGCAATGTAGACATTTATGGTAGGTGGATGGTTGCAGGGACCAGCAATGCAGAAATGTATGGTAGGTTGGTGGTTGCTGGGACCAGCAATGTAGAAATTTATGGTAGGTCGATGATTGTGTTCCGGATGGTGTGGTGCTGTGTGTATTACTGTCTGACTCTAACTTTCAAAACTTTGGATGCGTGTATCTATTATTCCCTACTTACACCCACACCACACGAACATGGACAGCCAGGCAACACACAAACTAGGTTTCTTTTCTTTATATGCTGACTGAACGATCAGGACATTGCAAACACATATCGCTATAAATCATCAATATAAATCAGCAGGCACCACACAGCACGCAGATCAACATATCACATCAGCAAAGGTATGTAATAAACCCAACCCGCCGACACACATGTGGCGGTACAACCAGAGCAAATAACTATGTATAAATATGCAAGAGAGTTCAACGATTTCCTCTTCCAGCGGGAGTTTTAACGGTTGCTCTAAGCGACACAACATTTACAAAAACTGTCACAGCAAATATTTTTCCTGGCACAGACCTCGCTGGCACCGTCAGTAATATCCTAACAGACACAGTTCACACACATGGCTGCACCGAGCCCAAGTCACAGTCTATAGCACCAACCAGCGTACTCACACGGCAAGCAGAGCCGCTACAAGAACACAGTCCCAAGTGGTGTCCCACAGGGCACACCCACACAGAGAAAAACCACATCGAACTACCGACCTGGCGGTCAGGCTCTTCACGCCATCAGGACGGAGAATCCTGAGGCCCTTTACTATACAAGTACACTACTGACCTGGCGGTCAACCTCTCCACGTCAGTAAGACAGAGACAGCGGCTGGAGCACGGGCTGTACCCCGCACCCGAATGTAACCAATTCCAGGCCGGACTCAGGGGCCCCACCGACACCTGGGGAACTGATTACCACCAAAACTAAGCCGGGAGTCTCTTTTCGGCACCATGGGGATGTTTCCAGGCCGCCAAATCTACAGAGACCAAAGGAAATCCTCGCTCACCTGACTGACAACAAAACGCGGGTGAGTAGCTGTCAGGTAAACAGGTCAACAGATGAACAGGTAAACTTGCGCCTTCTCAAAACTGTCCCCACAATTTGGGACCGGTCAAAAATGATCTGTCACAGATTGCTGGGACCAGAAATGTTGAAAAATCGTGGTAAGTCGAGGGTTGTTAAGAGTGGCAATGTACAATTTATGATAGGACCATTTTTTCTGAGACTAGTAATGTACAATTTGTGGTAGATCCATTTGTGTACTCCCAGTTCTTATAGAACAGGGAGTACTTTAGAATGGGAACGAAGAAATGCTGTGTGTGAGTGTGTGTGTGCATGTGTGTGTGTGTGTGTGTGTGTGTGTGTGTGTGTGTGTGTGTGTGTGTGTGTGTGTGTGTGTGTGTGTGTGTCCGTCAGTGGTCAAAATGTGTTCCACTCGCTCCAGACAAAACTACTGGGCCGATCTTTCTGAAAATTTGTAGGTATGTTCATTATGGGTCACGGATGATGCCCGATGTTTTAATTTACAGTTATAGCTGTTACTAACGGCTGTAACGGCATGTAACGGTTTTTTCTTCTTCATGGAATATCTCAGAAAGTACTTGGCCGATCTTTGTGAAAATTAGAATGTATGTTCATTATGGGTCACGGAGAATGCTCGGTGTTTTAGTTTAGCGTTATTGCCGTTACTAACCGCTGAAACGGCCCATAACGGTTTTTCTTCTTTATGGAATATCTCAGAAAGTACGTTGCCGATCTTTCTGAAAATTTGTAGGTATGTTCATTATGGGTCACGAATAATGCCCGATGTTTTAGTTTACCGTTATAGCCGTTACTAACGGTTGTAACGGCATGTAATGGTTTTTCTTCTTCATGGAATATCTCAGAAAGTACTTGGCCGATCTTTGTGAAAATTAGAATGTATGTTCATTATGGGTCACGGATGATGCCCGATGTTTAGTTTACCGTTATAGCCGTTACTAACGGCTGTAACGGCCTGTAACGGTTTTTCTTCTTTATGGAATATCTCAGAAAGTGCTTGGTCGATCTTTCTGAAAATTTGTAGGTTATGTTCATTATGGGTCACGGATGATGCCCGATGTTTTAGTTTACCGTTATAGCCGTTACCAACGGCTATAACTGCCTATAACGGTTCTTCTTCTTTATGGAATATCTCAGAAAGTACTTGGCCGCTCTTCGTGAAAATTAGCAGGTATGTTCATTATCGGTAACGGATGATGCCCGACGTTTTAGTTTACCGTTATAGCCGTTACTAACGGCTATAACGGCCCATAACGGTTTTTCTTTTTTATGGAATGTCTCAGAAAGTACGTAGCCGATCTTTCTGAAAATTTGTAGGTATGTTCATTATGGGTCACGGATGATGCCCGATGTTTTAATTTACAGTTATAGCTGTTACTAACGGCTGTAACGGCATGCAACGGTTTTTCTTCTTCATGGAATATCTAAGAAAGTACGTGGCCGATCTTTGTGAAAATTAGAATGTATGTTCAATATGGGTCACGGAGAATGCCCGGTGTTTTAGTTTAGCGTTATTGCCGTTACTAACCGCTGAAACGGCCCATAACGGTTTTTCTTCTTTATGGAATATCTCAGAAAGTACGTTGCCGATCTTTCTGAAAATTTGTAGGTATGTTCATTATGGGTCACGAATAATGCCCGATGTTTTAGTTTACCGTTATAGCCGTTACTAACGGCTGTAACGGCATGTAACGGTTTTTCTTCTTCATGGAATATCTCAGAAAGTACTTGGCCGATCTTTGTGAAAATTAGAACGTATGTTCATTATGGGTCACGGATGATGCCCGATGTTTAGTTTACCGTTATAGCCGTTACTAACGGCTGTAACGGCCTGTAACGGTTTTTCTTCTTTATGGAATATCTCAGGAAGTGCTTGGTCGATCTTTCTGAAAATTTGTAGGTTATGTTCATTATGGGTCACGGATGATGCCCGATGTTTTAGTTTACCGTTATAGCCGTTACCAACGGCTATAACTGCCTATAACGGTTCTTCTTCTTTATGGAATATCTCAGAAAGTACTTGGCCGCTCTTCGTGAAAATTAGCAGGTATGTTCATTATCGGTAACGGATGATGCCCGACGTTTTAGTTTACCGTTATAGCCGTTACTAACGGCTATAACGGCCCATAACGGTTTTTCTTTTTTATGGAATGTCTCAGAAAGTACGTAGCCGATCTTTCTGAAAATTTGTAGGTATGTTCATTATGGGTCACGGATGATGCCCGATGTTTTAGTTTACCGTTATAGCCGTTACTAATGGCTATAACGGCCCATAACGGTTCTTCTTTTTTATGGAATATCTAAGAAAGTACGTGGCCGATCTTTGTGAAAATTAGTAGGTATGTTCGTTATGGGTCACGGATCATGGCCGATGTTTAAGTTTACTGTTATAGCCGTTAGTAACGGCCCATAACGGTCTTCTTCTTTATGGAAAGCCTCCGCAAGTTCTTGGCCGATCTTTCTGAAAATTTGTAAGTATGTTCATTATAGGTCACAGATGATGGCCGATGTTCACCAGAATAGCCATTACTAACGGTTACACCAGCCCAAGACGGTTTTTCCTCTTTGTGGAATATCTCACGCGTATTCAGGATAAACTGGGAGTACGTTTGTATGCTTTGCATCTTTTTTTGTTTTTTTTTTACTACATTAAGGTCCAATGTTGCGAAAGACACTGCACAATGTTGGAGTCCCACTTGTGTGTTGCTACAAATAGCAATGTAGAAATTTACGATAGGTTCATTGTTGCCACGCTTGTCATTGTACGTTCATTGCTGCTAAGACTAGCCAGACTAGACTAAGAATAATGTGGTAGATCCAATGTCGCTGTGATTGAAATGTAGAAATTTATGGTAAATCCAATATTGCTGAGACTAGCAATGTAAAAATAGACACCTTGTGTTGAGTCTAGAAATGTTGAAAACATTGCAGGTCTGTTGTTGCTGAGAGGAAGGTATGGATTCGTTGGAAAGAAAAAGGTGACATCCTAACTTAAACACACACGCGCGCGCGCGCCACACACACACACACACACACACACACACACACACACACACACACACACGCGCGCGCGCGCGCCGCGCGCGCATTAGCGCGTACACACACACACACACAGCTTATGCAACCATGCGCACACGCGCGCACGTACGCACGCACGCACGCACACACACACACACACACACACACACACACACACACACACACACACACACACACATACCAATAGATACATAAATGCACATATCTTGATCATCGACACATACACCACACACACACACACACACACACACACACACACACACACACACACGCTCGCACACACACACACACACACACACACACACACACACACACACACACACACACACACACACACACACACACACACAAATACCTACAGACACACAAATGCACATATCTTGATGATCACCATTGCAATTGTTCTCATCACCATAATTACTATTGAATTATGTTGCTATTTTCTTTTTCCTTTGCAGCTGCTGCTGCCAACGATGATAATGATAATACTGTTGGTATTGGTCATGATAGCAACGGTTCCGATCTTCTTCATTGTTGTTGTTGTTGTTGTTGTTATTGTTGCTGCCGTAGTTGTGTGTTTGCCGGTGATATCGCCGCTCTTTCTTTCAGTTGTTGTTTCCGCTCTCGCTGGCGGTGTTGGCTGTAATTGTTCTCTCCGACGCTCCAGCAGCCAGCACCACAACACAACATTAATCTCGTTACAGGACGAAGTGTCCGGCATTGCCAGCTCTCGCCATTCCTGACAGCGAGCTACACCCAATAAATGCCGGGCATTTCCAGCACCTGACAGCAGCTACACTCAATAAATGTCTGGCATTTGCAGCCGGTGCCAGTTCTGACAGCAGCAATACCCAATAAGGTCCGGGCGAGGTGTGCAGTGATGCAAGCGCCACATCTGGGGAACATGAATTCCAGAGGAAATGGACAGACGTGTTTCGGAGGCACACGCTGTTGACATTCTGGCACCGAGAGATGGATTCTCTGGGGGACGGCAAGGTGTGTGTGTGTGTGTGTGTGTGTGTGTGTGTGTGTGTGTGTGTGTGTGTGAGAGAGAGAGAGAGAGAGAGAGAGAGAGAGAGAATAACAATAAACTTAATTGAAAGGCACAAGGATATCGATAATATATCCCAAACGATTTTGTTTTTGTCATATCCCTATGAGGTGGACAACGCAAAATAAGAGGTAATTACTTTTCTTTGAATTCTTCACAATAACAAAAAAAAAAAAAAAAGAATTCTGTCATTGGGTTCTCTATAATAATGGACATTCAATTCCTACACACCCAACCTAAATCTATTAGTTATATACTTAGGTTCTTATTCATATTATGCACAAGATATAATTTTGTTTCGTGTGGTTGCATACACATCTACATACATCAGATTAGTTATTGTTCTGAACATGCTCGTGCCATTTTTGTTGATTACAATCAACTAAACGTCGACAAAAAACCTCTTGAATTCATTGATACTGTCAACCTAACTTCACCAAATCCATATTCACTTAGACAGTTACCTACATCTTATACACAGTTTTTCTCTCCCTTAATATTTAAATCGTACAGTATTTCAAAAGCCTGTCGAGCTGAATAATGTTCTTTCAATTGTAGTAATTCAAACCAGTAGCGAAGTCACTGAATTTACACATGGAGTATCCATTAATTTCAAGATTATTAGGTGTATACATATCAACCCCCCAAAAACAAACAAACAAACAAACAAAAAAACAACTACCTTTAATACAAAAAAAATAAGTGTACAGATTCAAGACATAAAGCAGGTTATGAACCCCTAAATATCTTTGATGTAAACAAACGTACAGAATCACAAGATAAAGCATCGTTTTCAGTCCGTAAGTTTATAACCCTTCCTGCACCACAGACTATGCTCAGGTTAAACTTGATCTATCTGTCATTATCTATCTATCTATCTATCTATCTATCTATCTATCTATCTATCTATCTATCTATCTATCTATCTATCTTAAAATGAGCAAAAAAGGAGAACCTTTAGGACGAGTGTATGCACGAGTAAAAATGTCATCTTTTGTTAAACCAAATAATGTCTTATCAAGCACAAACACTCACATGTTTACATTTTTGAAATCAAACTTTTCTTTATGAATGGAAGCAGCTCATTTGTTGATCAAACATACAGCACCATCTGATCATCTCTCTCATTTTGACAACTTAAAAGACGGTTTGCAAAAAAATGCACCCAGAAAATAAATTAAGAGTCATTATGATCCATGAAGATCTCAGCCAAACAAAAGTTATAAGCATAAACAAATTAAATAAAATTTAGAAAGTAAAGGGGTTAGTGACCGCCAAGGATACAGACAAAACAGATTACAGGACAAAATACAATGCATTTCGACCTCTTGGGTCTTCTTCAGGCAAAAATAAACAACATTAAGGACAGTGAAAAAGAAGAACGAAAAAAAAAGAGAAGATAAATGGTTTCTCGTTCTTCGTTTTCACTGTCCTAAATGTTGTTTATTTTTGTCTGAAGAAGACCCAAGAGGTCGAAATGCATTGTGTTTTGTCCTGTAATCTGTTTGTCTGAGTCCTTGCTGGTAATTAACCCCTTTTCTTTCTAAATTTGGCTTCATTTTCCGCCCTCAGTCACTTCGTTTTGAAACTGAAATAAATAAATTTGCGGTCCCCAAGCTTAGAAGATCAATATGGCCCCTTCCTGGACTTAGTCACTGACTGTCGTCATTCCCAGGAAAGAGTCTCCAGTACTGCCAAAACCACCGCACTGTCAGTTCGATCATCCATGCCAGCAAGAGTAACGCTTAAAATAATTGTCAGACTCACGCACTCCTCGGGCAACATCGAAGCACAACGAGGCGGACAACAGAAGAGAGTTCCCCCTTTGAATTCACGACTGTTTTCTATGCTATATACACAAAATACTGTTACTATGGCTTCACATAATAACTAAAAATCTGTGTAGAAGGACAATGACATTTCCATGACACGTAGGATCAGATCATGCCTACACTGGTGTATTCCATCGTTCTGTACGCATCCGAGACATGGACTGTCATGGCGGCTTCAGAGGGAAGAATCAACGCCATGGCAAAGAGTTGTCATTGCAGGACACAAAACGTCCCGTTTACTAAACATATAGCCAATGAATCAATGCGTCAAACCATCAAGCAGCACCACGGACCGTACGAGGTCTGTTGACTATAGTTACAGAAAAATAAATTGGTATGGCCAGGCAACAAGATCCACTGCCGTCCCTAAAACAATCCTCCAGGGAACTGTTGCAGCAGGAAGGCGGAGTGGAAGACGAAACAAACTGACGGATAACATACCAGAATGGACAGGAAAAGCATTTGCAGAGACCCAAACCTTGGCATGCAACTAGCAGAACTGGAGGAAGCTGGTAAATCATCCTTCTTTGGGGTATTTCAATGATTGCCCCACAGAAAGAAGAAGAAGAAGAAGAAGAAGAAGAAGAAGAAGAGAAGAAGAAGAAGAAGAAGAAGAAAGAAAGAAAGAAAGAAAGAAAGAAAGAGTAAAACGGGGCTTAGAAAACGATCCATTTACATCCCATGACGAGAAGAATGAGATCGTGTATTTACGAAAGTAGAAGTTTCATTGACACTCGGGTCATCTGATACAGCCTCGATTATCAACTCGGATGCTTCGTGTTCAGCGTGCATAAACATTTTCAGAAACCTGCCCACGCAGTGAGGGTCTCCTTGCACGTGCTGGAAAATCGCCGACAGCTCGGTACTGCCACTGGAACACTTTCTGTGCGTGCCCGTATACGACAGACACAACGCTGTATGACCGGTGTCGCCTTTTCTTTGGTACACTGTGTGACATGGGCCCGGTCTACAGCCTGTTCTGTCTCTTTTTCTTTCTGTCCCAACCTCTGCGCCACCTCAGAGGCATTGCACCCACGGCGCTCATTCCAACACCCCGTCCACAGCCACAGCCCGGTCGGCCCCGCCGCAACTTCGGCACCAGCAATCCACAGGGAGCAGTCAATATCAAGTCGTCAAGAGGCAACCCACCGGAGGAGACACTGCACTGCTGCCGAGTCACTTCGGTGGTGTTCAGTGGCGCCTGTTCTGATCTAACATACGCAGGACACCACCTACTATGCGCCCAACTGACGACAATAATTGCTTTGTCGCGGAGCCGGCGTGAGTGAGCTCTCCCTCCGGAGAGCGCCATCACGTCCGTCCAACGACAGCTCCCATGGGCTCGCCGATACCGGTGACCCCGACGGAACCAAACCAAGGACACAGACGTGGAGTATTCAGTCTCTTTTAGTCTGTCGTTGTCACTGTCATCGAAATAAAACTTTTTGCGTCGATGACGGGACGGTGCTAACCATATGATATCTCTCGCCATTGTTCCTGGCTATTTCTAGGCAGAGTAACAGTTTACGTCTCAAGACACTCACTCGAGGTATTAGGTCCTCTCCAAATGAAAACATTACTGCCATCTAGATTTCGTTTTTCAATTAGAATTGAACCTTGCGTGTTGAAAAAAAAAAACCCATCTGGCAATATTTATACAGACAGGGATCTCCCTTTAACCCGTGAACACGATTGAACTCAACTTCCCGAGGTCGACGTTTCTAAGATAAGTCTAGAATAATGCTTTCTTGATCCTAATTTGTTTCATTCATGTTTCGTATGGTGACGTAAAAAATAAAATTGTAACGTTTCAGGCTTCCATCCAAATCGACCTTTTTTTTTCCCCAGCAGTTTTTCAGTCCGTTAGTACAGGGTAGGATGTGGTCAACTGATTTTGGTGGCATAAAATGCCCATCTCCTTCTTCAGATCGTTCACGTTCCCACTGAAGTGCCGTGAACTACCCGCTGGGTCCTATCACACCTTGCTCCACACTCTCCACATTACACTTCATGTTGGCCTCCACAGACTGCAACATCGCCATCACGTCCATCAGCGTGGGTGGATCAAGAGAAGATGGGCGACGAGAAAAAGAAGTGGAGTGTCCACTGACAAAGGAGCTGCCCATCCTGTCCACCACGCTGGTCATCTCTGTGCCACTGGTCAGCCTGGTCTGCTTCGTGCTGTCAGGTCGCTGAGGTTCTGGATTCTGTTCGATGTCGCCACACC
>CM065715.1:70583691-70611191 GCA_033310375.1 Conus canariensis | reverse complement strand
CTGCGTGCGTGCGTGTGTGCGTGCGTGCGTGCGTGCGTGCGTGCGTGCGTGTGTGTGTGTGTGTGTGTGTGTGTGTGTGTGTGTGTGTGTGTGTGAGAGAGAGAGAGAGAGAGAGAGAGAGAGAGAACTCGACCAGGCAAGAAGCTAACATATCACCCAGGATTAGGAAGTACTGATCTCTTGTGTTTGTATTAAATATAACGCAGCGCATGTGACATTTTTCATGTACATGTTATAAGCAGAGGAGAAACTATATTTCTTGTTCTCAGTCGTGTCACGTGTCAGAAGAGATGCGAATGCGTGACATCCTGTTCTCAGAGAGAGTGGAATGTTTGGTGAGTGCATGAGTGCGCATATGCACGAATGAGTGCAGAGAGAACCCTTGTATGTTCAGCCTGACTTATACATCACACTTAACTCACATGAGCAATACCATTACAAAATCCCCCGTTCTGGACAAGTTCCCAGGTGTAGTTTCAGCAAGGCTATAGAATCTTGTTACATGACTACATCGACGTAGTGGTTTTTTTAAATTTTTTTTTTAGTTTATGTCAGTAGATGGTCTGATGGTTTGATGCTCCTGTTCGTTAGTGATATGATCAAGTGTGTCAGATTGTTTAGTATCCTGCCATGACACCTCATTTTGATGGCTTAAATTCCTCTTCCAGATCCGCTGTGAGATTGATGTTTCACATGCATTCAGGAAAAGGAAACAGACCAGTGCATACCTGAGTCTTATCTTACATGTTTCATAGAAAGTTATTGTCCTTGAAAAGGTTTCTGCTTTAGATATTTCACTGTTGAACACTTCTTAGCTTCTGTCCATCGACAGTATTGGTGTTAATGTTGTGGCAACAAGCCGCCGCGGCGAAGTGGTTAGCGTCGCGGACTCCCGGCTGGGAGGTCGTAGGTTCGATTCCCATCAGAGTCATTTGGGATTTTTCTGCTCCGACCGGCTCCTACCCAGAGTTGAGTTTGCTACGGGCTCAGTTGGGAAGACTGGGACCACACAGTCGAGTTTCATCCACTTAATGGATGCGTCTCTGAGAGTGTTGCTCAAATTTCCTGACCACCACTGCAGGTGTCTGTATCTCTCGGCCTGGTTGACGCCGGGATATATTATGAAAGGAAGCGTAGGGTATAGCCCTGTCATGCAGTCTCAGACCGGAGTGAAAATCCGTAGCATCATCTTAATCATCCTCAATCTCATCGATCAGCATGAAAAAAGTATCAAATTCTGTGGCCCTTCATGCCCTGCTCTCATGGTGACCTCAGTTTCGATGTCCTCTCCACGTCTGTGGCCTTGGTTTAGTTCCGTCGGAGTCACCGGTATCGGCTAGTCCAAAGGGGCTGTTGTTGGACGGAAGTGGTGGCGCTCTCCGGAGGGAGAGCTCACTCACGCCGGCTCCGCGACTAAGCAATTATTGTCGTCAGAAGGGGGCTTAGTAGGTGGTGTCCTGCGTATGCTGGATCAGAACAGGCGCCACTGAACACCAATGAAGTGATTCGGCAGCAGTGCTGTGTCTTCTCCGGTGGGTTGCCTTTTGACGACTTGACATTGACTACTCCCTGTGGATTGCTGGTGCTGCGGCTGCGGTGGGACTGACTGGGCTGTTACTGTGGACGGGTTGTCGGAATGAGCGACGTGGGTGCAATGCCACTGAGGTGGCACAGAAGGTGGGACAGAAAAAAAATGTTGTGACAGGACATCACCTTGATCTTCTCGGCGCTGATTCGGGGCAATATCTTGTTGATCTATCATACAACTTTTGAATAAACTTGACCGCTTCGTGTTCATTGTCTTTGAAGCCATCGATGGCATTTGCAAAACGAAAGTTTGTGATAGTTTTCGCTCTAGTTCTGACTGGTAGACATGATCTTCAAGCGCATTAGCCATGACGCATTCTGGGAACATGTTAGAAAGGTGTAGGAGGCAGAAGGCGACCCTGACGAACTTCAGCTGGAGTATGATACCATTCTCCAACAGCTTCCGGTATGAGCACCACACTGGTCGCTTTGGAAAACAGTTCGTGGCTTGTCTTAATTCCGGTTCTGCCCATTGTTAAATTCTTCATTGTGTCTCGCAACAGCTCCTGCCAGACGCTGTCGAACTCATTCTTGAAGTCTATGAAGACGTGGTAGATAAAATGTTGGAGAGGAGATGCTTTTCACAAATGGTACTTTGACTTTGTTGAATCCAGTCTGTTCCTCAGCAATAGAAATATCTACCTGCGGCTGTGATCTGTTCAATTTTTTTTTCTGTAGCGTAAGTTCCTAGCAGGTGCGGTAGTTCTGATTGCGTTGTAGACTTCCGTTGTCGGGGAGGGGGGGGGAGGGTGCTGAGGATCAATAACTTAGTCCATGGTGCGGGTCACTCGCTGGTGTGCTGAATGTTGTCGCGGATTGCAGTCCGGATATCAGTTATTGCCCCTCTTTTTGAAAGTTACTGTCGCCCACATCGGAATTATAATGTTGCTGCTGCTGCTGCTGCTACTGCTGCTATAGCTACTACCACTGTTGCTACTGCTGCTGTTAAGAAGAAATACATGAATGAGAAGGTGAGGAGTCAGTAACAATACAAAGTGAAACAAGGAAAGCGATGCCTGGAGACACTGGGATACACGACCAGACAGAAAAATTTGGCGAAATATCTAGATCAGCAGCAGCCGTTTGAGACAG
Source organism: Conus canariensis (assembly GCA_033310375.1). Taxonomy (NCBI): domain Eukaryota; kingdom Metazoa; phylum Mollusca; class Gastropoda; order Neogastropoda; family Conidae; genus Conus; species Conus canariensis. Next base: position 70,608,512 of record CM065715.1, on the reverse strand, counting down.
ACTACAGACACCAGGACAATTCTCAGCTGATCTAGAAACAGTCTTGTTGTTGTTATCACTGACTTCTTTGTATTGGTGTAGTATAATACTAAATCCGGAAAATTAGAAGGAGACCAAAGTGATTTATTGGCCAGCTCCATGCACCGCCTGCCGAAGGACCGCCATTACCTTGTGGAAATCGGCATCTGAAGAAAACAGAAAAAACCTTTAAGCACATTACCAGCTCGCTACGATTCCATTCTGACCACTCCAATCTCCAAAACCTCAAGGGGAACTAATGATATCTGCATCTTAAGGTCCCCAAAGGAACTGTTGAGATCTAAATTGTTGTAGTCTGGCTTTAATGTGCACTTACCAGCGACCATTATGGATGCATATATGCATTACGTTCCTCATGTCCGTTTCTTTTGCTCTCCCTTTTCCCTGTGCGTCCATTTCATGTGCGTTTAATGTCACTGATGCATGATGTGTGATTCTGGTTTTTCAACCGCATCTTATGTTATAACGTTTTATTGTTTTCCATATTTAAATAACAGCATTTCCTTTTTTTGACGAAAAAATTTGACTTTTATCGCTCAAATGCACAAAACTTTATTTTGTTGTACATGTCCTTCTTTGCACTCAAAAAATGCATTCATCGAAATGTATAATGTATTCCACATTTTGCGTGGGGAAAAAACCCAAACATTTCACTTTTTTCTATCATGTGTGTTGTGGTTATCATCGTGATCATGATCATGATCATCATTATTACCATCATCATCATACATCGTTATAAGCAGTAGCAGTTTAAATAGCAACAATAACGATAGCAGCAGCAGCAACAGCAGCAGCAGCAGCAATGCTGGAAGTAGTAGTGGCAGTAGCAGCAGCTACACAAACAGCAACAGCAGCAGCAACAGCAGTAGCAGCAGAAGCAGCAGTAGTAGTAGTTGTAGTAATAGTAATAGTAGTAGTAGTAGAAGTAGCAATAGTAGTAGTAGTTGTAGTTGTAGTAGTAATAATAGTAGTAGTAGTAGTAGCAGTAGTAGTAGCAGCAGCAGCAGTAGTATTAGTAGTAGTAGTGGTGCTAGTGGTAGTAGTAGTGGTAGTAGAAAGAGCGGAAGCAGTAATAGTAGCAATAGACGCAGAATGACATGTAGCGATTGTAACGGTGTTAGCATTACAAGTTTGGTTCAGGGTTGAGCAATGATTTTGCGTTCAGACAATCCCAAAAGTGTTAACCCTGTGTAAGTGAACAAGGACATTTTGAAAGAGAATGATATTGATGACACTTGACAATGGCTATCAGATAATAAATGATAGGAGAATGGGAAGAAAGATATTTATCAACGTCAGACTAATATTACCATAACTGCTGTTCTATTCATTTTTTTCCCCATTTGCATAAGTACATGCATTTAAAAGGAAATCTGAAATGCGGCAGGAACAGCAAACACTAAATAACGAACAAATTGGATAAATGTTGCTCCCGTGTTGATCTCATCGTGGGCGCAAAAAGTACCTATGTATTCGTTATTTAAATGTGTTTGGGAAAAATACATATGTGTAAGAGTGCCGAATAAGTTTTTTGTATGAAAGAAAAGAAGCAAAATTGAAAAGATAAGTGACAGTATTACGTCAACACTGCAAGCAGTCAGTGCTGTCAAAAACTAAAACTAATCAGTCATCACTTTGATATACGTTTAGGTAGTCAATATATACTGATGCAGATGAGCAGCGGTCAAGGGGCAGATCTTTGTGTTTGTCGGATAATTTCTTTCCCCCTTTTCTTTTTGGAGATAAATCTCTGTGCTTGTCAGACTCCCATTCTCCCCCGCTGGGTCTTTTAGTTTGTTTATGCATTTCTTTCCTTGAGTCTTCTTTTTAGGACAAAAGATTGTGTTTCCGACCCATCTGACCCCCCCTCCCCTCCCCTCCGTCCCTTTCTCCCCTGTGCCTTTCTGAGGACTATTCTCTGTGTTTGCCTTATCGATTTCTTTCCATCTTGTCCCTCTGTCTTTCTGACCATTCTGTCACTCTGTCTTTCTGGAGATCATTCTATCACTCTGTCTTTTTGACCATTCTATCACTCTGTCTTTCTGGAGATCATTCTATCACTCTGTCTTTTTGACCATTCTGTCACTCTGTCTTTTTGACCATTCTATCACTCTGTCTTTTTGACCATTCTGTCACTCTGTCTTTTTGGAGATCATTCTATCACTCTGTCTTTTTGACTATTCTGTCACTCTGTCTTTTTGACCATTCTATCACTCTGTCTTTTTGACCATTCTATCACTCTGTCTTTTTGACCATTCTGTCACTCTGTCTTTTCGGAGATCATTCTATCACTCTGTCTTTTGACCATTCTATCACTCTGTCTTTTTGACCATTCTGTCACTCTGTCTTTTTGACCATTCTGTCACTCTGTCTTTTTGACCATTCTGTCACTCTGTCTTTTTGACCATTCTGTCACTCTGTCTTTTTGACCATTCTGTCACTCTGTCTTTTTGACCGTTCTGTCACTCTGTCTTTCTGGAGATCATTCTATCACTCTGTCTTTCTGACCGTTCTGTCACTCTGCCTTTCTGGAGATCATTCTATCACTCTGTCTTTCTGACCGTTCTGTCACTCTGCCTTTCTGGAGATCATTCTATCATTCTGTCTTTCTGATCATTCTGTCACTCTGCCTTTCTGGAGATCATTCTATCACTCTGCCTTTCTGGAGTTCATTCTATCACTCTGTCTTTCTGGAGATCATTCTATCACTCTGTCTTTCTGATCATTCTGTCAGTCTGCCTTTCCGGAGATCATTCTCTGTATTTGTCTGACTGATTTCTTTCTCCCTGCCTCTCCCAAAGTTATGCTATCTATCTGACCTTTTCCTTTTTCTGTATCTCTCTGACGACAATTCTTCGTATTCGTCGTTGTGTCTTTCTTGGGAAGAATTCTCTATGTTTGCCTCACTAATTCCTTTCTGGAAACATTTCTTTGAGCTTGTCCGGGCCTTTCCTCCCCCCCATCCTCCCCCCACCCCTTTCTTGCATCTTTGTGGAGACCATTGCCTGCGTTTGTCAGACCCTTTATTTCCGTATGTTTTTTTCTGGGGCAATGATTCAGGTTTGCCTGACCTGATTCCATTTTGCATAATTATGTCTTGGGACGATTCTCCGTGTTCAGCATTTTTTCGCCTCTTTTCCGGGAACATTTTCTTGTGTTTGTCTGATCTTCGTCTGGCTCTCTGGATCTCTTTGAACGTTTTTTTTGTGTTTATCTCACCAACGTCCGCCTCTCTGGCTCTCTTGGGATAACTCTTTGTATTTGTCTTACCCATTGCTGTCCTTCTGTCTTTCTGGGGATGATTCTGTGCGTTTGTCTGAGTTTTTCTGTTTCTGACGTTCTGTGGACACGTGTGTGTGTGTGTGTGTGTGTGTGTGTGTGTGTGTGTGTGTGTGTGTGTGTGGTGTGTGTGTGTGTGTGTGTGTGTGTGGTGTGTGTGTGTGTGTGCTACCCATGCCTGTCTTTCAGTCTCTTGGGACAATGCTGTTTGTTGTTCAGATCCATAACTAGGCCGGTGTCTCTCCGGGGACAGTTTCTACATTTGACAGATGGTTTTCTGTCTCTGTTGGACCACTGGTCTATTCTGTCTGTTCCATATCTGTCCCCCCGTATTTCTGGGGAAAATTATTATATGGTTTCTGGCCTATTTTATCCCCTGTCTCTGCGGGTAGAGATCTCTGTGTGATCCATTTTTATTCCTTCCTGTTTCTTGAGACTATTCTCTCTGTTTAAACCATTTTATTTCTCTGTCTTCTTAGGGACAATTCTGCCTGTTTGCTGAAACCATTTTATCTTGAGTCTTTCTGGGAACAGTTCTCTCTGTTCAGACGGTTTTATCACTGTGTCTGTCTGAGGACAATTCCCTCTGTACACTAAAATGGTTTTATCTGTGTATTTTCCTGTGGAGAGTTCTGTCTGTTTAAACCACTTTACGCCTGTTTGTTTCTCAGAACCGTTTTTTTTTTTCTGTCTGTCTGACTCATTTCTATCACTGTGTTTCTGGGGACCGTTCTTATGAGTCCCATCGGCCGTTGATTGCTCAATCACGTAAAAAAACTGTTCCCATTGTCGTGGACAACGTCTGAAACAGGTATGTGTAAGGCATGGCCATCTTCTTTTATTTGTGAAATGACAAAGTTGTGACCGCGTCAGTAATGTCCTCCTGGGCAAATTCCGCGTCAGACCGCCCAGCGGGAGATGACGTATGGCTGCCTCCGTCGTGTTGCCGCTGTAAAGGTCGCAACGCGGATAACGTATAGCTCCAATAAAATCGTCTGGAAGCGATCCAGAACGTGGCAGACTATGAGCCTGCTGGTCCGGGGGGAAGGAAGCGAGGAGATGGCTTTGAAGGTCTCGCCTTCGTGTCTCGATGTAAAGAAAGTGTAAGCCAGGTATTGCATCTCCCGTCCTATTTCACTGTGGACCTTTCCGTGCTGGACAGTAGTTACAGCTATTGATCAGGATAGGAAGTGGACGTGGAAAAGGGAAGGATGAGTTGGGGGCACAGGGTAGGTGTCTCGAAGGTTGGGGGTGGGGATAGGGTAGGTCGAAGTGGGAGGAGTTTAAAGAGGCAGAGTGTATTCTGTTGTCAATTAACTAACTGGTTTGAATAGTTGTTGTTGCACAGCTGATGTACAATTTGTTTTTGTTTGTTTGTGTCTTTTCCCCCTTCTTTTTCTTGCTCTATCGTTTTTTTTAATTTTGTTGAGAAAGTTCTCTCTTTTTGTCCTTTTCCCTTTCTTTCCCGCCCCTTTTTCTTGTTCTGTGCTCATTCCTATTCGTAGAGATTTCTCTGATTCTTTATTTTATCCAGACGTTTGTGTGCAAGTCACAAACAGCATCCATTCTTTTGTTTGATTGTAAAGGCGGATCTGGAACATCTCCCACCCCCACCATCCCCAGACAATCGATAATGTAAGCTTCACACAGTTTCTCTGTATCTTAGACGGGAAAACCGGGCAGTAAATCTCTACTTTATGCTGGCAGACAAAAGCTTCTTTCTGTAAACACCAGACGCCGTAAATAAGAAGCCTAGTAAAGGTATGTGTGTTGTTGGGTATTCCCTGTCCAAGACCATCCTATGGGGAACAGCGGAGGGTGGGCGTTATTTCACCATGACTCTCTGAGACTATCCTCCAGGACACAGTGGAGGATGGGCTTGTACTTCACCATGACTCTTCAAGGCCATCCCGACCTGGGTACAGTGGAGGTGGACATGTATTTTACCATAACTCCCTGTCCGAGATATCAGAGGGTGTACATGTATTTCACCATGACTCTCTGTCCAAGACCATCCTACAGGGTACATGTGCAGTGGAGAGTGGACATGTAGTGCACTATGGCTCTATAAAACCGTCCTAGAGGGTACAGGAAATAATGGACTTGTATCTCACTATGACTTTCTAAGACCATCCTAGAGGTGATAGTGGAGAGTGGACATCTACTGCACTATGGCTCTCTAAAACCGTCCTACAGGATGTAGAAAATAATGGACTTGTATCTCACTATGACTTTCTAAGACCATCCTTAAGGTAACAGTGGAGAGTAGACTTTCCAGAGGAAGACGAAGAGAGTTCCGGACACGTAAAGGATCGGACTTGTTACAACCCCTCTACTGGTTGCGCATGGCAGTTGTAGAGATCACAGACTGTCCAAACGTCTATCACAGTATTTCCAAGACCCACAGGCAAGGGGATATGATCTCCCTGTTTCTTTCCTTTTTATCTTTAATTTTTTTTGCTGGCTGGTTTTCTTTACTGACTCACTTCCTTTTTCACCTTCAGTTCAAACATAAACACTGAGACGTTCTTTCTTACCGACATAACGTAAGCCGTATTGTGAATCATTGGTCTGATCTCAATTCAAATCTAATTTCACATATGTGAAAGTTCTTGAGCAGCAGGTGCAAAACGCCAGACACAGTATCACGCTGATTGTATTTATTGGGTCTTGCAGCTGTACTCTCTCTCTTCTATTCTTACAGGAATCAGTCCGGAAGTATAGCTCCCCACCCCCGCCTCATTCCCCCCACTCCGCTCTTGCCCCTGGCTCTTTCAGAATGCATTGTGTGCTCCCTCTGTGGGGAATTCTGTGTTTGTATTTTCCTCTTTTCGGTGGCTGTCTTTGAAATCTGTCTTGTTTTCCTTTCGCTGCCCATTTTTTGTTCTGACTTTGTGAACCATTTGTCTGTCTTTGCTCCAGAAAATGTCAACGTCCTACAGTATTAAGCTTCCATTCGTCATGGGGATGGTGGATAATCTTTCAGCATAAATTGTATCCGGGCCTTTTTTTTGTAACTCTTTGTTTCTCCACACCTTTTTTTCTTGTTTAATTTGGTCCTTTTTAAAAAAAAATATTGTGACCTGTTCACCCACATTCTTGTTCAAGATTTAAAAAAAATATGCGAATAGTGGTAAACTTACTGTTACATATTACAGTTTTTAAATTGTGATCTGGCAACTTGGTAGCAAGAGCCACTGCCCACGCAGTGCTGTTTGATGATATTGCTTATGTTCAAAGTGGTCATTGTAGTTTTAAGTTTCATGAAATCATTTTAGAATGATTTCTCATATTCTTAACAACCTTCAGTTCGGGGCACTCGGACACGGTCAAATTTCAAACACCCTTTTGATTTCAGTGTAATGTGTTTAAGCTATAAGCTATAATATTGATGTTCACTTTCAAGGCCCACAAAGGGCCGGAACAAATATATTATACAAAATAGCGACCTTCTAGTCTGTTTTTTGTGCATGACATGAAAACAAACAAGTTATCAGACAAGGGAGATAAACCACGTTGAAGAGGAAAATAAGCGCTAGCAAAGAATTCCATCAGTCAACACGAAACTGAGTTTGAAAGTATAATAACCGCAGGGGAAAGCAAATCATGAAAATAAAGGTTGCAATTCTCAGCCACTAAATAAATGCAATAAAAAAGTAAAGCAACGAGTTTCGACCTGTCGGTCTTCTTCAAGCAGGAGAAGATAAACAAACAACGGGAACAAACATAAGTGCAGGGGAACACGTCTTCAATCACTGTAAAAACGACTGAACGGGAATGAGATTAAAAGGAATGGGGTGATTAAACAAATGAGATGAGATAAAAAGGACGACTTTGAAACGTAAACCTTTGAACAAAATCATTTACATAAGCGAATGGTTCTGTTAAAAAAATGTTTTCATCGTGACTGAAGAGTTGTTCACTGCACTTGTTTTCCCCCACTCTATGTTAATTCCCGATGTTTGTTTGTTGTTGTCCTGCCTGAAGGAGACCCACAGGTTGAGGCTCGTTGCTTCAGTTTATGTTGCGTTCATTTGGCGGTTCGTTACCTCAGCGTTCATTTTCACAACGTGAAGCTGTCTGTGCAAGGACAGAGAGAGAGAGAGAGAGAGAGAGAGAGAGAGAGAGAGAGAGAGGAGAGAGAGAGAGAGAGAGAGAGAGAGAGAGAGACAATGACAATGACAATGACAATGACAAATATTTTAATTGAACTAGGCCTCGTGCCCGTGTCAATGGGGACATTGGGATGGGGGGAAAAACAACAACATTGTGGAAAAAGCAAATGTAACAACAACACCACCTTGCAAGTATACATGCATTTTCTCGGCCAAGTAGATACTTTCACATTCTTCCTCAGTCATGGATGTATACATAATGATCAAAATACGTACCAATATAGATTAGGGCATATCATTTACAAATCTCACAGAGGTTACATTCATTTGTAGTTGCCTAAACACCTGTAAACCTATTCATGATCACACACACACACACACACACACACACACACACACACACACACACACACACACACACACACACACACACTCGCACGCATACACTCACATATACAAGCTCTTTTGCTTTTAAAGGGGAAAAAATACCCCGAATTATACATAAAAATATATGAACTTTACGTCCCATTCGTTTTTTTGCATCTGATTTCAAAAGCTCTAGTTATGAAAGTAGCAACATCTTTAGCCATTTTATCATTGGCAAGTAATAATGACATCTTGAAAGCCGACGCTCTTGCATAATATTTAGTGGGTATGAAATGCTCTCGAACATCTTTATATTTAGGGCATACAATAAAAAAGTGATATTCAGATTCCAACTGACTTGGACAAAAAGGACAGCAGAGTGCCTCTCGGGGAACACTCGAATGCCGCAGTTTGTGAGTATTTAAACAAGATACGCCTAACCTGAATCTTATGAGATTTTTACGATTGTTCAAATTACTTACCGTAAACAGATAATTCGGTATTTGTCTAAATTGCTTAAAGGAAGAATAGAAGGAAAAGCGATCACTAGCATCCATTCGGGTGTACCATTCTTGAAGATGACAATCAATCAACCGATTTCTAAATTCTAAGAGAAAACCTTTGACATTGTAAACGTTCTGGTTTTCCCATACATACCCAAAGCCATAGCGATTTAACGTAGAGCAAACTGATGAAACCCAGTTGTTCTTGCCTCGATGATGCAAATCATATAACGTGATGTAAGCTTTCTTAGGAAGGCGATTGTCCGGCATATTAACGACACGTAACCAATACTTGATACATTTAGTATAATTGTTTATATAGAGTGGATACCGACCAGTTTCTCCGTAGACTAAGGCGCTGGGTGTTTTTATGGAAACATTTAAGAATCTCTTGAGTGCAAACAAATGTACTTTTTCAATAATTGAGTTGTTTGCAGTCAAACCCCATACTTCGGCACCATAGCTAAGCATTGGCTGGACTTGACAGTCGAAAAGTTTAAAGAACAATTTCGGGGAAAGACTTTGAAACTTCCACAGTAGTTTTATAATATTGATGACTTGACGTTTTGCCTTGGATGCTAAATCCTCAAGGCAATGGGAAAAAGAAAGACCCGTGGAAAAGATAACACCTAAATATTTATACTGATTAACAATTTCTAGTTGCCTACCGTCGTAGAACCATCTTTCCCTTGAGGCGATATACCCCCCATTTCTAAACACAATAACTTTTGATTTTTCTAAATTTACGATCAAATCGAGTTTTTTTGCTGTGCTACACAAAACATTTAGTTGCTGCTGGAGACCAATGACGGTAGATGCTACGAGTGCAACATCGTCGGCAAAAAGCATAATTAGTATCTCTATGAAGTCTGGTAATAAGGGAATACCATGTTTACCGTATTGAATTATTTCTTCAGCAAGCTCATTGATGAATAGCGAAAATAAAACCGGACTGCATATTTCTCCTTGCTTCAGACCCCGGGGACACATAAAAGTGTCAGTTAAATCTCCCCCCACTTTAACCCTAGCTTTGACATCTGTGTATATGCTTTTAAGTGCATTGTACATCTTACCGTTTATACCTTTTTTCTTTAAGATTGACCAGAGTTGGTTTCTATCTACCGAATCGAAAGCCTTTTTAAAGTCAATAAAAGCAACGTATAATTTCTTGTGGTTAGATAGTTGCTTTTGTACCAGAGAAAAAAGAGTAAATATATGATCAGTAGTACTATAATTCTTTCTAAAGCCAGCCTGCACATCGTTTATTACATCACAATCTTCAATCCATTTTGTTAAACGCTTGTTTAATATGTAAGTATATAATTTTGAACTAATGTTTAAAAGAGAGATACCTCTGTAGTTGTCTGGGTTGTTTATATCACCCTTTTTGTGCAAAGGTTGAATCAGAGCTTCGCACCACATAGAAGGGAAGATGCCAAAATCAAAGAGTTTGTTGAAAAATTTCTTAAGGAAAAAGAGAATAGTGGGGGTACAATATTTATAAAATTCCCCAATTAGTCCGTCTGGACCTGGTGCTTTATTTGATTTTAAAGCCTTAACTGAATCAAGAATTTCCCCTTCAGTTATACAGACATCCAATTCATCAACGTTACCATCAGCAACAGGAAAATACTCAGTTTGAAGTTCCTGAGAATTAGGACCAGAAGGAATAAGCTCATCATTAAAGACTCGTTTGAAATGCTGAAACCATTCTTCATTGGATATTGTGTTTGGTACATGAGAACTACTTTTTAAAGACCTTACAGTGCTCCAAAACCGCTTAGAATCTTTGGCGTTTTCGTTAAGTGTATTTAAAACTTGCTGTCTATATAACTGCTGCTTGTCTCGAAGTAAGTCTTTATACTCGTTTCTAATTATAGAATAGTTAAGTCTCAGTTGAACAGCATCGGGGTTGTCATTAACTTTCACCCGACTGTACGTTCTCAATGCTTGTCTCACCTGGCGGCGTTTAACATAGCACTCAGAGTCAAACCATGGGCTGTGCTTGATGTTACCTGTGACAGTTTCTTTACACATTATTTGACCAGCCATAAACAGACCTTCGTTTAGTTTCTTCAGTGCACTCTCAAAATTGACATCAATCAATTCAATTGCTTCATTAAAGGTTGAATTGACCTCGTCAGACTGAAGTACACCGATAAAATCACCTTCTTTTGCTGGATCCCATGCATAGTTTTTAAATTTGGTTACCTTTAACCTTTTTGAAACCGTCTCCTGATTCGGACTGGGAAGCATTAGTACAAATTCAACAGGCATGTGCTTTGATTCTACCCGTGGGGTTACTTTCAATTCACGGCACAGTGGAACTAAGGATTGGGAGGAAATAAAATAATCAATAACACTTGCACCATTGTGAGCGATATAAGTGAAATCCCCGCTTTTATCACCAGGCAGAAAACCATTTAGAATAACCAACTCAAAATTCTGACAGATGATAATTAAATAAAGACCAAATTCATTAGTGGAGCAATCTTTTGATACACGAGAAAAGCAGTCATCACCGGTGGTATTTTCATTTATCAAGTCACCTAAATATACGGGTAGTTCTTGTGCGTTCAGCCGACCAGTTCTTGCATTTAAATCGCCGAGGATGATCACTGGAAGATCACCCGCTTGTTCAAAAGTATCCATCAGACATTGTTCAAGAAGGGAAACCCCATTATCAATCTCGGTATCTGCATAATAAACACTGTTAGCAGGGGGCAAATAAATTCCAATTAAAAGAACGTCAAGATCTAGAGCTTTAAGGTGGAGAACAATAGTATGGTCATATTCCACTGTAAGTTGTTTGACTAGTTTGGCATATGTCTTTCTTACAAGAAACACGATCCCTCCTGACAAACGTGCAGTAACAGCATCGGTTAATCTGATTCCAGGTGAAAGAAAAACTTCGTAATCTAAAAAGGAAAAGAAGGAAATGTTCTTGAGAACGTTTCCGTCAAAACAACAAAATCGAACTGAGATATATAATTATTTACATCAGGGTCATAAACTGACGATACACCCTCAATATTATAAGTCAGAAAGGAGAGACTGTTTTTCTGACAAGTCTTGACACGGGCACGGCCGTTATCCTAGGTGACTTCATTGTAAGAAGGACACGGGGGCAGCAGGGAAGCACAGTTTTGTTCATTATTACGTCCAGGACTACCTCTTGAATGGGCCCTTAAAAATCTTTCTGTGAGCTGTGTCTGTCTGGTTCGTACTCGACTGCGAGTACAAGGACCGGAGCCAGAGAACTGGCCCTCGGTTTCACTGACCATCGACACCTGCCACGGAGAGGGCCTAGGGTTCTCCACCACCTCGGTACTGTGACTCTCGCCAGTGTTGAGACCCTCTGTCACTGTACCTATCACACCCTTGGACTGGTTTTCCACGTCGTGCGGAGGGTTTACCAAGGACACTCTCTGTTTTAATAGAGTCATGCTGTCATCAAGAACGTCTGGTGAATGTGATGGCAAGGTCGGTAGACCCTCTGATGTAGGGTCAGTCACTCCTGCTAGGTGCGGGTCCATGCAATCCTCAGTTGTTGTAGGAATCGACGGATCCCCACTTTGAGAAGAATCAGGACTGCAACCATGGCGGCCTGGGGACGCCTCAAGCAGGTTGCTTTGGTTTTGATTTTGTTTAGGACATGTAACAGTAGTCCCACTCCTGGGAGTACTTGTCCTGAGCAGGGTGGGGAATTCTTGCATGTTGTACATGGGAGGGGGACGAGAAGAAGACGACCAGGTTTGGGTAGAAACAGACAGCGGAGGGGGAAAGGTGGTAGTGGAAGGTGGAGGGGGATGGGTAGAAGTCAAGGAAACAGGCGAACGGGTGGAAATGGAAAATGAAGGAGAACAGGTGGAAGTGGAAGGCAGAGTGGAATGGGTGGAGGTAAGTGGAAGAAAGTGTCACGGTCGCTAAGCCGGACGGCCCTACCACCCTTACCCACGCCTATCACACACTAGGTCAGACAACACAGCACACTAACACAGTTTTACAATCACGCACGCTTCTTTATTTCACTCACACTCCATGGCGCCACCACTCACGCACATCCACAACTGCACACAAGTATCCCAATTCCCGCTGACTCACCCTACTCTACTATAATGACCTGGAAGACCCTAACCTAACCTGAAACACCAGTTGCGGTATATCACTGTGACCTGGGGACACAGCGATAGCCCGCACACGTGGTGACTACCTACTAGGGACAAGGATTTACCAAAGGGACTCTAATCTCTTAACGACTGCTACCACCCACACCTCTCCCCAGGACTCACCCTTCTCTTTTAACCCGGGACCACTACCAAACTGGTCGCTGCGTCCCTAAGGGAGGCAACGACAAGTACCCTACACTGTGCCGGCCACTACGTCCTAAAAGGAGGCAGTAGCTAACACCCCTAACCCTACTGCCTAACGCTACACCCCTTCTATCACAAACATGGGACAACCCATCCCGGCCCGGAAAGCTCCAGTCCTCGGCGTTGTACGTGGCCCCTCACAGGCTGACACCTCCCCGGAAGACTCTGCACCCCGGCGCTGACCGTGGCTCCTCCGCGGGCCGACACCCTCCCCGAAGACTCTGCACCCCGGCGCTGACCGTGGCTTCCCGCAGTCTGACTCCTCCCTGCGATGGGCACGACACCCAACGTACACACACCAGACGCCCTCTCGACGGGTCCGGGGCTCGTAGGACGCCTCCTCCTCTGAAGGCCCCGTCGGACACCAAGGGTGAAAAAGGCCTGGTGCAGCGCCCTCTCACAGGACGCCTGAACAGGGACGAGGAACCAGTGCCGGAGAACTCCCGGAAGAGCACCGGTAGCTGGAGGAGAGCTGCCCCACAGAAGGCAGACGGCCTGGGTGGTCTCCTTCTCCCGGAAAAACAACAGGCACTGGAAAGCGCCGCTCACCTGCCGGCACGCGGCAGTGGACTGCGGTGGTCTGGCCCCAGCCTCAGGACGGAACAGGATACCTGCTGACACAACTGGACATACAGACGATCAACCACACCAGTTCTGCAACTGGCTGACAGTGGCTGCAACAAGGACGACACTGACTCAGCACAGGCCAAGGGCACCCAAACCCGACGAGGACCTGGCACTAACTATGACCCGAAGTCACTCTTCAAAACTACCGGCGCTGCCGCCGCACCTACAAGGAGTACGTCCACTCCGACGAACACCAGGGACCGAAGTGAAGCTACCCCAACACATTCCGCCCTGGTCGGAATCAAGCGAACTCTACTCACCACACAAAACAACGATTGGTCAGAGAAGTGTATCCCTCCGCAGAGCTGACACGCCTGACCAACGGACTAGTTGTTGCTCGTGCAACAACACGACAATTTACCACAACAACTCACAGACTTGACAACACAACAACAGCCGATATCCTGCCCCGCCTTCTCTGGTGTAGAACCAAAGTAACAAAAGGGTAACAATCGGGAACGAAACCAACCTCCCGCTTCCATTCCATTCCTTCAATAAGTGAAGACTGGAATGAAAGAATACTGTATGTCCTATTTCCCCAGCCTCCTACCTAGCCTAATCTTTCTACCTAACCCTGAGGAACTTAACCTAACTCTAGCTAACTAAACCCCAACCTCACATACGCGCGAGCGCGCGCGCACGCACACACACACACACACACACACACACACACACACACACATACACACACACACTCGCACGCATACTCGCACACGATCTCTATCTTGGACCACCACTACTCTTAAACACGTGGACGTACTAGTTTAGTACCGCCGATCGGTGACACACCCCCCTGCCTAAGTTTTAACTACAGGTTAAAACAAACAACTTCTCACTCGATCGGCGTTTTAGCCACACCCTACCTATGACAATCCAATTCTCTATCACTCATTCTGTCCTACTGTTACTTTTGATGCACTCCAAAACTTCCATCCCAACAGCATCAACTTTTAAATACATCAACAATCACAGGTTACATTAATCAACCTGGTCTAACGCTGCTTCACACGACCTTAACGCAGGCACTTACAGGCAGCCGTTACACTACGCACTACATATAAATTCCATAACTGAGGCTGCTCTGGCTATGCACGACCGCTGTGCGACACGTGCTACAAATACCACAGCTTCAGTAACACCTTGCTACGCCATTCTCTACCAAAGATAATAACACATGCATAGCTTCAATAATGTCAACCTCTCACGACACAGGTTAATGGAACCCTCAGGTTCTCTCTCTCTCTCTCTCTCTCTCTCTCTCTCTCTCCCTCCCTACAGCAAGCGACTCAAGAAGTCTGCCGCCACATTGTCCTTTCCAGACACTGCCTGCACCGTAAACTGAAATGGCTGCAGCTGCAGTGCCTACCTTGTGATCCTCCCACTAGTACTCTAGACCCCACAGCTACCTTCCTGGGTTTCGTCCTCAAATGAGAATGTCGCTTGTACCTGCAAGCTGTGGTTGCCAAGTTCTTCTTTGCCAACTCACACGTCTTAGCTATTTTGTTCCTTAGGTTGACGACGTACTCTGTAGCTGTGCAGAGCTCTTGCCTCTCGGGTTGCAACCACCGATCTCTCAGTATCTGCATGGGCCTGCGCATCAGTGGCATCCTTACAAGGGAACTCTTGAGACTCTTCCCTTGTCCACAGTACGCTGACACTGGGAGCATGACTGGCAGTACCGACGAATGTCAGCATGCATGCCTGGCCAATAGAAATGGCGACCAACTCGCTCCTTGGTTCGGGTGGTACCTAAGTGTCCAGACATGGGTACGTCGTGGCCTAGCTTCATCACCGTGGTCCGTAGTTCAGCTGGGACGCAGATCTGACTTGCTACGTCCTTGGGACCCTCAAACCGCCGGACCAGTACACTAGACTTCCGAGCGTACTCGACTCGTCCAAACTTGGTGTGGAAGTGCGTCCCTGCTTCACACGCACTCCGAGCCTTCCTCAGGGTTTCATCCTGGTCCTGCATCTGAATTAACTGCTGGGTAGAGGTGTTCAGAATGCATTCCTCGACGGGCAGTGGTACGGGTTCTTGCTGCTCCCTGGCTCTCTGCGCGTGTGTCTGCACTGCCCCTACCAATGCCGGGTCTGCGTATACAGGCACACGTGTCCAACCGGGATCTCCTACTCTCTTTGCGAAGTTTCCGATCAGGACTTCCTGCACAGGGCTATTCATGACCAAAACCTCCAACTTCCCTGCGATGAATGGTGACTTCAACTCTACTACCGCCACAGGCAACACAGACCTACATCTGGATTCAGCCAACACTACTGGGACTGTCTCTCCTGTGTACGCATCTGCCGGTACTAACCACTTGGCCACTACGGTGTGTCCGGCACCAGTGTCCCGTAATCCATTGGCCGGAGACCCGTTAACTTCTACAATGCACGCAGGCTCGTACCGCTGCTCAGCGCATGGGCGACACAACGTAGGGACTACTCGAGCTTGGGGCTGGTCACAACAATGAACAGCTCCAACAGAATGGGGCTCAGGGCATTTCCTAGCGATGTGGCCTGGCTTCTTGCAGTTGAAACAAACTATGGTCGATCTAGGCCCTTCTGATCTCCTGTTCAGCTGCTGTAGTGCACCATCACTTTGTTGGGACCTCCCTGCGGGCTGGCTCCCTGCTGTTTCACGTGTATTACCCAGGTTGGGCTGGTTAACTGTTCGGTCTTGTCTCGCCTTCCTCCCCAGTCTTTTGGCCTCTGCCAAAACAGTAGCTTCTGTTGCAAGCTGTTCCACAGTTTTCGGGCATGTCTTCCGCACCTCAATTGTGAACTCTGGAGACAATAGCTGATAAAACTGTTCTTGGAACAGCAGATCCTTTACGTCCTCTGCCACACTCTCATCCTTGCCCGCTGCCGCA
Organism: Conus canariensis; assembly: GCA_033310375.1. Lineage (NCBI taxonomy): Eukaryota > Metazoa > Mollusca > Gastropoda > Neogastropoda > Conidae > Conus > Conus canariensis. Next base: position 70,592,340 of record CM065715.1, on the reverse strand, counting down.
CACCAGAGGGAAAACCACCGCTTCATCCTTCCCAGCATCTGGCCGAAAGTCTCAGCAGCGTCCTTCTTGATGCTCCTGAACTTTTCTCGGTAGGCCTCAGCATCTAGCCTAAAGTGGCTTAACAGGGCGCCCTTTATCTGATCATAGTCGCCTAACTCATCCGCACTTAACCGCATCACCGCTTCTCTAGCCTTTCCTCTCAGCAGAGACATCAGACGTGTGGGCCATGAGGTCTTGCTCCACTTGCACATCTGGGCTACACGCTCAAATTGGGCGATGAAAGCGTCCACGTCGTCGTTCTCTCCTAACGGCTCAAGGTGGACATGCTTCGTTTCCTCCACCTCAATCAAGCGTTTCCTATGCGCTGCTTCATCTAAGGCCTGTCTCTCTTGTATGATTAGCTCTCGCTCTCTTGCCTCTAACTCGGCTTCATCCCTTCGTCTCTTGAGATCTAACTCGGCTTGCCGTGCTTGAACTTCTATTTCCCTTATTGCCCTTTCTTCCTCCATCTTCTTCCTCTGCAGTTCCAGTTCCATCTGTCTCGCTGCTTTCTCGTCTTCATCCTTCCGCTTTAACCTTTCCCTCTCCTCTTCGATCTTCTTCTGCTTCACCTCCAGTTCCCTCTGCCTAGCAGCTTTCTCCTCTTCATCCTTCTGCTTTAACCTTTCCTTCTCCTCTTCGATCTTCTTCTGCTTCATTTCTAGCTCCCTCTGTCTATCAGCTTTCTCCTCTTCTATCTTCCTCTGCTGCATCTCTAGCTCCCTCTGCCTAGCAGCTTTCTCCTCTTCATCCTTCTGCTTTAACCTTTCCTTCTCCTCTTCGATCTTCTTCTGCTTCATTTCTAGCTCCCTCTGCCTAGCAGCTTTCTCCTCTTCATCCCTCATCTTCTGCCTCACTTTCTCCTCCATCCGGAGCTCCAATTCTGCTTCTCTCGCCGTCTTCTCATCCTCATTACGTACTGAGTCTGTGACGAACTTGGCGAGGTCTCCCCCAGCTAAACCCATCGCCGCTCCCAACTTGGCAAACTTTGCATAAGCCCCCGTCCCCTGTTCTTGATCCACCCCCGCTCCCTGGTCACTAACCTTAGGTTTGGTATCCGCCATAGAGGCCTGTGGATCCATGACACTATCGGGGTCGTACTGCGGATGGGCTCGGGTGTGTTTAGACATAGGGTACCCCTACTACCACAGAGCTAGCAACGGACAGTATGCGATCTGAGCGCAACTGGAGGTTCCTGACTACGCACAAGCCCCTGAAGCAACTCAGCACAAGTACACAATACTCTCAATGAGTCACGCACCAAGCATAACTCCACCCACACTTGTGTACCTCATACATACACCCCCATGAGCTCCAACCCATATAATACTACCAATGCACTGTCTGGTCACTGACTGAACCACGTGACACCGTGTGTCCACCGTCCACTGTGCATGCGCACCAGTTACCCACAGTCACAGGCCTCACTGTCTCTGGTAGGCCGCACCCACACGATCACAGTGCACTTGCACCCCTCAAGTCCAGGTGCACTCACAGCATACCCTATGCCACAACACTGCACACCCTCGTGCTTCACACACACAGTCACCTGGCTTACTCTGCCCTTAATCCCCACAGGATATCCGAGCACACAGCGTGCACAGTCACGGGCCGGGTACCACTCTACCTACTCACTGGGGTATACCACATGTAAGGGACACAAAAGACACCTGGTACCCTCCGGCACCTCACCTACACTGTACGATGTAATCACTCAATGTTTATTGACCATTCATACCTCACTCACACGGTAGCGCCAACCCATTCACACCAACACAAGTGCCCTGCCCAATGCCAATGGAAACCTGCCTGAAGTGAACAGGGACACTACGTACCACCTCCCAGGGTACTGGTACGCTCCCACCAACCACCCACTTACATTTCACACAACGTACACACCGGACACAACACCCCCCTTACCTCCCTCCTAGCTACCTATCACCTACCCAGAACCCCTTATGGTACCCCGCATCTCCACCAAAGTGTCACGGTCGCTAAGCCGGACGGCCCTACCACCCTTACCCACGCCTATCACACACTAGGTCAGACAACACAGCACACTAACACAGTTTTACAATCACGCACGCTTCTTTATTTCACTCACACTCCATGGCGCCACCACTCACGCACATCCACAACTGCACACAAGTATCCCAATTCCCGCTGACTCACCCTACTCTACTATAATGACCTGGAAGACCCTAACCTAACCTGAAACACCAGTTGCGGTATATCACTGTGACCTGGGGACACAGCGATAGCCCGCACACGTGGTGACTACCTACTAGGGACAAGGATTTACCAAAGGGACTCTAATCTCTTAACGACTGCTACCACCCACACCTCTCCCCAGGACTCACCCTTCTCTTTTAACCCGGGACCACTACCAAACTGGTCGCTGCGTCCCTAAGGGAGGCAACGACAAGTACCCTACACTGTGCCGGCCACTACGTCCTAAAAGGAGGCAGTAGCTAACACCCCTAACCCTACTGCCTAACGCTACACCCCTTCTATCACAAACATGGGACAACCCATCCCGGCCCGGAAAGCTCCAGTCCTCGGCGTTGTACGTGGCCCCTCACAGGCTGACACCTCCCCGGAAGACTCTGCACCCCGGCGCTGACCGTGGCTCCTCCGCGGGCCGACACCCTCCCCGAAGACTCTGCACCCCGGCGCTGACCGTGGCTTCCCGCAGTCTGACTCCTCCCTGCGATGGGCACGACACCCAACGTACACACACCAGACGCCCTCTCGACGGGTCCGGGGCTCGTAGGACGCCTCCTCCTCTGAAGGCCCCGTCGGACACCAAGGGTGAAAAAGGCCTGGTGCAGCGCCCTCTCACAGGACGCCTGAACAGGGACGAGGAACCAGTGCCGGAGAACTCCCGGAAGAGCACCGGTAGCTGGAGGAGAGCTGCCCCACAGAAGGCAGACGGCCTGGGTGGTCTCCTTCTCCCGGAAAAACAACAGGCACTGGAAAGCGCCGCTCACCTGCCGGCACGCGGCAGTGGACTGCGGTGGTCTGGCCCCAGCCTCAGGACGGAACAGGATACCTGCTGACACAACTGGACATACAGACGATCAACCACACCAGTTCTGCAACTGGCTGACAGTGGCTGCAACAAGGACGACACTGACTCAGCACAGGCCAAGGGCACCCAAACCCGACGAGGACCTGGCACTAACTATGACCCGAAGTCACTCTTCAAAACTACCGGCGCTGCCGCCGCACCTACAAGGAGTACGTCCACTCCGACGAACACCAGGGACCGAAGTGAAGCTACCCCAACACATTCCGCCCTGGTCGGAATCAAGCGAACTCTACTCACCACACAAAACAACGATTGGTCAGAGAAGTGTATCCCTCCGCAGAGCTGACACGCCTGACCAACGGACTAGTTGTTGCTCGTGCAACAACACGACAATTTACCACAACAACTCACAGACTTGACAACACAACAACAGCCGATATCCTGCCCCGCCTTCTCTGGTGTAGAACCAAAGTAACAAAAGGGTAACAATCGGGAACGAAACCAACCTCCCGCTTCCATTCCATTCCTTCAATAAGTGAAGACTGGAATGAAAGAATACTGTATGTCCTATTTCCCCAGCCTCCTACCTAGCCTAATCTTTCTACCTAACCCTGAGGAACTTAACCTAACTCTAGCTAACTAAACCCCAACCTCACATACGCGCGAGCGCGCGCGCACGCACACACACACACACACACACACACACACACACACACACATACACACACACACTCGCACGCATACTCGCACACGATCTCTATCTTGGACCACCACTACTCTTAAACACGTGGACGTACTAGTTTAGTACCGCCGATCGGTGACAGAGAGGAAGGGGTGTGACTGGAAGGAGGCAGGTGACGGGTGGAAGAGGAAGGTGGGGGGTGACGGGTGGGCGCGGAAGGTGGAGGGTGATGGTGGAAGAGACAGGGGTAATGGGATGGGTGGGAGAGGAAGGAGGAGGGGGGTGGGTGGAATTGGAAGAGGAAGGGGGACGGGTGGAAGTAGAGGGTGGAGGGGGGCGGGTGGAAGTGGAAGGGGAAGGGGGACGGGTGAAAGTAGAGGGTGGACGGGGACGGGTGGAAGTGGAGGGTGGAGGGGGACGGTGGAAGTGGAGGGTGGAGGGGGACGGGTGGAAGTGTAGGGTGGAGGGTAACGGGTGGAACTGGAGGGTGGAGGGCCGGGGGCATAGGAAGTAGGATGGCGGACTGGGGGTGACCTATGGCCGGCAGAGGATGGCCGTGGGGATTTGACTGGGGTGTGGACATAAGGCGCATCTCTATTCTGAGAGCGATGCCCAGACTGTGCCCTCTGACCAGACTCATACTGACGCTGGTTCCCACGGCCTTTGGCTTTTCTGAAGTGGGGGGATCGCTGTTCTCGGAAGCATAGCCGACCATTTCTGTAGTACGCCGTCTTGCCCTGGTACCGTTGTCGGCGTAGTTCCCCTTGCTGACGGATTGTCAAATCCCCAGCCACACGGATACCCAACGTATCGGCCATCTCCCTTCTGCATTTTCTTTCTTGCAGAACGGAAAGTTTGTCACTCCAGTTCCGCAATCGCGCAATGATTGTCCGAGGTCTGCCATCTTGTTGTTTCTGACCTACGCGATGGGCTCGCTCTACATCCTCCAGAGACCAATTCTTGAAGGGGTAGAAGCGAATCAGAAGTTGAACGACTTTACGAGCGCAGGTCGTATAATCTTCGCGATGGTCCTCATGGACGTTGAAAAATCTGATGTTGTACTGACGTGAAAAAGTTTCAAGTTTATCTTGATGATCGTGCAAGTCATCAGACATATCTAAAAGGAATTCCTGCCATTGGAAGAGTTGTGAAAGACGAAGCTCGAAAACGGAACATTTTTGAGACAAACATGAAACTTGATCTTTAAGCTGTCTATTTTCATCTTTCAGAGAATAGTACAAGGACTCAAGAGTGCAAGGATAGTTCTCAGAAGTTGACTGGTTGCCACATAACGATTGAAAACACTGTTCCACCTGTACATCTTGAGTGTGTAGAGGTGCTGGGTTGGGAGGAAATCCTGGTCCAGGATTGGACTCAATATCTCCACACAGCAACAGAAACATGACTAAAAATACACACACATAGACAGACAGCATATATGAAGACCTGTCTCGGTGGGCAACCATAGTTACCTTTAGGGGTATCACTAACCCCCACTGGACAGTTTTACAGTATCTCATGGCAGCCAGCATCAGAAATGAACGGTACAGTTTGGAGAACGACACATTCCCACCTGTTATGTTGAAGTACGGGTTGTGTGAAGCACAGGTAACACTGGCATGGCTGCAGTAATCCTGTGAAGTATCAGCTCCAGTGTCCACACACAGAAAAATGAAGAGCAGGGAAAGCACAACTGTCCGGATAGGAGACACAGGCCACAGAAGAGAAACAGGTTTACACCTCACGGAAACCTGTCTCGCTCTTTTCCCCATAAAGTTTGTATAAGTCCAGAAAAACACACCACACGTGTTTCTCCAAGTCAAGTTTGATATTGGCATTATTTTGAATTAGTAACAGCACCCAAAAAGAAAAGAAAACAAAAGAAAAGACAGAACCAAAGTTAACAAGGCGGGCTACCTAGGCCCAGTTGACTGTAAAAAAACACACAAAAAACCCTATACTGCTGTAGTGATTACATCGCACAAGCGGAGCGCTGTCAAAAACACGTCCGTACTCCTCGGTGGCTTGAGAGAGAGTCCAGAGAGAGAGAGAGAGAGAGAGAGAGAGAGAGAGAGAGAGAGAGAGACAGACAGAGAGACAGAGACAAGGGCAGAGAGACAGAGACAGAGACAGAGAGACAGAGACAAAGAGACAGAGAGGATTCAGGGTATGAAAGAGATGACATGAAAAAAGAGGGTGTTCAAAATATAAACTTTAAACCCTTCCCTGTCAAGATTGAGGCAACTATTGATTTCCCTTTCGTTACGCCTGTCTGAGTCGACTTTCGTCCTCTGCACGAGCCTCATCAATAGAACTCAGCTACTTGTGCTACATTCACGTTTCCCGTCCACCATACCGACCTACAGTGATACGGCAGATCAGACGGGGATAATCATTCCAGGAAAGTGGTGGGAGGTTGTATATATAGCCACCCGCACGGTATCTAACATAAAACACCGTCTATAGTTCTGTACTGTTCTCACCAGCACGGCGAGAACATAGAAATCCATATTATTCCCACCGAGGGCTGCTTGGCCTTCAGAGTCCGACGCTCAGTATTTTGGTTGAACCGTGTCTTTAAGGAGAGGTGCGAAGATAGCATCCAACATCTGGACAACGTTTCTTTTTGTCTTCTGTCTACAGCTTGGCGTAATTCCTTAGCATTTTGAGCTGCCTTTCTGGTTCGTTTCCACTCCCCCATCTTTCCTGCGTCTTACTTTCTGTTTCCATCTGTCTGTCTTTTTGTCCACCTGGCCTCTCTCTCTCTCTCTCTCTCTCTCTCTCTCTCTCTCTCTCTCTCTCTCTCTCTGAAGTCAGGCTCATAACAACACGTCAAAGAATGGAAAATATTAAACATTTCTCTTCCGTTTTTTTTTTTTTTTTGATCAACAATGTAACAAATGAAAAAGTAGAAAATCACCATGTTCTAGGCGTAATAATAATCCACAATCGTTCATGGAATGCTCACATCAAAACAATATGTAAAATTGTAACCAGACAAATATATCACCTATGAAAATTGAAGCACTTTTTACCCTTTTTGCCAGAAAACGGTTCCTGAATGCATACCTGCTTTCTTGAATCAGTTACTGTTCGACACTATTTGTCCAGGCCGGCGCAGATCCAGTGACATCTGTAATCAGCATTCATAAACGTGCCATTGAAGCAATTCTGAAATAATCGAGTCTCAGGGATACCGATTATATTCAACCTGGAGTTCTACCAGTGAATGAGATGTTTGCTATCAATGAAGGAAAGGAATGTTCATGCTAAATCATTGTATCTGGATTAACTCCACAAATCATTTAATCCATATTTGATAAGAATTCTAGAAATTCTACAACATTGCGGGCTCCCATACCAATGATTGACCTATTTCAAACAAGTCGTTTTCATTCTGGTCCTCTGCTCTGGAACTCACTTACGCCTGAGCTTAAATGCCATTGAAGCTCAGAATCTTGTTTCCACATTTGGCATAATATCACTAGTTGTGTAGATACGTAGTACAGTTCATATTGCCAATACCTATCCATATATAAATTATTACTATGTCATCACCAGCATGCAGTTTACTCATTTTCCCAAAGTGATTGTTGCTGTTCAAACGTGCTACGGTTTCAAAGTTAATTTGCTACTGTAAATGATTGGACACGCTATGTCAGTCCACGCACATGTCAACATGTGCTCAAGAAGTGCATCTGTGTGAAGCAGCGGGTTGATCATAACATCATTGGTACTTTTTAGGTGTGGGGGTGGTGGAGTGGGGGGGGGGGGAGGGGGGATGGGGGATGGATAATGATTTTTTTCCCCTCTTTTTCTTATTCGTTTGCTTGGTTTTGGGTTTTCTACCTTTCATCTCTCATATTTTTTATTTTAAATTCTTTTTTTCATATTTCTCCTTTTTTTTTTTTTTTTTAACCATTAACACATGTTTGAATCTCTCCCTCCCTCTGTCTGTCTGTCTGTCTGTCTCTCAACAATGATGTTATCTCATATTCTTCACTGACTTGAAGCCAGTCTTGTTCTAAAATAAGATTTTTGAATATGAACTTGCCCTGTGGTACGTGGACACGATTGTCTCATGAATGAAAGTTCATTCCTCCTCAGGATGTACTGATTATAGTAGTCTGGTGATTGATGCTTCTTATCTCCTCTTTCCTCGTAGGAATATTATATACTACGCAAAAATTGTGTGTGTGTGTGTGTGTGTGTGTGTGTGTGTGTGTGTGTGTGTGTGTGTGTGTGTGTGTGCGTGCGTGCGTGCGTACGTGCGTGCGTGCGTGCGTGCGCGTGCGTGCGCGTGCGTGCGTGCGTGTGTGTGTGTGTGTGTGTGTGCGTGTGTGTGGTGTGTGTGTGTGTGTGTGTGTGTGTGTGTGTGTGTGTGTGTGTGTGTGTGTGTGTGTTGTGTGTGTGTGTGACAGACACTTTTAGTGTAAAAGTTTTTTTTAATGCTACCATGAATTTTCACTGTTCTTGTTCTAATTAGTCCTGTATTGTGTAAGAGTGTTTTATGTTAGTATCCTTAGTCCCTGAAGGGACAAGGACAGGTGAAAAGCAGCATCTTCTTGCTTATCTTTTTTTTCTTGAATGAAGGTTATCCATCCATCCATTCATCAATCAATCAATCAATCAATCAATCAATCAATCAATCAATCAATCAATCAAACAATCTCTCTTTCTCATGCCTCTTTTTCTGTATGACATGTAAGTCTCTCTAATTTTTTGTCTCTTGCTTTCTTTCAGCCTTACATTGTCCCTTTCTGTTCGTCTCATTTTGACGGCCACTCTGTCTGTCTAATTGTCTGTCCGTCTGTCTGTCTGCCTGCCTGTCTATCTATCTGTCTGCCTGTTTCTCTGCGTTTTATCAATATCCAACTCTCTTTGTCTGTCTGTCTGT
>CM065715.1:70573691-70578691 GCA_033310375.1 Conus canariensis | reverse complement strand
TCAATCGAGGATGAGATTGTGATCTTTGTTTGTCTGTCTGTCTCTTTCTCTGGAAAAAGACCAGCTAATCACGTTCAAGGTAGTGAACAGAGAGTGGACGTGTGATTATTTCAATTATAAACACAAAGTATTCATAATCATTGAGCTGTTACATGAGTCATGAGTTGGTGTTCGAATTGTTAATGTTGCGCCCGCGCTTCTGCGCGTATGTGTCTGCGCATACTTGTGTTGTGTGCAAGCGACAATTTGTGAAGGTACGACTTATTTCGTGTTTTTTTTTTTTTTTTTTTTAAATTTCGTATAAGTGTAAGCGCATCTGTAGTTGTGCATGCAGTCATTAGCCTCTGTTGAATGATTTTTCCCCACAAGTCTTTTATACGTGCTTAAAAAAAAAAATGCTATGTAGTATACAGTTGTCTTTGTATGCAATAAAATGTCCGATTTTAGAGCTGTACTTCTGCTTTTGTGTGAAACCACAGACGCCACCACGATCACATTTTGTGTGTGGTCTTTTTGAGATTATAATTCTTAATTTCATTTCGAGTTCTGAGGTAAATAGGAAATATAGGGGAGGGGGAAGAGGCGGTGTATATGTGAGGTGAGGTGGGGATATCGGAGCGCTAGAGAGAGAGAGAAAGAGAGAGAGAGAGAGAGAGAGAGGGAGAGAGAGAGGGAGAGAGAGAGAGAGAGCGAGAGAGAGAGAGAGAGAGAGAGAGAGAGAGAGAGAGAGAGAGAGAGAGAGAGCGAGAGGGAGAGGCCGCTGGTGGTGGTAGTGATGATGGTGGTGGGCGAGAGACGAGAGAATCCCATTTGGAAGACGCCTACTTCTTCACGCAGCAGACCAGACTTCCCCTGGGAAGCAGGCCAGTCACACTGGCGACCTCCTGACAACTGACCGGAGCCAGCAGACTACACAAAAGACCCCAGATGTCAGCCCCTTCCCCAAGACAGATCCCAGTCTGTCTACACCATTCCCCAAGACAGATCCCTGTCTGTCTACACCCTTCCCATGACAGATCCCAGTCTGTCTACACCCTTCCCAAGACAGATCCCTGTCTGTCTACACCCTTCCCATGACAGATCCCTGTCTGTCTACATCCTTCCTATGACAGATCCCAGTCTGTCTACACCCTTCCCAAGACAGATCCCTGTCTGTCTACACCCTTCCCCATGACAGATCCCTGTCTGTCTACATCCTTCCTATGACAGATCCCAGTCTGTCTACACCCTTCCCAAGACAGATCCCAGTCTGTCTACACCCTTCCCATGACAGATCCCAGTCTGTCTACACCCTTCCCATGACAGATCCCTGTCTACACCCTTCCCCATGACAGATCCCAGTCTGTCTATACCCTTCCCATGACAGATCCCTGTCTGTCTACATCCTTCCCATGACAGTTCCCAGTCTGTCTACACCTTTCCTATGACAGATCCCTGTCTGTCTACACCCTTCCCCATTACAGATCACAGTCTGTCTACACTCTTCCCATGACAGATCCCTGTCTGTCTACACCCTTCCTATGACAGATCCCTGTCTGTCTACACCCTTCCCATGACAGATCCCTGTCTGTCTACACCATTCCCATGACAGATCCCTGTCTGTCTACACCCTTCCCATGACAAATCCCTGTCTACACCCTTCCCCATGACAGATCCCTGTCTGTCTACACCCTTCCCATGACAGATCCCAGTCTGTCTACATCCTTCCCATGACAGTTCCCAGTCTGTCTACACCTTTCCTATGACAGATCCCAGTCTGTCTACACCCTTCCCCATTACAGATCCCAGTCTGTCTACACTCTTCCCGTGACAGATCCCTGTCTGTCTACATCCTTCCCATGACAGATCCCTGTCTGTCTACATCCTTCCCATGACAGATCCCAGTCTGTCTACACCCTTCCCATGACAGATCCCTGTCTGTCTACATCCTTCCCAGGACAGATCCCTGTCTGTCTACATCCTTCCTATGACAGATCCCTGTCTGTCTACACTCTTCCCATGACAGATCCAAGTCTGTCTACATCCTTCCCTTGACAGATCCCTGTCTGTCTACACCCTTCCCATGACAGATCCCAGTCTGTCTACACTCTTCCCATGACAGATCCCTGTCTGTCTACATCCTTCCCATGACAGATCCCAGTCTGTCTACATCCTTCCCATGACAGATCCCAGTCTGTCTACATCCTTCCCCAGGACAGATCCCTGTCTGTCTACACCCTTCCCATGACAGATCCCAGTCTGTCTACACTCTTCCCATGACAGATCCCTGTCTGTCTACACCCTTCCCATGACAGACCCCAGTCTGTCTACATCCTTCCCATGACAGATCCAAGTCTGTCTACACCCTTCCCATGATAGATCCCAGTCTGTCTACATCCTTCCCAAGACAGATCCCTGTCTGTCTACATCCTTCCCATGACAGATCCCAGTCTGTCTACATCCTTCCCATGACAGATCCCAGTCTGTCTACACCCTTCCCATGACAGATCCCAGTCTGTCTACACTCTTCGCATGACAGATCCCAGTCTGTCTACACCCTTCCCATGACAGTTCCCTGTCTGTCTACACCCTTCCCAAGGACAGATCCCAGTCTGTCTACACCCTTCCCCAGGACAGATCCCTGTCTGTCTACACTCTTCCCATGACAGATCCCAGTCTGTCTACACCCTTCCCATGACAGATCCCTGTCTGTCTACACCCTTCCCAAGACAGATCCCTGTCTGTCTACACCCTTCCCATGACAGATCAAAGTCTGTCTACATCCTTCCCATGACAGATCCCTGTCTGTCTACACTCTTCCCATGACAGATCCCTGTCTGTCTACATCCTTCCCATGACAGATCCCAGTCTGTCTACATCCTTCCCATGACAGATCCCAGTCTGTCTACATCCTTCCCCAGGACAGATCCCTGTCTGTCTACACCCTTCCCATGACAGATCCCAGTCTGTCTACACTCTTCCCATGACAGATCCCTGTCTGTCTACACCCTTCCCATGACAGACCCCAGTCTGTCTACATCCTTCCCATGACAGATCCAAGTCTGTCTACACCCTTCCCATGATAGATCCCAGTCTGTCTACATCCTTCCCAAGACAGATCCCTGTCTGTCTACATCCTTCCCATGACAGATCCCAGTCTGTCTACATCCTTCCCATGACAGATCCCAGTCTGTCTACACCCTTCCCATGACAGATCCCAGTCTGTCTACACTCTTCGCATGACAGATCCCAGTCTGTCTACACCCTTCCCATGACAGTTCCCTGTCTGTCTACACCCTTCCCAAGGACAGATCCCAGTCTGTCTACACCCTTCCCCAGGACAGATCCCTGTCTGTCTACACTCTTCCCATGACAGATCCCAGTCTGTCTACACCCTTCCCATGACAGATCCCTGTCTGTCTACACCCTTCCCAAGACAGATCCCTGTCTGTCTACACCCTTCCCATGACAGATCAAAGTCTGTCTACACCCTTCCCATGACAGATCCCTGTCTGTCTACACCCTTCCCAAGACAGATCCCTGTCTGTCTACACCCTTCCCATGACAGATCCCAGTCTGTCTACACCCTTCCCATGACAGATCCCAGTCTGTCTATATCCTTCCCCATGACAGATCGTAATGTGTTTGCACCCTTCGCATGACAGATCGTGATTTGGTTACACCCTTCGCATGACAGATCGTAAATTTTCTATGCCTTTCCACCGACAAATTCCAATCTGTCTACACATTTCACCAGACAAATCCCATCCTGTCTAACTCTTCCCACCACAAATCACAGTCTGTCTAACCCTTCCCCTGACAGACCAAAGTCTGTCTACGCCGTTCCCATGACAGACCGGAATCTGTCAACATCTTCCCATGACAGATCTAAGTCTGTCCACATTCATCCCATAACACCTACATCTTTCCAATAGCAACCCCCCCCCCCCCCAACATATCCACAGCCTTCCCCTGGCAGATCCTAGTCTGTCTACACCCTTCCAGAGTTAGATCTCAATCTGACCGCAGCATTCCCGTGACAGATCCCAAACTGACCACAGCATTCCCATGACAGATCCCAATCTGACCACAGCATTCATATGACAGATCCCAATCTGACCACAGCATTCCCGTGACAGATTCCAGTCTGTACACGCCCTTCCCCTGACAAAATTTAGATTGTCCCAAAGCCTTCCTAGAACAGGCCCCAACCCGTCCCCTAGTCTTCCTACGACAGATTTCAATCTGTTGGCACCATTCCCACCACAGATCCCAATACGTCCACGTCTTCCCATGAAATCCCAATCTGTCTACAGTCTTTCCATGAGAGATTCTACTCTGTGCGGGGTATTCCTATGACAGATCCCAATTTGTCCAGATACCACACAGACTTCGGATCACTTTATATGTAACTGAACAGAACGTAGGACCACAAGCGAGTAGTGTGGGAAAGCATGGAGAAAACGTCGTCAGTATATCTGCAGTTGTTCTGACCTTCTGTCCATTCTCTGCCGCACCGTCCAAGCTCTGATGACACAACTGTTTGACAGCGTTGCTTGAAGAATTTGGAATATTTTTCTTTTTTTTTTATTTAATCCATTTTCCCATTCTTTGATTTTTTTTTTTCACTTCCAGAAGCTGACCAACGAAATATATTCATTCTAATCGTGTGAATAATTTTTGTAAACGCTGTACAAAATTGACATAAGGGGAGATCCTTGAGGTAGCCCTATGGATGATATAAGGAATTAAAATGAGAGTTCTGTCCTGAAGTGATGCCGCGATCTATATTATGGATAGTATGCTGATTTTATACTTAGAAAGAGATGAGGACCGGACTTAATTTTACCCATCTTCTAAGTGAATATCTACGACTGTCGTTTCTTCTTTCCTATGAAATTCTGTAGATACTTTAAAAATGATAGCGTTTTCCTCATTTCTCTCACTTGCTGTGTAACCACTTTCATATCAGGGGAAGAGCAGGAAAAGATTGGCCTATGTTCACGATCTCTTGCAAGTGC
>CM065715.1:70561191-70568691 GCA_033310375.1 Conus canariensis | reverse complement strand
AACAAAGGCAAATATATGATGTATTTTGTACAGTGCTGTTTGATTTGATTGCTTCAACAACAAAGGCAAATATATGATGTATTTTGTACAGTGCTGTTTGATTTGTTTGCTTCAACAACGAAGACAAATATATGATGTATTTTGTACAGTGCTGTTTGATTTGTTTGCTTCAACAACAAAGACAAATATATGATGTCTTTTGTACAGTGCTGTTTGATTTGTTTGCTTCAACAACAAAGACAAATATATGATGTCTTTTGTACAGTGCTGTTTGATTTGTTTGCTTCAACAACAAAGGCAAATATATGATGTCTTTTGTACAGTGCTGTTTGATTTGTTTGCTTCAACAACAAAGGCAAATATATGATGTAGTTTGTACAGTGCTGTTTGATTTGTTTGATTATGTAACAAAGGCAAACTTTAGATTTATTTGGTATTAATTGGTAACTGTATCAGATTTATTTGGTATTAATTGGTAACTGTATCATTAGTGCTGTTTGAGTTGCTTGATCCAAAAACAACGGCAAATTTATGGCGTATTGGTATAAAGTGGTACCTAACATTGAGGAAACAAGAATTGCTGTCTGTTTTCACTGCTGTGATGCGGCTTCATTCATCACAAATAGTACACTCTTACTATACTATATTTGGCAAGGAAGATTTGTATGTATCTGATCTTCATTCTATGTCTCGTGCAATGTTTATCTATATAATGCCCTCTGTTTGGTATAAATTCCAGTAAGTGGTCTGACACTGATGCAGTCTAAGTTGATGTCTGTTTACTTGAATAAGTATCGCTAAATATATCTTAAATGAAGATCTGAAGCGAAGCAATGATTTGAACTGATCACGATTTTGAGCAGAAAAAGATGCACCCGTATATGGGTGGGACCCAGAGAAATACTGTCTTCAACTGCCGAACAGCGAGCTGGGAGCAATCTTGCACCATTCTTGGCAGCCTGCGCTGTGTTCATATAGGGTGCAGGCACGCACAGGCCATTCCACTAAGACATCAAGGGACGTAATTGCTCTCTAGCAGATGCCATTGTGCAATGGCCACTGGATATGGCACGACAGAATCTACACGGGAGCGTTCCCACGGTTATACCAGCCCACATTTCATGATTGCAGTGCCCACCGGAGAAAAACGCGGCATTTCTAAAGTATTGAAAATATTGCTGAAAACGTTAATGACAGCTGTAGGGCATGTATCATTGGGTGACATCTCCATTCAGGGAATGGCTGGGAACATCTTATGAATACTACCCATGTACCGAGTCTGCTGATACTGGGACTTGGAACAGCCGGGAAAAAAGCCGTTGTTGTTTACCACAAACACACACTCGACAGGAGGGGGAGGAGGGAGCAACGAGAGGGGTGTGGGAAGGAGGTGGTAGTGCTAGTATAAGTAGTAGACTTAAGGGGGAAGTGACAGAGCTAAAATAAGTAATAAACTTAAGTGGAAAAATATTAAAAAAAAGTAAACATGGCAGTAATATGGTAACGCAGCGAGAAGTATGTGCACATAACGTGTGTGTGTGAGTACTGCAGGGGAAGGGTAGATGGGACGTTTCCTTGTGAGGTAAGGCAATGTTGCTTACAGCCCAGCCGACCGCAAAGTGCCATATCAGACGTTTCCTTGTTTTTTTTCTTTTGTTTACCCATGTTGGCAAATGATGCCATGTTTAGTAGTGACTTGAGATTCCTGCATTGTTTAAAGAGTTGTTCAGAAAGCTGATTGATATCTGTACAAAGCTGTTTTTCCCTGATCCTGAAATAACAGCAATCTTTCATTCTGTTCGTTATTGTGATTCGTTGTTAAGACCAGTTTGCATACGATTTTGATTTAATTTGTTCATTTATCTCAACCGAGATACGGGCTGGTACACCCATGGGGATGCTACTTTAAGGCTGTTATGAGTTGCATCCTGTAGTCTGATTTACTTCTGTTCAGGAGCGGTTATGTCCCTTGATATCTTAATGGAGTGTCCTGCGCGTGCCTGTACCCATCGTCAACACAGCGCAGGCCTCCAAGGGTGGTACAGGACTGCTCTAAAGGCAGGTGAAGACAGTGCTTCTCTGGGTCCTCCCCAGCACCTTCGGGTGTTTCTTTTTCTTTTCTTCTTCTTCTTCTATATCATCATCATCATCATGATCATCATCATCATCATCATCATCATCATTATTTTTATTATTATCATCATCATCATCATCATCATCAGACCTGACAGAACAAACACCTGGGGGAACATAGACCTGTAGGAAATAGACCTGACACAACAAACATCTGGGAGAACACAAACCTCGAAAACATGGACCTGACAGAACAAACACCTGGGAGAACATAGACTTGGAGGAACACAGATTAGGCAGAACAGTCACTTGTGGGAACAAACATCTGGAGGACATAGAGCTGACAGAACACTCTGTATACCTGCTGCACCTGGAAGAACACAGACCTGATAGAATGTAGAGCTGGACAAACATGCATCTATGGGAAAATAGATGTAATAGCACATCTGGGGGAGGGGGAGGGGAACACGGGCTGGTACACCCATGGGGATGCTACTTTAAGGCTGTTATGAGTTGCATCCTGTAGTCTGATTTACCTCTGTTCAGGAGCGGTTATGTCCCTTGATATCTTAATGGAGTGTCCTGCGCGTGCCTGTACCCATCGTCAACACAGCGCAGGCCTCCAAGGACTGCTCTAAAGGCAGGTGAAGACAGTGCTACTCTGGGTCCTCCCCAGCACCTTCGGGTGTTTCTTTTTCTTTTCTTCTTCTTCTTCTTCTTCTTCTTCTTTCTTCATTATCATCATCATCTCATCATCATCATCATCATCATCATCATCATCATCATCATCATCATCATCATCATCATCATTTTTATTATTATTATTATCATCATCATCATCATCGTTGGTGTTGTTGTTCCTGTTGTTGTTGTTGTTGTTAGTATTCTTATAACGTGTTAAAAGACAACTTTTGTTTCGGCTGAATCAGCATCATGAGCGACACCACAATGACAAACAGGAAAAAACGGAGGTGAGCCTGCAGTCCTCTCCACCACCACCCTCAACTCCCAACAGCTCCTCCATTTAACCCTTCACCCTCAACCCTCACTCTCCCTCTCACTTCCCTTGCCTCCTCCCTCTCCCATCCCCTCTGCCTCATGCCTGTGTGCACGCGTATGTTGGCATGTGTTGCGCGTTAAATCTGTCAGTCATTGCCTCCAAATCACATTACAAACAGAAGAAAAAACCCAAACAGAACAAAACACGAAAACAAAACAAAACAAAGAACCGACCAACAAGGAAAAAAGAAACATACAAAAAATAAACTACATGACACATGAAGAAACCCCCATTGAGGATTGGAACCTTTGTCTCTCAAAACGGGTAGGCTGATTAACCGGGGCTACAGGGACCCTGTGACGCAAGCCCCCCCCCAACCCCCCCACCCCACTCCACCATACCCCCACCCCCTGGCTCTTGTAACTCCCCGTCCTTCTACTCTCTCTCTCTCTCTCTCTCTCTCTCTCTCTCTCACTCTCTCTCCATCCTTCCCTCTATCCTCAGGGGAGAGGAGTAGGGGTGGGGTGGGGAATAGTGTGAGGGTGAGTGGGTGGGGTAGGTGTGGGTGAAAGACACAACTAATTGATCCGTTACAAACGGCTCCCGCCCCCCTCCCCCCAGCCCACTGTAGGACGTGGCGGGGGCCACTTTCCCGCGGACTGGGGTGGGGGATGGGGGTGACGGCAAACCAATGAAAACGCTGCGGGCAGGCCTGGGTGAAGGGAGGTAACTCATTTCATGCTGGCGGGAGTTATCTCCCCTCCTGGCCGCCGTCTGTTGGGATAGGCCGCTCCGAGCGGTGTCAGAGCGTGTCGTGCCAGGAAGTGGCCAAGGCTTTATATAGAACAGTGCACAGAACACGCGGGACTTGTTTTCTTCCGGCTGCATGTCGGCAAAGGGTGAAGGACTGTCATGTGTCGAGAGGGATCACTGCAGCTGAACGTTTCTCTGTGGCCATCGTGTGCAAGATAAAGACGGGAGGTGAGTTTTGTTGGGGGGGGGGGGGGGGGGGGGGGAGATAATTAACTCTCTCCTTTCCTACTTCTTCCTGTTACCTGCTTTTAATGGATGCAAGTTGTTCTGATTTCCGTGTCGTGGCGCGTCTTTTCTTAATGAATTAGATCCCCTTTCTCGTTTATTGATATGGGAGGCTGTGATTTGTCTGTCTATGA
The DNA here is from genome assembly GCA_033310375.1 of Conus canariensis. Classification (NCBI taxonomy): domain Eukaryota; kingdom Metazoa; phylum Mollusca; class Gastropoda; order Neogastropoda; family Conidae; genus Conus; species Conus canariensis. Next base: position 70,564,446 of record CM065715.1, on the reverse strand, counting down.
TTTATGATGCGAAGTATCCATTGTGACACACACATGCACGTACGCGCGCGCGCGCGCGCGCGCACACACACACACTCACACACACACTTGTGCGCGCGCACACACACACACATGCACACACACACACATTCGGACGCACGCACATACGCACGCACACACGCATGCACGCACACACACGCACACGCGCACACACACACACACACACACACACACACACACACACACACACACACACACACACACACACACAGAGTTATTGTGTGGTTGAAAATAACAAAAGAAAAGTGATCAAGCTGTTACTCTTGTTCTCTTCAAATTCTACATCGTGTGGCCCTTGTTAATGCATACCATTTGTGCATCTTTATCTCGTAATACAGCTAAACGTCTTCCTCTTTTTTTTTTTTTTTTTACTAACTATACCTAAGTGATGTAGTATCTGACCATGCAAGCTCTGCGCTCGTATTTTCAATGTCTTTTTTTTGTTGTCAGATATGCGCATTCTTGTTATTTGAAGAACAGGAAGTAGCACGCATATGTCGTAGCATATCTATAGCAGCTCACAGTCATCGATTGGCCAGGGAGCTAACAATCGTCTGTTCTTAATTGCTGGCTGTTCTTAACTGGTGGCAAGGGGAGTAAGTCATGTCACTTCCTTTACAACCCAGTCAGCCACGAAGGTCACACCGGGGTTGCAAGGGGGACAACACGGGGTGAAAAAGGGAGCAGGGATCGTAATTCTATCCACACACCCGGCATTTACCCCAGCTCTCTGTAGTCTCCTCCCCCTCCCCTCTCTTTGTTTGTCCGAGGTCTATGTTCTCTGCAGGTTTATGTTGTACATTCATCCATGTCTATGTTTCCCCAGGTCTACTTTCCACCTTATGGACACTCGTCCAGGCCTATGTTCTTCCAGTTCCCTCAGTTGTATGTTCTTCGAGGTTGGTAGTTATGATCCTTCACGTCCATGTTGTTCCAGGTGCATGTTTATCCAGGCCTGTATTCCTGACAGGTCTGTGTTTCCCACGTGTATTTTCCTCCAGGTCTGTGTTCCTCAAGTCTGTGTTCCCCCCAAGTGTATGTTCATTCAGGTGCATGGTTCCCCATTCGTCCAGGTCTGTGTTCATCCTGGTCTGTGTTCCCAGAGGCGTACTCCCCCCCCCCCCCCCCCCAACCAGATGTGCTTTTACATCTATTTTCCCACAAATGCATGTTTGTCCAACTCTGTATTCTATCGGGTCTGTGTTCCTCCAGGTGCAGCAGGTATACAGTAAGTTCTGTCAGCTCTATGTCCTCCAGATGTTTGTTCCCACAAGTGATTGTTCCGTCTAGTCTGTGTTGCTCCAGGTCTATGTTCTCCCATATGTTTGTTCTGTCAGGTCTATGTCTTCCAAGTTTATGTTCCCCGAGGTGTTTGTTCTGTCAGGTCTATGTTTCTAAGGTTGTGTTCTCCCAGATGTTTGTTGTGTCAGGTCTGTTTCCTACAGGTCTATGTCCCACGAGGTGTTTGTTTTATCAGGTGTATGTTCCCCAGATTTGTGTTCTCCCAGGTGTTTGTTCTGTCAAGTCTATGTCCAAATGTTTCCCATGTGTTTTTTTTCTGTCAGGACTATGTCCTCCATGTCTGTGTGTCCCCAGGTGTTTGATCTGTCAGGTCTATGTCATCCAGGTCTATGTTCCCCAGGTGTTCATTGTGTCAGGTCTCTGTCCTCCAGGTCTGTGTCTGTCCAGGTGTTTGTTCTGTCAGATCTATGTCCTCCAAGTCTGGTTTTCCACGTGTATGTTTTCCCAGGTCTATGTCCTCCCGGCCTGTGCTCCTCCGGGTCAATGTTCACCCACTTCTATGTTCCTCTAGGTTTGTGTTGTCCCAGGTCTATGTTGTCCCAGGCCTATGTTCCTCCAAGTCTATGTTCTCCCAGGGCTGTGTTGTCCCAGGACTTTGTTGTTCCAGGTCCGTGTTCCTTACAGTCATTGTCGTCCCAGGTTTGTGTTCTCCCAGGTCTATGTTCCTGCAGGCCTGTGTTTTTCCAGGTCTAAATTCTCCAAAATGTGGGTCTATGCTGTCCCAGGTCTATGTTCTCCCAGGTCTATTTTCCTTTAGGTCTATATTCAGCGGGTATACTCTACTCTGGGTCTCTTCTCCTCGGGTCCATGAACCTGTAGGTCTATGCTTCCCAAGTTATTTGTTAATCCTGGTTCGACACGGACTCAGACCTTTATTGTCACGACACAACGTGACCATGGTGATAGCATAATAATCTGACGTTCAGACAGAATACGTTTTTTGATTGAATCATGATTATAAATATGATCAACAAACGGAAACAATCATTGTACTTTCATATTTTTGCGGTCACATAATTTGGAAAATGGGTTTTCAATCGTCATCACAGAGCATTTCTCTTAGATTGTTGGGACTTGCACGATGTGAGACATAAACACTTTACAGCAGACTCCATGAAAACCCTGTACAGAGATGTCCCACCTGACGTGATCTTTGAGTTTCTGAAAGAGATTGACATTTTTCGTCTGATCTAAGATTTTACGGAAGAAAAGATTTGAACGAAGTTTCTGGTACGTTTTTAGAAGGTGTATTTTAAAGACATGAGTGAAAGGCGTTTTTTATGATTTGTGAGTTGATTTTAACGTGGTGACAGTCCTGATATGGCCCTTTGCGGTCGGCTGGGCTATAAGCAACATTACCCTACCTTACATTGGACATCATTTACGCAAGTTTAGGTGTGGCGTATCACGGGACAGCTGTTCAATGCCGCGTTAGGTCCACGTTCCCCAATTGTGCGTACATCCTCGTCTAGCAAGTCTATCCCGAAAAAAAGTTCAGTATCTACAGACAATGCCGCAGCTGGCTATTGGACACGCAGCATAGAACCAGTCAGTGCCTACGATGAGGCAGTTGACTATTTGACAGGCCAGCGAGTGTCTACAGACAATGAGGCAGTTGACATTACTTGATAGGCAGCATAGAACCAGTCAGTGCCTACAATGAGGCAGTTGACTATTTGACAGGCTGTATAGACCATTGAGTGTCTACAGACAATGAGGCAGTTGACATTACTTTTTAGACAATATAGAACCAGTCAGTGTCTACAATGAGGCAGTTGACTATTTGACAGGCTGTATAGACCAGTGAGTGTCTATTGACAGTGAGGCACTTGACATTACTTGATAGACAGTATAGAACCAGTTAGTGTCTGCAGACAGTGAAATACTTGACCACACTGACAGACAGTGAAGTAG
>CM065715.1:70541191-70556191 GCA_033310375.1 Conus canariensis | reverse complement strand
AGAAATTAATTCGAACTTAATGACAAGAGGTCTTGAAAACATTAAATGTCAAGGTAAGTGTGTGCTAAAATACAATTTTGTTTTATTTGTGTGGATGACTCAAGGACTGGATATACAGCCTTTAAAAATGAATTCAGCGCTTTTTTTTTTTTAAAAGCCAGAGCCTGATAGACTCGACACGGATTGATCACATTTAGATGAGTGAAATATTTGAAAAATAGAATTTTTTTTTAGCAGAACACCTTGTTTAAAAACTCACAGAATGAGGGAGCTTTAGACCAACATTTCTTAAAACTTACTCAAAGAATAAAGATTAAGACTTTCAAAGTTAATGGTTCATCACTCTACGTGAACTATGAAGCTTTCATCATGAGCCAGACAAACAGAATTAAAAAAACAAAAATTCATTTTGCTGTAATTCGCTCAGCTTGCTTCTTTTTGTTGTTGCGGATAACACTTAAAGACAACATTCGTTTTTTTTTTTTTTAAATGGGGTACATGAATCCACCAATGTTTTCAACAACGACTAAAGTTCAGCAGCAATGCCCGCTACAGTTGTGCCAGTTTGAAGACGTCGCATTCTCACCAGAAACATGTCATTTGTATTGTGCCCTTTTTGTTCATGCCCGCTTACATATATTTGCAAATATTTATAACTGATGCAGATGGCAGGATGCTCATGTATACTCTGAGGACGCCATGGCCTGTTTCAGCTCTCTCTCTTTCTCTCTCTCTCTCTGTCTGTCTGTCTGTCTCTGTCTCTGTCGCTCTCGCTCTCTCTCTCTCTCTCTCTCTCTCTCTCTCTCTCTCTCTCTCTCTCTCTTCCTCGCTCTTTCTCTCAATCTGTCTGTCTGTCTGTCTGTCTGTGCCTCTGTCTGTAGATGTCTTGTCTCTTTCTCTCTCTCTATCTTTTTCTCTAGCTGTCTGTCTGTCTGTCTGTCTCTGTCTCTCTCTTTTTGTTTAAACACACACACATACACGCACGCACACACACACACACACACACACACACACACACACACACACACACACACACCACGCACGCATGCACGCACTCACACACACACACACACACACACACACACACACACACACACACACACACACACACACACACACACACACAGTGTGCCAACTCGCATGTAAGTCCTGGCGTGGAAATACTCAGTCTTTTTTCCCCCCACGTTTCGCCAAAGATGATGTCTCATCAATTGGTAAAAAATGGCGTCACTGGGCGCTATGACTCATGTCTATGACTATGGCGCTATGACAAATCTTCACGTCTGATAAGGCATCGTGGGTGATCGGTCTCCACCCAGAACTCGTTAACGTTGTGTTAATGGCTCTCCCGGCATCTGTGTGTTGTTCCACACAATGAAGCCAGGCCCTTAATCCTGGTGGGTTTTTTTTTTCTTCCTAACCTGGTTGTAGCGCTGGGTCTGAATCTGGTTACGTTGTCGGAAGGGATCAGGAAAAGACAACCCTGGATTTAAATCCCAAGAGTAAATTTATCTTTGAAACAGAACTTCTTTCTCTCACACATTAAGGTCGAATGAGTTGTTTCTCTCTCTCTCTCTCTCTCTCTCTCTCTCTCTCTCTCTCTCTCTCTCTCTCTCTCTCTCTCTCTTTTACACACGCAACACGCACACACACATACACAGACAGACACGCATGCACACACGCATACAAATCTATATATCTATATATTTATATCTATTTCTCTCTCTATATATATAGCCGTACACAAAGACACATAGATGCAGACACAGACATAGACGGACAGACATATCTATTTCTTTATGCATGTATGTATGTATGCATCGATCGATAGATAGATAGATAAATAGATATAAATATATTTATTTGTGCATGCTAAATTAGCTTTTATTGCTTATTTGGGCCATTTTTCAGTTGTTTTCGATGCAATCTTTGCAGGAAGGTACAGTAAACCCAGACTTTCTGACCAACTCTGTTCGAACTCTAAGCGAATAGAATAAAAACCCATCCCTACTAAACACTCAAAGGAACGAAACCCAAGAAAACATTGGAACAAGAAAAATGCATTCCCCCCCTCCCCCCCCCACGACCCCCTAACCCCATTCACACATCAAGTGGTGAGAACGATGGGCTGCATGGAAGATATCAGGGTAAACATTAGTCTTTCATTCCCGTGGGACAGAACCCTCCCTTAATTCTGCCCGAAACACAACCTCGTCGCTTTCCTTCGATTAGTCCAAGTGCAGGAAAGATAGGCTGGTTAGGGTTAGGAAGAGGGGGGGGGGGGGGGGGGGGGGGGGCGAAAGGAATCAGTAGAAAGGGAAGTGATTGGGGGAGGGAAGGTTCAAGGGGGCTGGAGAGGGTCAAAGGGTGAGGACGGGAGGGAAGAAAAATAAATCATGTGGTACGTATGTCACCTATAATCTAATACTTCTGTCACCTTCTGCGCACTCCCTCCTGCTACTTTTCTGCCTAGTTTGCTTTCTGTCAGAGCCAGGAAGGAGGAATGTGGAAGTCACAGCGGATTCCATTCACTTGGTCTGCGCACTGAAACTGCTTCTTACTTGAACTGTTTTGGGGAAGGCAAGTGTTTGGTTGACGTGTTAGTCACTCCGATGTGTGTTACAGTAAACTTCTTCTTTAGACTTGCAGATCAGTCAGTCATCTTGGTTAGATTTACAGGACAAACAAACTTTCTGTTGTTGCAGAGGGCACACACACACACACACACACCACACACACCTGACAAACATGAAGGTAAAAGGTCATAAATCCTCAGCGAACATCTTCAGCAGCTACTCTGCTTGTTTCAGATAGACTTTTCTGGTATTTATTACATTGAGCTTTCTCGTTAAGTCATGAAACACACACACACACGCACGCACGCACGCACGCACGCACACACGCACACACATACATACATACGCGCACCACACACACACACACACACACACACACACACACACACACACACACACACACACACACACACACACACATCTTCCCAGGCTCTCTCTTTCCTGTATCTCACCATAATCATCACATACACGGCCACCACCATTACCACCACAACTACCACCTCCCGACCACTTCATGTCTCACCATCATCGCCAGAACTACAACCAACACGGCAACGCGACAACCCCACCAGCACTGCCCCACTACTACCATACCTCCACAACCGCCGCACCACCATCACCACTGCCATAACCACTGCCATCGTCACCACACTCATTTCCACCGTGACATTGGCAACAGTCATTGCCATCACTGTCATTAGCTTCATTCGTACTTTGACATCTTCCTTGTTTTTTTCCTCTCCTCCGTCTCTCCATCCCCTTTTTCTCCGTCCTCTTCTTCATTTCTCCAACCTTTCCTTCTTTTCCTCCCATCCCTATGAGCATCACCACTATCGCCATAACTGTCATCATCTTCTTCATCTCTACATCATTATCATCTTCAAATCATCACATTAATACCATCTTAGCATCATCACATTATTACCATTCTACCTTCATCAACGTCATTATCGTCTTTCTTGTCATCGTAGTTATCTTATTCATTATGTTCATCCTCCTCCTGCTCATTACGATCATCGTCATGATCGTCATTATGATCACCATCATCTCTAATATCAACATTTCTGACGTTCATTAGACCATTACTAATGTCAGGGCCGACAATTCTGTTCAGCCGGTGCCGGAAGGGCACTCTGTGGTCGGCTGGACGTTAATATCCCTCAAGCTGAAGACTTCTCAGTCTGTTAGCTCAGTCCAGGGTGATTTTTTGTTGTTGTTCTGTCTGACTCATCCGTTTGAAGCTGCTTTATTTCTTGAGCTGATTGATCTGGGCTGAAAGCCACTTAGATTCCACTTCATTTGGCTTGTCTCTGTGTCCCTGTTGTCTCTTTTCCTATCTGTCTGTCTCTCTTCGCCGGTCTTTTCTGTCTATCTTGTCTTGTCTGTCTGTCTTTCTGTCTGTCTCTCTCTGTCTGTCACTCCGTCTCTGTCTCTGTCTCCCTCGTTTATTCCCTGCTAGTGCTAATGCGAGAGAACCTCCTGCCAGTGTCTGTGAAGCAGCACTCAACGCAGTTCTTTTACCATTGTCAGGTCTTCATCGGGACGTATATATCAAAGCTGAAGTTCTCCTGTTAAAATATGCGTTTGCTGTGAATAAATGTTTGCTTATGTAAAACATTGTATTTGATTATGCCCCACAAACTCTTCAGTCTAACTTTAAAACACAAATCCTAAGGATTCGACCAAATGCCAGGTTCCCTAACGTAGAACAGACTGCCCCACAAACTCTTCAGTCTAACTTTAGAAACAAATCCTAAGGATTCGACCAAATGCCAGGTTCCTAACGTAGAACAGACTGCCCCACAAACTCTTCAGTCTAACTTTAAAACACAAATCCTAAGGATTCGACCAATGTCAGGTTCCCTAACGTAGAACAGACCTATCTAAATCGAGGTTTTGTCTTTTTCTGGTTGCGTGCTTTGGAATACTCTGCAATGGCATCTCCGATACCTTCAAAATGCAGAATCGTTAAGGAAAACCTGGTTTCACGTCTCACAGCGGATCATTACTGTTAGAGACAAAATACAGGCCATGAACTACCAAGAGAAAAAAAGTTACACAGATACAGACACGGACATAATTCACATACGCATTCAAACACCGGCGTGGGATTACATAGTCAGACAGACAGACAGACAGACAGACAGATAGACAGATAGGCAGGCAGGCCGTCAGGCTGGCCGACAGGCAGGCAGACGAACAGGCAATTAACACACACACACACACACACACACACACACACACACACACACACACACACACACACACACACACTCATGCAGATACACACACAGACACAGACACACACGCGCGCGCGCGCACACACACACACGCACACACACACATGCACGCACGCACGCACGCACGCACGCATGCACGCACACACACACACACACACACACACACACACACACACACACACACACACACACACACACACACACACTCCACGCACGTGCGCCAAACTGTTTAAAGCCAAACCCAAACGGCCTCAATCTTAGCCCATTTTTTGTTCCTTTTCATTGGCTAGAATTTCGTACAAGACACAAGGAAAGCGATCCGTCTTCTCCTGCTTAATTAAGTTTTCTAGCATCCTAGGGGATGTTTGGATCTGAAAGAAAGAGAGACAGAGAGAGAGAGAGAGAGAGAGAGAAAGAGAGAGAGAGAAAGAGAGAGAGACAGACAGAAAGACAGGCAGACAGACAGACAGACAGACAGGCAGACAGAGATAAAAGACAATGAGAGAGAGAGAGAGAGAGGGTAAGACAGAGAGAAGCAGACAGAGAGAGTGAGAGACAGAGAGAGAGAGGGAGAGAGAGAGAGAAGAGAGAGAGAGAGATTGAGAGATGGAGGAGAGAGAGGAGAGAGAGAGAGAGAGAGAGAGAGAGAGAGAGAGAGAGAGAAGAGAAGAGTGTGTGTATGTGTGCGTGAGAGAGAGAGGTAGGGTGGCACACATAATATATATTATATATATAATAATATATATATGTATATATGTTATATATATATATATATATATATATATATATATAGGGAGAGAGAGAGAGAGAGAGAGAGAGAGAGGGACAGGTAGGCAGACAGACAGACGGGCAGGCAGACAGAGATAAGAGAGAGAGAGAGAGAGAGAGAGAGAGAGAGAGAGAGAGAGAGGAGGAGTGGGAGAGAGAGAGAGGGGAGAGAGAGAGAGAGAGAAAGAGAGAGAGAGAGAGAGAGAGAGAGAGAGAGAGAGAGAGAGAGAGAAGGGGGTGGGCAAGACAGATAGAGACACAGCGATATAAACGTGGAAGCTTGACACGATGAAAAAAAATTGCCATTGCCGAAATGGTCTGGTCACAACGCGTGGTGGTTGTAAGTGATGAGTGGCTTGGGATGGAGGAGAGAGAGAGAGAGAGAGAGAGAGAGAGAGAGAGAGAGAGAGAGAGGAGAGAGAGAGAGAGAGAGAGAGAGAGAGAGAGAGAGAGAGAGGGAAAGAGGGGCAGACAGACGGACAGACAAACAGACAGGCAGACAGAGAGATACAGAGATCTAAACTATAATCCAATTGGTTTTCAGCCCAGATCGATCATTTTAAGAATAAAAATAAAGCACATACTTGATGAGCCAGGCAAAAAGGAACAACATCAAGAGCAGCAGCAGCAGCAACAACAACAACGACAACAACAATTGAAAATGAATTGAACTGACAGACTAAGCTGCCTTCAGTTTTTAATGCGATTGACGTCCAGCCGACGTCACGGGGCCCTTTTATGATGACTGCCACTGATGCTGATAATGGGGATGATAATAGCAACAGGAACAACAACAACAATAATAATGATAACAATAATGATAATAATAATAACAACAAGAACAACAACAACGATGATGATGATAATAATAATAATAATGATACAATAATAATAATAATAATAATACTAATAATGATAATGATAATAAAAATAATGACAATAATGACGACGACGACGATGATAATGATCATAATAATAGTAATAGTAATGATGATAATGATAATGAGAATGATAATAATGATAACAATGATAATGACGATCATGGCAATGATGAAAACGAAGATGAACATGATAGACGGGACAATAAGAAAAAATAATCAATTAGATTTTAGCGGTGCAATGATAAAGAAGAGGAAGACGATGACGATGATGATGATGATGACGATGACGATGACGATGATGATGATGATGGTGAATGGTGCCCTGGTTTAAGGGCGGGCAAGGAAAAGGAAGACGACGAAGAGGGTGGGACAGAGCGACAGAGAAGGAAGCTGCCAAACGGTGATGAAGATGATGACGGTGACGGCCATAACGGTGGTAATAGTGGAGGTGGGTGTGGTGATGGTGGCAGAGGCTATGGTGGTAGAGAGATGGTGATAGTAGTGGTGGCGTGGCTGTGGATGCGTAACATTGGTTATGATGGTAAACTGGCGGCGGTGGCGGTGGTAGTAGTAGTGGTGACGCTTATGGTGAGGTGAAGGAAGCGTTCGGGGAAGGTGTGTGTGTGTGTGTGTGTGTGTTCTTCACGACAGTATGGCATGAAAAGAATCTATTAATCAGAAAGGTCCTCAAGAGAGAAGCAGAAATAACACTCAAAATACATCCTACAGGATTTTAGGCCGTTTACCTTTTTGGAAGAGACAGCTTAAAGGTCTCGTCAGTATTTCATTATGATAGTAGACCTACAGTGAGCAAGGAGGATTAAGCGAGAAACATTAAACAATGACTAAAGCTCCTATGTTAGACAAATATTTACAAAAATCGGAAATGAAATGAGGCAGGGAACAGTAAACGATAAACAGTAAACAAGTTGGGTATTTTTTGCTCCCATAAGAAAACCTAACACAGAGTAACTTTTATTCAAGACTGGCACAGCCTTTTAAAACTTGAATAAAGTCAGACAAATACATAGACGAACAATCTAATAGTGGGGGAAAAAACAAGCGCAGGCCAACAACTGAACTATCTTCATAGTAATGACTTGGCAAAGATTTGGACTTAAGGAGGGGGGGGGGGGGGGGGGGGTAATTTGAAGATGGAGAAACTGGGAACATGAAATTAAGAAAATATGTTACAGATATGAAAACTCTTCACTAGCTGCATAAGGGAACCATCGCAACCTCCTTTGAAGGCAGATATATTTGTATTGCCTGCTCCGAGGCCTTTCGTCCGCTGGGTCGGACTCATCAGGGAGACACGGCTGGTTGTGTCTGCGCTCCTGGCGTCAAATAGAGACACACCACAGTCCATAATACTGTGGTGTTCTCACCACCAAGAGTGCAAAAAAGAATCCAATAGCACTCCCAAAGCAGCCAGCGAAGAGTAGTAAATGAAACCAAACGAAAGTGTGGGGAGGAAAAAAGTTGCTGAAAAACTAAAGACATTATGCAAACAGTATAAAATAAAGGGGACAATCTTTGAGCCTACGCTTGAGGATCCACCCAAAGATGCAAGGGAGATCAAAAGACAAACACACAGACGGACAGAAACAAATACAAATAACCTCAATTTAATCAAAACAAAAATCGGAAATGAAATGAGGCAGGGAACAGTAAACGATAAACAGTAAACAAGTTGGGTATTTTTTGCTCCCATAAGAAAACCTAACACAGAGTAACTTTTATTCAAGACTGGCACAGCCTTTTAAACTTGAATAAAGTCAGACAAATACATAGACGAACAATCTAATAGTGGGGGAAAAACAAGCGCAGGCCAACAACTGAACTATCTTCATAGTAATGACTTGGCAAAGATTTGGACTTAAGGAGGGGGGGGGGGGGGGGGGGGGTAATTTGAAGATGGAGAAACTGGGAACATGAAATTAAGAAAATATGTTACAGATATGAAAACTCTTCACTAGCTGCATAAGGGAACCATCGCAACCTCCTTTGAAGGCAGATATATTTGTATTGCCTGCTCCGAGGCCTTTCGTCCGCTGGGTCGGACTCATCAGGGAGACACGGCTGGTTGTGTCTGCGCTCCTGGCGTCAAATAGAGACAGTTTCTCCATCTTCAAATTACCCCCCCCCCCCTCCTTAAGTCCAAATCTTTGCCAAGTCATTACTATGAAGATAGTTCAGTTGTTGGCCTGCGCTTGTTTTTTCCCCCACTATTAGATTGTTCGTCTATGTATTTGTCTGACTTTATTCAAGTTTAAAAGGCTGTGCCAGTCTTGAATAAAAGTTACTCTGTGTTAGGTTTTCTTATGGGAGCAAAAAATACCCAACTTGTTTACTGTTTAAATATTTACAAAACAAAGCTTAGGATACTTGGGGCACCTAGTCGCCTAACACATGTTCAGACACACAAAACATGGGGACGTTCCCTTGTTTGTGTTGTGTGTGTGCCAGCTGTGTAATTCACACCTCGTTTGTCTATATTCTCAAGGTATTTTTCCTCTTCCACATGTTGTCTGCTCAGTTTTCAAAATGTCACAGAAAAAAAAACAGATCATTCCACTGACAATTAACTCCCCTGTCTGTTGGTATCGTCTTGAATTAGATCTCAGATTGCCATCAACCGCCGTGGTGAAATTATTAGCATCGCGTACTCCCGGCTGACACATCGTGGGTTCGATTCCTATCAGAACCATTCATTTATGGGATTTTTCTACCCGGAGAGGAGTTTGCTATGGGCTCTTTTTGGAAGACAGGGACCGCATAGACAAGTTTTATCCACTTGAAGGATGAGAGTGTTGCTTACTTAGATACTGCAGGTGTCCGTATCTCTCGGGCTTGGTTGACACCGGGATTCAAAATGAAAGCAAGCGTAGAGTACAGCCCTGTCATGCAGTCTCAGATCTGAATGAATATCCGAAACATCATCTTCATCCTCATCTTGATTGATCAGCATGTGAAAAAAAGTCTTGAATTTTGTGGATCTTCACGCCCTGCTCTCACGGTGACCTTACTTTCGATTATATCTTCACGTCTATGGCCTTGGTTTGGTTCTGTCGGGATCAGCTGCAGAAACCAGGGGACGGACGTGATGACGCCCTCCGGAGCGAGAGCTCACTGAAGCGGTTTTTGCAACTAAGCAACACCTGTCGTCAGCTGGGGGCTTAGTAGATGGCGTATGGTGGATCAGACCAAGCACCGCTAAGCACCACAAAAGTGACCTGGCAGCAGTGCAGTGTCTCCTCTGGTGGGTTGCCTCATGACGACTTGACATTGCCGGTGTCAGAGCTGTGGCGGGATGAGCCTGGTGTGGCGGAGGACGAGGGGTCGGAATGAACGGCTTCGGTGCGATGTCTATCTAAGGTGGCACCAGAAGTTGGGACGGGGAAAAATGCTGTGCTGGCAATCCTTTTTTTTCTTTTCAATGAATCTTCAGCACATATACCTATCTTCTCATTTTCTGATCTATCAGTCATACCGTTCTCTCAATACTCAATGCTAAAAACCCACTGTGTGCCCCCAAAGTAATATCAAATTCTCACTGGCCAATCTTTATTATTCATCAAGTTCCTGCCATCTGGAACTCACCGCTATCCACCTTCGGAAACATTCAAAGCTTGAAAGCTGATCTTATGATTGACTGTTTTATGAAACTCAGGAGTTGATATACCAATCTTAAAACAGAAATCACTGGATCGTTTTTTTTTGTCTTTTCTTGTAAAATTGTTCAGTGTTTGTGTGCACGCGTGTTAGGTTCATTTTTAGCCAGTATTATGAGATATTCCGCCATTAAAAAAGAGACCACCACCACCATCACCACCACCACCACCACCACAACTACTACTACTACCACTATGATGATGATAATGATGTGGATTATCATTATCATTCTTCTTCTTGTTATCGCTATCACACCCACACCGCACGCAGTATTAATCACAACCGATGCACTCTCACACAGAAACGCACTCAAGCAAACACACACATGTATACATCTATATGTATGTATTTCTCTGCAATGAAATCAGTCGTGTGTTATGAATAATCTTGTAAAAAAAGCAGCTCTCAAACCGAATTGATCGCCGCCAACTTTTGATATTTCTTATTTAACAGCAATTCTATGATGTAATTGTTTTACAGCAGGTCTATAATGTTTCTTGTACAGAATGTCAATTTTTTTTTTTACGGCAAATCTTGTATATTCTTTATCTTTCGACAAGTCTTTGATGTTTCTGGTTTTCGACAAGTCTCTAATACTTGTTTTGTGGTAAATCTCTGATGTTTTCTTTTGTTTTGCTGTAAAATTGTGATGTTTTTGTTTTATTGCAAGTCAGTTATGTTTCTTGTTTTATTGCAAATCTGTAATTTTTCTTGTTTTGCGGCAAATCTACGATTTTCTTGTGTTACGACGAAATCTGTGTTTCTTGTTTTACGGCAAATCGACGAGATCTTCAGGTTGTTTTCAGCGGAAAAATCTGTTAAATTTCTTGACTTGGGGCAAGTTTAAGATGTTTCATGTTTTACAACATTCCATGATATTTCTTGTTAATCATAAAGTCTTGTGTTTCTTGTTCCTCGATAATTCAACGATACGGTAAATTTATCATGTTTCTTGTTTAACTGCAAAATTCTGGTGTTCTTGTTTTACAGCAAGTGTACTATGTTTCTTCGTTTACAGCAAATCTAGGCTGTCTCCTGTTTACGGAAAATTAATGACGTTTCACATTTTACATCCTCAAGAACAAAATATCAACGGGACCTGATGAAATAGATACATCCTTTCTAAAACTTGCACTCGCGCATGCAGCCGAATCTCTAACATTGATATATAACATATCTTTTGTAAAAGGCGAAGTCACACTGCTCGTAAATCAGCAAAGGTTATTCCAGTGCCTGTGTTCAGTGCCAGTGCCAATTTTGCTTCTCTCTGTAGATATCCAAACCGCTTAAAAATGTTCACTAACGCCTGATACAAGAGCTTGAGAACAACAAAGTTGTCCACTATTTTTGACCGGGTTTTTATCATCAGCATTCATGCCAAATTGTTTTAGTCCTCTCTGTAAATGTTTATCTGCAATCAACCAAAGCAATATGAAAGGTGCTGTTTTCTTGAGTAATTCGATTATGTCGATCACAATTTTTGTTGTTGTTGTTGAAAGCTTTGCATTATACCAACATGATCAGAACACGTTTTCCTTCATAAAATCGTATCTGACCAGCAAAACACAGAATGTCATTAGCCATAACAGCTTTCATTACTGAGATAATACAATCTGGAAGTCCCTAGGTTTTGTTTCAGTGTCACTTCTAACCATCTACCGCTGTCACTATCAGAACAAAGTGTGTGATTGTTGCTGATGACCGTTCCCTCCACTCAAGGGCAGGGGACTTACCCGAGTCCAACACTCTCTACGGTAAGGTTTAAACGATGTCTTTATGTAGTTTGATCATAATGTTATGAAACTTTACCCCCAGAAAATGAAAGGTAATTGAATAACTCTAACTAAAACTGAGGCTCAGTCTCACTCTAAAATTAGAGGGAAATACCATGGAACATGTGCATGAACCGAGTCCTTGGAGTGATAGTGGACGAGGAACTGAAGTTGTAGTGTTACAACTGAAATTCATGATGAACCAGCTCGTAGTCTCTTCCTGCTTCCTGATGCCTTACATAGACACAGAAATCTGAACTTTCAAGCTCACTGCCTCTCTCACATCACTATGCTTATGCTGTTTGGGACTTTGCGGCAAAGAGTCATCATAGAGAACTCAAAATCGATGAACAGAAGAGAAACGAAGATAATTCTGCTAGAGGTTTCTATACGAACTTCAGAAAAGTGAAGAGAATTAAACATACTGCTGTTGCAAGCACGACTGGACGTCAGCAAAGCTGTACTTGCATGCAAAGTACAGAATCACTGGCCCCATGATACCTCAGAGATGGAGGTCTGTTTACTCCAGCTTTAGATTGATACGACACCAAACAATCATGTTCTACCACATACTTAGACATGTTCACGATTTCTAATGCGTTTTCAAACTCCATACATCTTCATCGTCTTCTTCGTAGTGGTTCAGCGTAAAAATGTCTCCAATCATTTGACCTTTCGTGCCCTACTCTTAGAGTGATCTGTTTCGATGTTCTGTCCACGTGTTTAGCCATGGGGAGTTCATGTAGAGGGAGAGTTCGTGGGGACTGCTGTTGGCACCCTCCTCTGGGGGCACGCTCACTGACGCTGGCACTACAACTAAGCAATTAATCTCTTCAGTAGGGGGCTTCGTAGGTAGCGTCTTGCGTATAATGGATCAGAACAGGCGCCACTGAACGTCACCGAAGTGACTCTGTGGCAGAGCAGTATCTCCTCTGGTGGGTTGCCTCATGATGACATGGCATTAGTTGCTGGGGCTGCGACGGGACATGCCAGAGTGTGGAATGAATGGAGGTCCGGAACGAGCGGCGTGAGGTTAATGCCACTGAGGTGGAACATGAAAGATGAACACACACACACACACACACACACACACACACACACACACACACACACACACACACACACACACACACACACACACACACACCACACAGCACACGCGCGTGCGCGCGTACACTGCATTTTGTGGTTCGTGTGTTTGAAACTTTCTTTCCCCAAACATGCCGTCGTGTCCTTCACTATCCACTTCCAAAAAGACCTGATAATGCTTATCACAGACCCTTCAGCATAGACTACACTGTTTCATGGAAATTCTTGAAAAGGTCATATTTCTTTACAACAACCGTTTGAATCACCAGCAATGACAGTTGTAATTTTCATAATTGCATTCGTTATGTAAATGTATTGTGTTCATTATTGTTTTTACATACTGAGGATACATGTTTCTCTGGGAAAAGTTTTGTTTCTCGCTATGGCCATCATCATCGTCATCATTATCATGATCACAAACAACAAAAACCATCGTCTAATTACCCATCGATCAAATCATTTTGCAGATGTGTGTGTAGCATGCGCGCGCGCGCGCGCGGGCGCGCGTGTTGTGTGTGTGAAGATAGATGTACAGACGGATAGTAGGTAGGTAGATAGATAGAGAGATAGGTAGGTAGAGATACATTAATAAATAGATGAGTACATTACAGACAGATAGACAGGGAGTACATAGATAGATAGATGTGCAGTTAAACCTCCACCCAAATTCAGACACATAGAATTCATTAATGTCTTGTTAAAGACTGAAAACTGAAGTAAAGACCTAGACGAAGATGGGCTAGGGCAGCACCTTTTTTTGTCCACATTTTCGGTGTGTTTAGACCATCTGCAGGGATCAGCCACTTCACTGTGAAGAAAAACACCAGAGTGAAAACATGACAGTGATTCAGTAATTGGAGACTTGCAGACAATTAGATGGATGGGTACTTTGCTGTCATCGCACATTATCAGTCTCCCGCCAGTCTCGAGCCAGCGCTGTTGCTAAATTAATTGTGTATCATCTGTAAACTCCTTTTTTATGGCTTGACCAAATGAATTTGATCGATTCGTCTCCCGTTTACAACATGGCTTCACCAGATCAAATGGATTGGTTTGTCTCCCATTTTACAAGATGGCTTCGCCTAATGAAAGGCATCAGGTTGCCTTCCTGTCACTCTGTAACATGAGAATCGCCAGGTGAAAACAGATCGGGCTGTCTTCCATTTATATCCGTTTGTCTTCAGTTCACTTCATGGCTTTACCAAATGAAACGGATCGGTCCGTCTCGCGGTCTGTCTACAATATTTCTACATCAAAGGAACTGGGTCAATTTTTATTTCCCATTTACGGGAAAAAAGTCGGTTTGTCTCCTGTTTACGATATGACTTCACAACACGAAATGAATCAGTTTGTTTCGCATTTCCAACATAGCTTCGCCAAATAAACTGAATCGGTTTGTTTTACATTTTTATAACGTAGTTTCAACAAATGAAATGGAATGGTTTGTTTGCCATTTACAGAATTGCTTCACCATAGGAAACAAACTGGTTTGTTTTACCATTTACAACACGACTTCATGAAATGAAATGGATCAGTTTGTCTCCTGATTAAAATAGGGTTTACCGAATGAAATGATATCAGTTCGTCTTCTATTTAAAACATGCATCAGCAAAGGAAACGGATGGTCTGTCTCCATTTACACCATGGCTTCACTGAATGAACTGGGTCGGTCAGTCTCCCATTCATAATATGGTTTCACCAAATGAAATGGATCAGTTTGTCTCACTGTCAGTCTACGACAAAAGACGTTTCATTTTACAGTTTTTTTTCCCTCTAGCCTCACCACTCTCCCTCCCCCCCCCCACCCAATCAATTCATTCTGCCATCCTCTTTATTTTTCTTTTGTCAGTATTGATATTCCTTTCTTCTGTTCATTATCTTTTTCCTCTGAGTTTTTGTTTGTGTTGTTCTTCTTGTTCATCTTGTTCCTTTCTTCTATTCGTTATCTTTTTCCTCTGAGTCCTTGTTTCTGTTGTTCTTCTTGTTCATCTTGTTCTCG
>CM065715.1:70531191-70536191 GCA_033310375.1 Conus canariensis | reverse complement strand
GTGTCTGTTGTTTAGTGTAGGATGATATATAATTGTGTTCAGTGAAAACAAATGGTTAAACTCGCCTCAGCTACCACAACCCTACCCCGCATGGTGTGATCCTTGTTCTTCCAGTTTTATTAAGTTCAATTTATCGTCAGATTTATTTCTTCAGTCGATTTCCATTTTGCCGTCTTACTGGTTTGAAAATGAATGCCAACAATCGTAGTTTTGTTCGTTGTAGTGAAAGGTAAGCCTTACCTGTTTTTCCTGTGCTCCTATTTTGATAGCTTTTGCCTTTTGCGTGGTCAGTTCAGGCCCAGAATGTATTTGAACAACGAGACCTGTTTATGTTTTAAAAATGTCACATTAATTTCTGAGACTAACAGCTGTATTATCAGCTATTTATCAGTTTCTTTTTAAGGAGTGCCTTCAATATTGGAATTACAGGAGTTCTTGATTTCAGTCAGCGAATTTTTCTTATTTGAATGCTTGTAATTCCACTTTTAAGACAAATGCTGGTGATGAAAATATAATTCTTTTTATTTCACAATTCACATTAAACGACTTGCATATTCGCCCACCATGGTTAATCGGGGGTAACGTTATCATCAGGCAGACTATGACTCATTCTTCTTATTTTTCTTTTATTTGAGTCAGATCCAAAACCAAAAAAAGTTGAAAACGCACCATGGAAAAGTGTTAATATTGAATTGAACATCAACGTATGATAAACAGACGGCACATACCTTTCACGATTGGTTTTACTTAGGTATTTCATTGTGTTGTCACTTGATCTTATATTCATTGTCTCCATATTTCTTCCCTTGATATATCGTGCCTGATCTAGGTTAAAACTTATCTATAAATCGCAGGAGTCTTAAAGATAACTAGAGCTAAAAGAGTGTAACAAATCTAAATAAATGTCAGCGAATCGCCGAAAAAACGTGGACAAACGAATCACAAGACAAAACTCAACGCTTTTTGACCCCTAAGGTCTTCTTCAGGCAAGATACAAAACAATTATTACGACGAAAATGATCGAAAAATCCCTTATCTTCAATCACTTCAGCGCAAGATAGGCGTTGAATGAAAACGAGGCTGTCAGAAGGGAGAAAATATGTGAGTCAAGATAGTAATGATGATAATTATATTACCTATAGGAATACTAATAATGGTAGTGATGATGATCAAAATATTGAAAAATATAACAATATAACTATTAAAATAGCTAGGATTGTTAGAACATCAGATATGCCTAAATACTGCCTAAAACATTTATCCAAGAGTAAGAAATGTTCTTACTCTGCGTCTTTTCATGTCTGTCTGTCTCTGTCTGTCTGCCCCCCCCCCCCCCCCCCCCCCCCATCAGTCTCTCTCTCTGTCTGGCTGTCCCATTACTTTTCTCTTTACTTCCCACGCAATCCTATCTTTCATGACACGTACTTTTTTATTTTTGTTTTTTTTTTTTCACCGTGAGGCCGCCATACTGATTTCTGACAGACACCCTTCCGGGACCTGTCATTTTACAATACAGCTGCTTCCTGATCTGGTGGCTTCCGTCCTCACGTGGCACCTCCCCTCCTCCCATGTCTTTCACGGCCATTCCTAGGCATTGTCTGGCCATCACTTCGTAATTCCGTACACTCTGCGAGCTGTCACTAAAGTAAGCATTTTGGTTAATCATCTTGAGGGAATGGTGTCTGATCATATCAGTGAAAAGTTTTCATCATTGGCGTCTGGAATAATATCAGTGAGAGGTTTTCATCAGTGGTGTCTGGTGTAATAACAGTGAGAGGTTTTCATCAGTGGTGTCTGGTGTAATAAACATCGGTGAGAGGTTTTCATCAGTGGTGTCTGGTGTAATAACATGAGAGGTTTTCATCATGGTGGTGTCTGGAGATTATATGTCCGAATTCAGTAGGTTTTCATCAGTGTGTCTGGATATAATATCAGTGTGAGGAGGTTTTCATCAGGTGGTGTTCCATGTGTGTAATATCAGTGGAGATTTTCATCAGTGGTGTCTGGGGTTATACTAATTTATCATTTGTTGGATGAAGATTTTCATCAGTGTGTCTGGGTAATATCATGACAGATTTTATCAGTGGTGTCTGGTGTAATATCATTGAGAGATTTTCATCAGGATCTGGTGTAATATCATTGACAGATTTTCATCAGTGTGTCTGGTGTAATATCAGTGAGGATTTTCATCAGAGGTGTCAAGTGATTATCATTGACAGATTTCATCAGGGTGTCTAGGGGTAATATAGTGAGGGTTTTCATCTGTTTGTTGATGTATGCTAGTCAGCTTACATCAGTGGTATAGTGTCATAGATGGATTTTCATTAATGTTATCTGTACATATCAGTGAGGTTTCATCCGATGCTAGTGCGATAACAGTGAGGGGTGTTCTATCAGTAAAATATCTGGTGTAATAGGAATGAAGAATTTTCGTAAGTGCTATCTGGTGTAATATCAGTGAAGAGTTTTCATTAGCGTTGTCTGATATAATGATAGTGATGAGTTTTCGTGAGTGATGTCTGGTGTAATATTAATGAGAGGTTTTCATCAGTGGTGATTATCAATAGCGCTCCACATTCATTGATCCATTACGAGCCTCTTGTCTTCTAGCCCTTATAGTTTTTTTTTCCCATTACTCTGAATTACACCTTCTGTTCACATTTTGTCTTGCACCTTATGCTTACAGGATGTGCTAGACGCTGTGTCCATTCCATGTGTTCTCTGTTCATACTGTGCATTGTTCTATGTCTTCATATAATGAGTTGTTCCCTTTGTTCATACCACGCAAACTTCCCTCTGCTCATTCTATTGTATTTCTCCCTCTGTTCACATGATCTGTTGTTGCTTCCATCCATGCTGTGTGTTTTTCTTTCTGTGCATATTTGCAGTCTTCTTTCTGTTCATATTACAAATCATTTCACTGTTTGTACCATGTATTGTTTCTTCTGTTCATACTATTTAATGTTTCCTGTGTTCGTACTATGTAATATCCCTTTGTTCATACTATTTAATGTTTTCTGTGTTCATACTACACAATATTCCCTTTGTTCGTACTATTGAATGTGTTCTGTGTCCATACTATGTGATATTCCCTTTGTTCATACTATTTAATGTTTCCTGTGTTCATATTATGTATATTTCCTTTGTTCATACTAAGTAATGTTGCCTATGTTCAAATTACGTACTGTTCCCTCTGTTCATACTAGGTATTGTTCCTGCTGTCCATACTCTGTAATTCTCCCCTGAGTTAATACTATGTATTGTTCCTGTTATCTAAATTTTGTCTTTCTCCCTTAGTTCATACTATGCATCGATGGCTCTGATCACATTCTGTATCATCCCTTCTCTTTATACTGAAAATGGTTTCCTCTGTGCGTACAGTATGTTATTCTTTCTGTACTGTCTTTGTTTATATTATGCATTGTTTGTCTCAGTTAAGACTATGTATTGCTGCCTCTTTTTGTTATAAAGTATTGTTCTTTCTGGTCATATTGTGTATGATTCTTTCTGTTCATGTTTTGATCATACTATGCAGTGTTTCTTCAGTTCACTTTGTTGTTCCCTCTGTTCATGCTATGAGTTGGTTTTTCTGTTCAAACTGTGTATTGTTCCTCTGTTTGTACTGTTTCTTGCTCCCTCTATTCATACTGAATATTACTGTTCATACAACATGCAGTGTGCTCTGTTAGCAGTATGTGTCTGGTAAAATTATCAACCACTTGAAAGTTCAGATATTACACTGTACTCACAATAAAACAGCAAGCGAATCAGACATGCAGTATGCTCTGTTTGCAGTATGTGTCTGGTAAAATCATCAACCACTTGAAAGTTCAGATAGTTACACTGCGCTCACAATAAAACAGCAAGCGAATCAGTCTCACCAGAGGATATATTTCCTGATTGTCATTTGCTTCATTGGCAAGTGCCAGTTGCAACAAAAAACAGGCAGTTACATGTGGGATTAGATTCTTATTTGCAAAGACACACACACACACACACACACACACACACACACACACACACACACACACACACACACACACACACACATCTATCTATCTATCTATCTATCTATCTATCTATCTATCTATCTATCTATCTATCTATCTATCTATCTATCTAGGGTGTCAGCGCATATGTGTATAGTCTTTACACTAGGCAGTAAAGCAATTGATCGAAAAAAAGAAAAAAAATTCCTGAATTTGAAGCTCGAATGCCTCCGAAACATTAGCATTTCATTCTGTTGTGATTTTTTAATCAATATTCACCGCAGACAGGACGTCTGGAGGACAGGCCATGCTGTCACTCTTTCTTTCCATCACAAAGGCAAATTATATTGCCGGTTTCAATAACCTGAATTAAGATAATGGTTACTTCTTAAAAAAGTTTGAAGAAGAAAGCCTTTTTTCCCCCCAAAGCGTTAGTGGTTTCTAATCGCAAACATTTCCCCCATTCCGTTCTCTTTCTTTTTGTATGTATATTACCCATCTTTTTGGGGTTAGTATCGTCATCATGATCATGATCATCATCATCATCACGATCATCATCATCACGATCATCATCATCATGATCATCATCATCATCATCATCATCGTCGTCGTCGTCGTCGTCATCATCATCATCATCATCATCATCATCATCATCATCATCATCATCATCATCTTCATCATCATCTTCTTCATCTCATCATCATCATCATCATCATCATCATCATCATCGTCGTCGTCGTCATCATCATCATCTTCATCATGATCACCATCCTCCTCATCAAGACACATCTTACATCTATTTTGCTGTCGATCTTTCTATCTATGCGTAATTTTTATCTATCTATCTATCTATCTATCTATCTATCTATCTATCTATCTATCTATCTATCTATCTATCTATCTACTTAATTCAGATACAACATCAACATATTTGTTTTGCCTTGTTGTGTTGTGTCCTGTCATCAATCTAAATTCTCTTTAAATCATTTCCATCGAAGTGGAGTTCAGTTC
>CM065715.1:70523691-70526191 GCA_033310375.1 Conus canariensis | reverse complement strand
AAAAAGTTGATGTCACGTACATGTCACGGGAACAGAAACCAACAATGAAGTTGATGTCACGTGCGTGTCACGGGAACAGAAACCAAACGGTGATGTCACGTGCATGTCACGGGGACAGAACCCCCCAAGTTGATGTCACGTGCGTGTCACGGGAACAGAAACCAATATACCTGACTGGCCCGAATGAGTTAACTCCTTTACAGGGATGAGAAGAGACCGAACGAAATAAAGACATAAAATGAAAACAAAAAGAGGAAGAGAAAGGAAAGAAGACATGAAAGAAGGAAGAACAATGAACGCAAAGAGAACGAGGGACAAAAAGAAAGAAAAGGACAGAAAGATAGACAGGTATGACAGAAAGAAAACAAGAGTGTGTAAATGAAGAAAAGAGAGAACAGTAAGCAGATAAAAAAGAAAGAAAAAACAGAGAAAAGTCACAAAAAGACTATTTGCAAAGAAGGAGAAAACATAAAATAGGTAAAAGACTAAAGTAAGGAAAACGAACACCTCAAATACGTCAAATTAGACGCCGTCCCCGTCCCCCACCTCTCCCCCCCTTCTCCCTTCACTTTTTGTTGCCTGGCATCGTGCTGTCAGAGGACTGGGAGGAAGTCCGGAGCCAAAAAACCAGGCCATCTGGCATGGGAATTGATCTTTATGTGTCTCCTGGAGACTTTCTATGGCTCACTCTTTATCTGTGCAGCAGACATTCCCTTGTTTCGTGTTTGCTCACTGCTACCATGGTTGACGTTGGTACTACTGTCTGAAATACTGTTGTAGTTGGTACTGGGATGTGGTCTGATGAGTGCTTGGTAGGGCGTCGATGTGCTACGGTTCTTTAGCAATATAAGGTATTTCTGCATGCATATGAAATATTCAAGGTTTTTGTGTGGAAATGATTGATATTAAACACAATCAGTGAAATAACCTTGAAGCTTAAGCTTCTTTTTGGTGGTCCCATCTTCTGTGCCATCTCAGTAGCATTGCACCTATGCTGCTTAATCCAACCCCTTGTTCACAGCCACAACCTAGCCTTTGCTCCAACACAGCCCTGGCACTAGCAACCTTAGGCAGCAGTTGATGTCAAGTCGCCATGAGGCGACACACCAGAGGAGACACTGCACTGCTGTTCACTACAGCTGCTCTGACGCAATAAACGCAGGACACTAACTACTAAGCCTAAGGGAGTGGGGTCGGGAGAATGGTTGTGGGAGCGAAAGAGTGGGACGGGAGATGTTTTTCGTGAACAGATGAATTTGTTCCATAAAGCGTTTTGAAAAGACTTTCAAAACTACGGTCTATCATCATCATGATACCCTCGTACGATATCTGTTCCAAACGGTTTATAACGTCTGAAAGTTTTTGGCTCTTCATCATGGTCTTCTCTTTCATGTGCAGTTTCATGTGGGTCGTTCATCATCAATTATGCCTTTGGGATCGATGCAGATTTTCAAAACATCATTGTCCATGGGTTTACATGTTTTGTCTTCTTCTCCTGTTCCTCCTCTTCATCTTCCTCCTCCGCCTCTTCTTCTTCTTCTTCTTCTTCTTCTTCCACCATCTCCTTTTCCTTTTGTTGTTGTTCTGTTCTTGTTCTTGTTCTTCTTGTTCTTGTTCTTCTTGTTCTTGTTCTTCTTGTTGTTGTTCTTCTTCTCCTTGTTGTTGTTGTTGTTGTTCTTCTTCTTCTTCTTCTTTCTGTGCTCTCTGACAAACCGTGTCATTCTTCTCTTGTTTCGTGGTGTCTTATCTTTCGTGCACGTTAAGCTGCATGTCCAATATTTACCCCCTTCCTGCCACGCTTCTCATTTCTCCTTTCTTAACCCACACACAACCATGTGCAGGCTCGTTCCGTTGCAGCACTTCACAGATAGTAGTTTAAATGGAGTCGACACGAGAATATCCGTCACAGTAGATTCTGCACATCTGCACTTCTACCGAGACACTCTGGCGGTGTTCTGTGGTACATGGTCAGGTCCAGTATAAGCAAGATGCCTGCTAAATCCCTTATTGATGATGATAATGTTTTTGTTTACTGGGTTCACGCAATGTCGTTTGTTGTTGGTTGACTAATTGCAAAACATTTTCCTTATACGTAAACAATTTGTGATTTCTTCAGAGACTTTCCTGTATTTGAATACCCACCCTACCTTTTTAAGAGACTGAAAGTAATATCGTAATGCGTGGCGCATGACACACAAAAACCGGAGAAAGTAGGATGGGACAGCACAGAGACAGGCAGACGACAAGTGAGGAAACTGTTAAATAGTATTCGTCACAGAAGGCTAGGCCTTCAGACCACATCTCTGGCTACATCCATTTGCTGTCATACTATCTTCTCATGTTTCGGCCTGCTGGAAAGCGTTTGTACTTGCAGAACAAGTGGCCATCAGCGCCATGATCACCGCCATTATACTATCACCACCACTATCACCACCACCACTACAACCACCACCACCACCACCACCACCCCACCCACACCACAACTACCACACTACCACCA
>CM065715.1:70516191-70518691 GCA_033310375.1 Conus canariensis | reverse complement strand
GAACACAAGACAACAACAAACTGACCACTGTGACTGGAACACAAGACAACAACAAACTGACCACTAGGTGGAACACAAGACAACAACAAACTGACCACTGTGACTGGAATACAAGACAACAACAAACTGACCACTGTGGTGGGAACACAAGACAATAAACTGACCACTGTGACTGGAACACAAGACAACAAACTGACCACTGTGGCTGGAACACAAGACAACAACAAACTGACCACTGTGGGTGGAACACAAGACAACAACAAACTGACCACTGTGGTTGGAACACAAGGCAACAACAAACTGACCACTGTGGCTGGAACACAAGACAACAACAAACTGACCACTGTGACTGGAACACAAGGCAACAACAAACTGACCACTGTGACTGGAACACAAGACAACAAACTAACCACTGTGACTGGAACACAAGACAACAACAAACTGACCACTGTGACTGGAACACAAGACAACAAACTGACCACTGTGACTGGAACACAAGACAACAACAAAACTGACCACGTGGGTGGAACACAAGACAACAACAAACTGACCACTGTGACTGGAACACAAGACAGCAACAAACTGACCACTGTGGCTGGAACACAAGACAACAACAAACTGACCACTGTGGCTGGAACACAAGACAACAACAAACTGACCACTGTGGGTGGAACACAAGACAACAACTAACTGACCACTGTGACTGGAACACAAGCCAACAACAAACTGACCACTGTGGCTGGAACACAAGACAACAACAAACTGACCACTGTGGGTGGAACACAAGACAACAACAAACTGACCACTGTGGATGGAACACGAGACAACAACAAACTGACCACTGTGGCTGGAACACAAGTCAACGGGAGAGGAAACGGATATAGCTGACTGGAGATAATGAATTAGCTCTCTAATGGGATGGGAGGGGGAGAGAGAGAGAGAGAGAGAGAGAGAGAGAGAGAGAGAGAGAGAGAGAGAGAGAGAGAGAGAGAGAGAGAGAGGGAAGAAAAAAGTAAGAGTAAAAAAGAAAAACAAAATAGAAGAGAATAACAAAAATAAAGACTGACATAAAAACAAAACAATACCAAACCAAGAAACTAACCAAACAAACAGAAACTAACCAAACAGAAACTAACCAAACAAACAGAAACTAACCAAACAAACAAAAATGCACGAATATATATATATATATATATATATATATATATATATATTCTCTCTCTCTCTCTCTCTCTCTTCTCCTCTCTCTCTCTCTCTATATATATATATAAAATAGAGATGAAAGAAAGAACAAAATGGTTTACATTGAATAAGTAAATAAATAAATAAACAAATAAACAAAACGAAAAAAGGAGAATAAACAAAAAGACAGAAAGCAAAAGAAGAAATAAAGTCAACACAATACCTGCGGCACCAAGGTGTCTGTCTCTGTCTGTCTCTCTCTGTGTCTCTCTCGCCCCTCCCCGTTCTCTCTCTCTCTCTCTCTCTCTCTCTCTCTCTCTCTCTCTCTCTCTCTCTCTGTGTCTCTCTCCACCTCCCCCTTCTCATTTGTTTCGTGTTGCTTGGTAGCGTGCTGTCAGAGGACTGAGAGGAGGTCAGGAGGTCATCTGGCATAGGGATTGATCTTTATGTGTCTCCTGGAGGCTTTCTTTGGGTCACCCTCTATTTGAGCAGTCAGTATTCCGTTGGTCTGCTCACTGGTCTTGCCATTGTTGTTGCGGTTATTGTTGCTGTCGGTGCCGGGATTTAGTCTTGTTGGTGCATAACGGACTATGAATATGCCACCGTTATTTGGGGATAATAGACATTTCTAGACATGCATACAACATTCAGGTGATTTTGGTAATAACTGATGTCAATGGTATCTCTGTAGGTACCCCAGATCCTAGGCCTTAATATGGACCACCCCTCCCCTTTTACCCTCATGATCGGGTGGGGCAAACATCGTGAATGATCGGGTGGGGGCAAACATCGTGAATGATCGGGTGGGGGCAAACATCGTGAATGATCGGGTGGGGGCAAACATCGTGAATGATCGGGTGGGGGCAAACATCGTGAATGATCGGGTGGGGCAAACATCGTGAAATTAGATAGTCATGATTTGTGAAAATGATTTAAGTCTGAATGTCATGTCTTTTCGGCTTGACATTGAGTAGTATTTAAAATAGGAGTCAACGTAAAGCGTTGTATCGATTGAAAACATTTCATTTTGGGGATGTGTTTTGGGTGTTTCTGTTAATATGATTTTTCGGTTGGGATTCGATACTCTTTTGGATGAAATCGTGACAATCAGCGTGCTAGCTTTGCTCGACTGCCAGCAGTCAACTTGTTGAAGTGTTCTGTGGAACTGAGCCGTGAATTTGAACCACTGGTGGGCTTGGATTTTGTGGAATCCAGTCATTCCACCCAGCAGTACGTGAGTACCTGATTCAGTTCAGAAAAGATTAAATCAGGGGAAGAAAAGAGGTAGGCTACGTTTTCCATAAGGTGATGCCCTTAT
>CM065715.1:70506191-70513691 GCA_033310375.1 Conus canariensis | reverse complement strand
TAATAAGTAACCGAGAGAGTATAGGCAAGAAGAGTGTAGAGAGAGAGGACTAGAGACAGATATATGGACAGATAGATAGATAGGTAGATACGTAGATCCATAGATTGATCGATCGATCGATCGATAGATAGACAGACAGACAGACAGGTAGATACATAGATAGATAGACAGATAAGGAGCACCTACGCACAAACGCACGCACATACACGCACACACAGAGCGCATTCTATTATTGTGAATTCGAATTCTTTTGTTCCATTGTTTTGCTTGTTCTCTGTCTTTGCTGCCTCCCTCCCGCTGTGTGTGTTTCAGTATACATAGAAAAAGCCAACAAACACATAAACAAATTCGTGGATGTGCTAATAGCCCAGACACCCCATTCATCCAATATCTCCTTGTATTGCTCTTTCATATATATCCCTCTCCCTTCTCCTCCCCAAACACACACACACACACACACACACACACACACACACACACACACACACACACACACACAGAGACACAGACAGACAGACAGACAGACAGACAGACAGACAGACACACACACACACACACACACACACACACACACACACACACACACACACACACACACACACTTGACAGTGATAGTGGTAAAAGCAAATACACTTTCACGTGTTTCCGCAATCTGATGAAAATGAACTTTGCTGCTACATGCATTATGTACTCTAATATAATTCTATAATAACATAATGTATTGAATGATCTGGCAAAATGGGACAGAGAGTTTTAAATTCAGAAGATAGATTCAAAAGATGCTTTAAAACATTTAAAAAGAAACGAACAAAAAACATCCCCCTCACACTCAAAACAAAACAAAACAAAACAAAACAAAACAAAACAAAACAAAACAAACGAACAAAACAGTATTGATATCAGTGCCCAGGAAAACACAAAGATTTTCTTTCTCTTAAAGCAAAAAAAATGTTATTTATGTCGTTATTTTTGTGTTTTAACGTTCAATAATTCATTTCCAACGTAAGAAGTAGAAAGAGACCCTTGGGGCATTGGATATCTGTAAAGAAATAAATGAGATTGTATATGGGGCTGCAATCAGCAATATGACATGGTTTTTTGTTGAGAGAGAGAGAGAGAGAGAGAGAGAGAGAGAGAGAGAGAGAGAGAGAGAGGAGAGAGAGAGAAGAGAGAGAGAGAGAGATGCTTGTTTGACACTGTAGAGAGAGAGAGAGAGAGAGAGAGGAGAAGAGAGAGAGAGAGAGAGAGGTAGAGAGAGAGAGAGGAGAGAGGCATTTGTAATAAAAATTAGAACTTTCCTGAGTAATAACACTGGTTCTCGTCGGATATTTTGATAGTGCTTGGGGAACATTTTTTGTTATTTTAATCATCTGATTGTTTACTTTCTGGGAACAACGCCTTTTTATTTCCGCCTTTTATCGTGTCATGTTTCTCTGTTTTCATCTCCCATCAGTTTAAAGTGTTATTTATGTATTTAGTTTTCTTTTATTCTATTTCACATTTACAGCTTGAGGTAAGATCTACGACGGGAGGATGGAGGGGTGTGGAGGTGCGGCAGTGGGTGTGAGGGGGAGGATTACACACACACAGACACACAGACACAGACACACAGACACACAGACACACAGACACACAGACAGACAGACACACACACATCTCTCTCTCTCTCTCTCTCTCTCTCTCTCTCTCTCTCTCTATATCTGACGGTGCAACAGGGAAGTAATCCAATACACGAGACAAGCGAAATGCCAGCATTTATATCCAGCCTAAAATAATTCTGCTCCTGCAGTTGCCCTCCTCCCACCCTCTCCTCCTCCTCTCTCTCCTTATCTTTGCCATCATCGTGACACTCTCTCCAGCTGTCAGTCTGTCTGTCTATCTATCTGCCTGTCTGTCTTTCTGTCTGTATTTCTATCTATCTGTCCGTCCGTCCGCCCATTTGGTTGTTTGTTTGTTTGTCTGTTTGTCTGGCTCTATCTACACGTATACCTATTTCACACACACACACACACACACACACACACACACACACACACACACACACACACACACACACACACATTTTGGAAACTAACATTAACAGCCATTTCCTTGTTGACGTCTGTATGTGTCTGGTCTCAGTGGACCCAGCACATTCCTGGCATTTGCCAGGCTTGCCGAGGAGAAACTACAGCTCTGAAAGACGTGTGCCCAGGCTAGTCTAGAACAATGGCTTCCCTCAGGATGGAATGGTTTTAAAGTCAATGGCGGCCTAGCCACAGTTAAGAGAAGTAATCTGTGAGTAAGTTCAACGAATAATTCAGAAGCTTCTGTCCGTCAGTTGGTTATCTCCACTTAGTTTCTTTGTCAAGCCTTCTTCCATCAAGAGATTATCTCCTCTTACCTGTGGCTTGGCAGCCATTGACGTTCCTGGGTTCCCCGTTTAGGGGTTCTGCATGGGGCTGAAAGAGGCATCTGGCTGCGACAGAAAGAGGATGTGCCCAGCATAGTATCATAGAAAAAGACCTGTGCGTTTTAAAAATACATAATTATATCCCTTTACCTTTTTGTCAGATCTGTCATGAATGAAAGACTGGATTGCCTACGTCTGTTTTCCTCTGCCATTGGATTGTCCAATTCATGCATGTCAATCTATTAATCAATCACTGAATCAATCAATGAATGAATCTATCTATCTATCTATCTATCTATCTATCTATCTATCTATCTATCTATCTTCTGTCTGTCTTTGTCTGTCTGTCCGTCTGTCTGCCTGTCTATCTATCCATCTATCTATCTATCATTTGTCTGTCTATCTATCTGTCTATCAATCCATCCATCCATCCACCCGTCTATGTATGTATGTATGTATGTATGTATGTATGTATGTATGTATGTATGTATGTATGTATGTATGCATGCATGTATGTATGTGTGTGTGTGATGTATGTATGTATGTATGTATGTATGTATGTATGTATGTATGTATGTATGTATGTATGTATGTATTTGTCTATCTATCTATCTGATAAAAAAGCCTTGGCCCAGGCGCCTTTTATTTTTAGACAGGGAGTGAGGCAAACATCCCAATCTGTCCCAGTTGGAATGCATTACTTTCAATTATAAACTTGCATTCAAGAGGAAAAGGACGTGTAGTAATTGTTCTCCAGTGAATGCTCCATCAGTGAGGTCAGCAGAACTGGCCAGCTACGGCTGCTTCTCGCTGTGAAGAGCTCTTAATGCTCGCTATACTGGACCCTGGTCACTTGACATACACTCACTGTTCATTTTATGCATTGTTCTCATCATTCGTACAATATAGTTTTCGTTCTGTTCATTTAACGTTTTGTTCACGCTGTTCACATTGTTTATTGTTCCCTGTGTTTACTCTTTTGACATTATTTGTTGTACTGTCTGTTCAAACGAGGTATCGTTCCCTCTGTGCATACTGTGTCTTGTTCCTTCTGTTCACACACACACACACACACCACACACACACACACACACACACACACACAGAACAGACACACACACAGACACACACACACACACACACACACACACACACACACACACACACACACACACACACACACACACACACACACACACACTCACTTTAGCAGCGCCCTGGATCTCATTCACTTCAAAGATGGACAAACCTGCAGAATACACAGCAGGGGAAAACCAAGCAGCACAATAAACCACCACACTAAAACATCCCCACGGGATTTTCTCTCTCTTTGCACACTGATGTACATCGTAAAAGCTTGGATCTTCCCGGGTATCCAGAGGGAAGGAGACAAAAACAAGAGAGATGAGATGCAAATGGATGTTCTCCTTTAGTCAGAGTAGTGGTCCAGAAAGGAAAAAAAAAAAAAAAAAAAAAAGAGAGAGAGAGAGAGAGAGAGAGAGAGAGAGAGAGAGAGAGAGAGAGAGAGAGAGAGAGAACTAGAGACAGAGACAGACAGACGACCGACCGACCGACAGACTGACAGACAGAGGCAGAGACAGAGACAGAGAGAAAATGTTAAAGGGGATAAAGAGAGGAGAGACGGCTGGAGAACAGACAGACAGCAACAGAGACGCTTGACGCTTGACGCTTGACGCTTGACGCTTGACGCGCGCTTTCACGCCGCGCCATTTATTGTGGGGCCCTCGGCCTGTCCACAGGAGTACGCAACATACATTTCAACATGACAACAACAAAAACATTTGATTGAAACGTTTGATTGTAACATATTTTGTTTTCTGTTTAGAAATTCTATTCTTCCTATATCGTCAGTATTACTATCACATAAGGGTTTCTCTGGTTTTTAAGGCATAGAAGATGTACATTGCAATATCTCTTATGGTTTCAGTATTATCGTTTTGTAGCAGACTTTCCAGTGTGATTGCGTTTCTATTACTAAAGTGTTTGAAAATGTATTTTGTTCGCAATTGCCTGTAATTTGGACACCACATTAAGAAGTGCATTTCTGTTTCTACTGTAGGGCAGAAGGGGCATGTTGTTATAGCTTGATTATCTCTATATTTTTTATTGCCATGCAGTTCGTTTATTCCTAATCGTAGTCTTGTCAATGCTTTCCTGAACTTCGCGATTGTGATTGCGCGAAAGTATTCTTCAGTTTGGTGTATAGTTTTAAACGTATGATATGTTGTAAATCGTTCACTATTCGCTATTTTGTTATGCCAGTTCTGTTTGTAACAATCTATGATTCTTTGTTTTAGTGTTATGATAAATCTTTGCTCGTTTTCTACGCCTTCATTCAACCAAACTTCAGAGAAGCCATACGTATCCAAGCAGCGTTTAATTTCCAGTGCCCAGTTCTGTGGTTTGTCAATTTCTGTTTTTTCTCTTTCATATGCTTGTCTAGGTATCCTGTCTGGAGTCATCTTCATTAATTTAAACCAATATCTGATTGCTTTTATTGAACTATCAATACTCATCGGATATCTTCCTAGTTCTCCGTATACTAAGTTGTTTGGCGTTTTCTTCCCTACCCCCATGTATCTTTTACATGCGAATAAATGTATATTTTCCACCGCGGAATAACGAGTCAACCCCCATACTTCTGCTGCGTACAGTAGCAGTGGCTTGACCTGTGTATCAAATAGCTTAAAAAATATATTTATATCTAAGTGTCCTAAACTATACATCGTTTTCATTATTTCACCTATTTTCCCTTTCGCCCTTCCTGCATATTCTGAAAGTGAAATATCTACTGAGAGTTTGGGCATTAGAGTGAAACCTAAATATTTGTAGCTGTTTACTACCTCAATTTCTTCCCCTTTGTAGTTCCATTTTTCTGGTCTACCAAGGTATCCTCCTTTCCTAAAGACCATGATTTTTGTTTTTTGGGGATTAACCTTTAGTCCAA
Source organism: Conus canariensis (assembly GCA_033310375.1). Lineage (NCBI taxonomy): Eukaryota > Metazoa > Mollusca > Gastropoda > Neogastropoda > Conidae > Conus > Conus canariensis. The sequence goes on along the minus strand of CM065715.1, from coordinate 70,508,331 downwards.
TGCGGTCCGAGGCTTCCTGTAGGTTCTTAATTTGGTTTTGCAGACCTGCTGGAGTTCTTGCTATTAAAGCTATGTCATCAGCAAATAGAAGTGAAAATATTTCTGCCTTTCCGGGTAAGAATTGATATCCGTGTCTTCCTTTACTGTGACATTGTCTGCAACTTCTGTAATTAGTAATGAAAAGAGTAGGGGGGACAGTAAGCACCCTTGTTTCACTCCTGTGTGACATTCAAAGAATTCTGTTAGTTCAGTTCCATGTCTTACACATGCTTGTACTGTTTTATAGATAGCTTTTAGCATGTTAATCATCTTCGTAGATATTTTGTGTTTCTGTAGGATTTCCCAAAGTTTTTCTCTATTTACTGTATCAAACGCTTTCTGATAATCAATAAAGGCTACATACAATTTACTTCTTCTTCTGCCGTATAGGCAGTTACTTATCATGGATGTTAGTGTAAAAATATGGTCTACTGTTGAGAAATCTTTCCTGAAGCCTGTCTGTTCTTTGCTAATTTTATTTTCTGCTTCTGCCCAATCATATAGTCTTCTGTTTAATATTGCTGTGTAAATCTTGCTTATGATACATAATAAGGATATTCCTCTATAGTTTCCTGGATTCTGTCTATCTCCCTTCTTGTGTAGTGGTATAATCACCGCCCTTGACCATTCTATGGGGAAGTAACTATCTTGATATAACGTATTGAATAATTTCGTTAAGAATGGCACTATATTTTGTCCTATAGTTTTGAGAAATTCAGGAGGGATTTCATCAATGCCTGGTGATTTGCCTTTTTTTAAATTTTTCTGTAGCTGATCTTACTTCGTTTTCGGTTATCTCTTCGTCTAATTCTTGTACATGAATTTCGTTTAACACTTCTTCTTGTTCTTGTGGTCCTTCTTCTCTATCGTTTAGTATTTCTGTGTCATGTGGATTCAAAATGCTTTCGAAATGCACTTTCCACTGTGCAGTGTTAATAAATGGTAATGTGTTCTTCTTCCTTCTAACACTTTTTATGGTGCTCCAGAACATTTGGCTGTCCTTGCGATTTTGTACTAGTTTGTCGTATGTTTGCTTTTTATACTGTTTTTTCTTTTCTCTAATTGTTTCTTTGTATACTGCTCTTTTGTTCCTGTAAGCCTCTCTCCTTACTTGATAAATGGTTGGGTTTTTATCCTTTTTCGTCCATGTCAGTCTATTGAGTGCTTGGTTTGCTTCTTTCTTTTTAATTTGGCATTTTTTTTTATCATACCAGCTGTTTGTAGTCTTATATTTTCCTCCTATACCTGTTGTTCTATACATGTCTTTCCCTGCCTCTTTTAATAGCTTATTAAATCTGTCTATGCACGTGTCTACATCTCTTTCTATTTCTTCTGTTATTTGCGCCATTGTTTGTTTTGTCTCTTCCGATTGTATGAACTGGACATACTGTTGTTTTTTTGTGGGATCCCACTTTAGTTTCTTCACGTAAGATTTCTTGCCCTCGTTCTCTTGTGCGTTAGACAGAGTGCTTTGTAATTCCATCATAATAGGCATATGCTGAGCTTCAACTCTCTCTACTATCTGACACTTGTTCACATTTTCTAACAGTTCAACAGAACATATATAATAATCTATAATACTGTTACCCCTTTCGGAATAAAACGTGTATGCATCGTCGAACTTTCCCATACAAAGACCATTTAGTGGAGTTACATTAAATGTTATACAAAATTCTATTAGTTTCTTGCCAAAACCATTTGTGTGTGGATCTTTAGACCTACGTGCATACACGTCCTGCTCTCTTCCTGTAATCTCAATTTCATCATCGATGCTCAAGCTCCATTCCCCAATACGAGCATTGAGATCTCCTCCAATGATGTAATGGAAAGTTATTTCCTTGTTCAGACAGCAACAGAGAGAAATAGTGAAAGACAGACAGACAGACAGACATACATACAGACAGACAGACAGACAGACAGACAGACAGACAGAAATGTTGAGAGAAACAGACAGACAAACAGACAGAGACAAAGAGACAGGGACAGAGAGAGACGATCTGTTACTGAAGTGCCGCAGATTCTCAGGCCCGTCTTGGGGATTCTTCTTCTTCTTCTTTCTTTTAGAGTCCACAATCATCATGTCGACTATTCTGACACTTTT
>CM065715.1:70481191-70498691 GCA_033310375.1 Conus canariensis | reverse complement strand
GAAAACAAGACAACAACAAACTGACCACTCTGCCTGGAACACAAGACAACAACAAACTGACCACTCTGCAAGGAACACAAGGCAACAACAAACTGACCATTGTGGCTGGAACACAAGACAACAACAAACTGACCACTCTGCAAGGAACACAAGGCAACAACAAACTGACCACCGTGGCTGGAACACAAGACAACAACAAACTGACCACTGTGGCTGCAACACAAAGCAACAACAAACTGACCACTGTGGCTGGATCACAAGCCAACAACAATGACCATGCGAAGAACCACGACATTGCATGGAACACAAGACAACAACAAACTGACCACTGTGGCTGGAACACAAGACAACAACAAACTGACCACTGTGGCTGGAACACAAGACAACAACAAACTGACCACTGTGGCTGGAACACAAGACAACAACAAACTGACCACTGTGGCTGGAACACAAGACAACAACAAACTGACCACATTGCTGAACACAAGACAACAACAAACTGACCACTGTGGCTGAACACAAGACACAACAAACTGGACCATTGTGAACACAACTCTGGCTGGAACAGCCTTCCTGACGGCCCCCATTGTCCAGTGATTCCAGCAACACTGGATTGAATTTTAAAACAGTTGATGCCACGTGCGCGTCTTGGGAATGAAAACAAATGGAAAGAATGAATTAAATCCTCTCACGGGATAGGAGGAGACGGAAAGAAAGAAAGAAAGAAAGAAACGACAAAGAGCTAGAGGAAGTACGGTAAGTAGAGCTAGAGGAAGTACGGTAAGTAGATGTGAAAGCAGGAACAAAAAACAAATGATACTCAGAAAAGAAAAGAAAAACTTGTAAGAAAAAAAAAAAAAATGGACGACCGAAGAAAAAAAAAGCAATGGGCAGATTAAAAAGGAAAGAAAGAACAAGGCCTAAAAGTAAATAAACAGAAAGGAGAAGGAAAAATCAAAAAAGAAAGAAAGAAAAGAAGAAAAGAAGAAAGACAAACGCTTCAAACTGCACCCTTTCTCCTTTTGCTTCGTGCTGCATGGCACCGTGTTGTCAGAGGACTGGGAGGAGACCAGGAGTAAAAAAAAAACCCCAGGCCATCTGGCATGGGAATTGATCTTCATGTGTCTCCTGGAGACTTTCTACGGCTCACCCTTCAGTCGTCTGTTTGTCATTCCGTTGGAAAATGTTTGCTCACTGTTATCATGGTTGACGTCGATGCTACAGGTGTTGCTGATGCTGGAATGTAGTGTTCTGGGTTTTTAATAGGGTTGCCAGATACGTCTAGCCGAAAGCATGAACATGACAATGAGTTGTTTTTTTTTCCTTTCATCATCACTGAAAGGACGTGTATCTTCAGCAATTCAGTGTCAATACCCATACAAGAAGAGGAGAAAGCAGGTAGCTTTTGAGGAAGAGGTGGAATGCTGAGGGGTCCGGACGGGAGTGCAGGTGTTTTGTCATCATGATCACTCATTCATGCATCAGTTTGTGAAATTGAAAGCGTCATTTAGAAATCGCAGAAGATAACCGACCACGAAAACAGTGACACTCGTCAATAAGACGATCACATAAGGGCAAACAATCTGCATGATTCCTTCCCAGTTGTCATAACCGTTCTTTGCTCTTCATCTGTATGTAGTGTTTAGCTGCACGTGTGAGCCACATACGTAGTTGCCTTCCTTGTTTAAATTTCTTTTCTATTTAGGTAAATGTGAGTGTGTGTGTGTGTGTGTGTGTGTGTGTGTGTGTGTGTGTGTGTGTGTGTGTGTGTGTGTGTGTGAGCGTGCATAGGTGCATACACTCATGCATGCGCGCGTGGAACACACACACACACACACACGCGCGCGCGCCCCACAACACACACACACACACACACACACACACACAGCACGCACGCACACACACACACACACACACACACACACACACGCACACACACACGCACACACAACCACACACACCTCTCTCTCTCTCACACACACAACTAAATATGCAAATAATTGACTAGATGAACACAAGGGAGCAAAGAAAGGCAGCAACAAAGAAGTCCACCTCACCCAGTCTGCCATTCATTGGAGGCAAATCATCAGGACGTTGACATGTGGAAGGTGAAAGGCCAGCCTGCTCTTCTGACTTTGCCGTGGATGTGAGGAGGGTACAAATCCCCTTCGCTGGCCTGAGAATCTGCGGCACCCAGGTTTCAGACCCCATTCATTGGCAATTCCTGTCTGTCTCTCTGTCGGTCGGTCCGTCTGTCTATCTCTCTTTTGTCTTTCTCTGTCTCTCTGTCAGTGTCTCTCTCTGCCTCTCTGTGTCTGTTTGTCTGTCTGTCTATCTCCCTCACTGTCCCTCCCTCTGCCTCTCTCTTGTCTCTGCCTGTGTCTACGTCCGTCTGCGTTTCTGTCTGACTGTCTGTCTGTCTGTCTCTCTCTTTCTGTCTTTCTTTCTTTCTGTGCTTTTGTTTCTATCTGTTCTATCTGTCTGTCTCTCTGTCTGTCCATCTGTCTGTCTGGCTGCCTGTCTGTCTGTCTCTCTGTCTGTCTGTCTCTATCTCCGTCTCTGTATGTCTGTCTGTCTGCCTGTCTGCTGTCTGTCTGTTGGTCTGTTGGTCTGTCTGTCTGTGTGCCTGACTGTCTGTCTGTCTGTCTCTAATTCTTGCCCACTTCTCTGATTGTATGAGCACATCCATTTGCATCTCATTTCTCTTGTTTTTGTCTCCTTTGCTTTGCGTATCCAGGAAGATTCAAGCTTTCACGTGGTACATCAGTGTGCAGAGAGAGAAAATACCGTGGGGATGTTTTAGTGTGGTGGTTCATTGTGCAGCTTGGTTTTTCTCTGAAAGGTTTTGTCCAGCTTTGAAGTGAATGAGGTCCCAAGCGCTTCTTGCGCGCGCGTGTTTGTGTGTGTGTGTGTGTGTGTGTGTGTGTGTGTGTGTGTGTGTGTGTGTGTGTGTGTGTGTGTGTCGCGTGTAGCGTGCGTGCGTGCGCGCGTGAGTGTGTGTGTGTTGTGGTTTTGTGTGTGTGTGTGTGTGTGTGTGTGTGGTGTGTGTGTGTGTGTGTGTGTTGTTCGGATTCGGATTCGGATTCGGATGATTTAATCACATAGGCCTAGGCCCCTTATGAAGGGGTATGGAAATAGTACATTGGAAACAAATGTATGCGACATGTAACAAAGTATATCAAATTAAGACAATCATTTGTAACTTTTAAGAGGTAGCCATTTCTCTAATATTAAATGCCTTATACAAAAATAACGAAAAATTTTTATCATCTATTGTTGGCGTTGACGACATCAATAGGGTCAATCTAAATAGGGAAGGCTGTCTATAGAATTTCGGCTTAATCAGTTCATTTCTAATGTCCATAAGGGCTGGACAACAAAGAACAAAATGCATCTCATTTTCTTGTGACATTTTACAGAGAGGACAAAGCATATCATTGTCATCAACATCGGTTTTGTATCTAAATCTATGTATTGCTAATCCGATATTCCAAGTCTAAATTTTGCCATTATGTATTTAAAGTGTCTATCCATTTCTAAAGTTATATAAGGTTTCAGATCATGGGAATTACCAAACTGTCTGTAAAAATCAAACCTTTTACTATTATGCACATGACGTAACCATTTTTGCCAACGGCAGTCAACTAGTCGTTGACGAAAGCAACTTACAAACTGTTTAACATTTCCAACACCCTGATTCAGCCATACAAAACCAAAACCGTATTCAAAAAGACACATACGAACTTTACTAGCCCAGTTGTTTTTTCCTCTAGAATCAAGATAATAAAGCATATTATAAGCTTTACGAGGTATTCTGTACTCTTCCATATTGTGTGTGTGTGTGTGTGTGTGTGTGTGTGTGTGTGTGTGTGCGGGCGTGCGTACGTGCGTGCGTGCGTATGGACGTGCGTGTTGTATGTGCGTGTGTGCATATGTGTGGTGTATGTTTGTTGGCGTGCTTGCGCGCGCGTATGTGTGTGTTTATATTCTGTGTGCATGCGTGCGAGCATGCGCACGCGCGCGCGCATTTATATGTATGAGTGCTTGTGTATGTGTGTGTGTGTGTGTGTGTGTGTGTGTGTGTGTGTATTCTGTATTACGTTTATGCTGTTTTGTATGCAATTGTGCTGTTAGTAACGGTTTTGTGCTGTCTATTAAGCAAGCGTTGTCTGCACCTTACTTTTTGTGTTTGTTTATCTATATTTTGACAGCGGTGAACTTATTACAAAATATGAGCATCTCTATCAGGAGCTCAGACCAGCATGCGGCATTGTCCAGCCACTGGAACATTGGTACAGCAGGTACAACATTCTGACGGCTGTATTGATCTTGATATGCACATGTCAGGAGAGACAAGCGACTTGACAAGCTGACTGGCATAGAACTAAAACCTGGTTTACATTTATAACGACTGGGTTGCAACTACAGCCCATGGGTTACATCCATAAAAAATGGGTTACAAACAGAATACGTTATTGATAACTATCACACATTCGTTGCAACTAGATCAAGCAGACGAAAACTAGGCCATTCCAAAGACATTTCACTTTAAATATCATGTCCGAAAGGAAGGAGGAGCGTACCATTCTATCAATAACCCCACATAACTAAGGAAAAAGAGAGGAAACAGCTGCACATGTACATTAAGATGTAAACCAGGAACCGTTCGACCCCCAGAGACATCTGGCATTCAAACTATCGCCTTTTCAAGATAAAAGTTATGTTCAAAACACACTACACTTGGACTGACCATAATGGGACAACTTCGTGAAGCTAATTCAAACAGAATGCACAAATATGGGATTATTTTTCTAATTTAGTATTTTTCTACACTCTCTTCACCTCCTTGTCCCTTTGTGCACCTTAACCCCCATGTATTCCATCTGCCTCTCCGTTTTCTTCATATTGATGTCGGTGCACACACACACACCACACACACACACACACACACACACACACACACACACACACAACACACACACACACACACACACACACACCACACACACACACACATTCAGACTACACACCAACTCTTAAACGTAAATTTATAGTTCACAAGACACCACAAGTTAAACAATCTTATTATTCGTGTAGTGGGTGAATGAAAGAGAGAAGGGGGCATTGAAAGTGCCTTTTGTGTACTGAGTGTGCCAATGAGGCGGGTGTCCGCAGGTTTCCTCTGCCCCTCCCTCTCCCAGCCACTGTGGACTGAAAAGGTTCTCTTTCACCAGAGGTCAGCTGAAACACAAAGCCGCATTTCCTCCATGTCCACCCCAGTTATCTGGTGGGTCACACAGAGGACTTAAGAAAGTCCCAGGGAAAGGGACATAGATGATAATGACGGTGGAGGTGTACAGACACTCACATCTAAGTATCGGTCAAACAAATAGGGGGCCGGAATAGCTCAGTTGGCTGAGCGCCGGACTCGTGATCCTGGGGTTACGGGTTCGAATTTCGGTACAGGGGGATTTTTCCCTCGGAGTTAACATTGGTTCTGACTCCATTCCCCATACAGTCCTTCGAATGAGACTATAAACCAAGGTTCCATGTGTGAACGCACGCACATCTTGCACACATGTAAAATCCCATCACCAACTTTCGGAAGAGAAGGCCAGTTTGGCCGTTGGTGTGGATGACACGTTACACATAGCATGCACCTTCCACGAAGATGGAGTATGGCTGCCTTAATGGCGGGATGAAAAACGGTCATACACACAAAACTCCACTGCCTGTCTATACAGGCAGTGTCCGCAAGAGTATCAGCCTGCGTACGCAGAAAGAAAAAAGAAAAGAGAGAAGTCAAACAAATATAATTGTTTGTAAAACATTAGAGGTCTGAAGCACATTACAATGACAGAGCATCACATTTAGAGTCTTAGCCCTACAATACATACATCACACTGCAGCTAAAATAAAAGTCACACATTTTCGAGTGAGATCGAGAACATTAACAAAAATTTATGAAGTATACATGCCAGCTTTGCTGAATAATGGCCATACACAAATTGCAGATGGAGCAATTCTCGTGATGCGGTAGTGTATCTTTCTGACTAACTCAATTGTTTATGGTTGCAACATTTGAAGTTTGAAAACCAGTAACCCATAATAAAGTATTAGTATGTTGAACATATTTTAATTTCTGAAAAAAGAACCGTAAATTATGTTGTGAAATTAAAACGTTATCATTCTTTTATTATTGTAAAGTTCTGGTCCAAGGCTCTACTTAGCATATGTCTCTCCATGAATGAGGTTCTCATGATGAATCAATGTCTGTTTCCGTTTGAATTCACTGATGGAATAAGCCAACTATAACAAAACTACAAACCACTACTGTGTTAATTTGTTAAATTCAACGATAACTTGCTGGAATATTTTTCTCTGTTGACTGATAATAAACATGTTCGCACAAGGTTTTAGAGACTAGTGAAATATTTATATTATTAAAAAAATATCATTACCATTTTACTACATCAGAATAACAAACAAAAAAACGAAACAAACAAACAAAATTAAATCATATGCTTGGGATTACTTTCCCCGAAAGGTCTTTTCAGCGATCGGTAATTGCTTTAGTACGAATGACAACGGTAATTTGTATAGGTACAATTTTAGACTAACCAGATCAGTTGCTCATTTTCATTTGCTGCAATGGTAAGTACCAGTAGCAATTAAACCCCACGCATTACCTGTTGGACCAGATTCCCTTTGCAATCACACACAGACACACAGAAACAGACACAGGCAGACAGACGGACAGACAGACAGACAGACAGACAGACAGACAGACAGACAGACAGACAAACATCTGTCTATCTATCTATCTATCTATGAATGTGAGTGCACATGTTTACAGTCATTATATTAGATAGAAAAGTGACTGATCGACCCCACCGTCCCCACTGTCTCCGGAATTTGAAACTCGAGTGCTTCTGAAACACGAAGTATTTCAATTAGTTGTGATGTTTTAATCAATATTCATCCTGGGTGGGACGTCTGGAGAGAAGTTCATGCTGTCATTTTTTCTCTTCATAACAAGCCCAAGTGACATTGTCGGTTTCAATAACCTGAATTAAGATAATGGTTGATTTTGATCAATTTTGAAGAAGAAGGCCTTTTATTCTGAAGTGTTCGCAGCTTTTGATCGTGAGCACCTCCCCCATCCCTTCGCTTTCTTTGTATATAGATATGATTATTTTCAGATAGTATCATCATCATCATCATCATCATCATCATCATCATCATCATCATCATCATCATCATCATCATCATCATCATACTATATATCTTTTTGCCTATCTATCTCACTACCTGTGTGTATCATCTATCTATCTGATTCCAGTCCTTCACCGTCATCTTTATTTTCCTTCGTAGTGTTGTACCTGTCCTCAGTCTTTTAAGTTCTCTTTATACAATTCAGTTCATTTCATAAAAAAAGAAACCACCAACCAACAACAAAACAGAGAGAAGAGAGAGAGAGAGAGAGAGAGAGAGAGAGAGAGAGAGAGAGAGAGAGAGAGAGGAGAGAGGTCCATTTATCATGTTGCTATGGTGCAGACCGTTTGTAGGCATTTAAGACGTAACCATCGGGTGTGTTTCAGGCAACTTGTCGATATTAACGCATAGATCAAGCTGCTGCCAAATCCCAACCGTAAGCTAGTTATCCCTTCTTACTTCTGATCCTCATCCCCCATGGATTAATTAGCGAAATATAAAAAAACCCACTTGAACATTGTTTTTTGGGGGGTTAACCATCTACCATATAGTTGTATACGATGTGTTGTATTTGTACGGTATGGAACAACTACATTGTTACAACGTGTTGTCTATGTGCTGCTTTTCCACACAGAGAGTACCTGGTGATCTTAAAGTGCCACATATTTTAGCCTGCCTATATTTTCGTTGACTGCTCACAGTGGATGCCATTCTTGCTTTTGCCCTGGACAGCTCTCAAGTTATTTTACGTGTGCTGACCCTGTACTGCACAGGGTACCATGGTTGATTGTCTTGTCTATAAAGTGATGTGTTTATGGACTGAACCGCAACAGTGATGCTTCATTAATGATTTGGACACAAACTGAAACGTAATAGTTAAAGCAGCAGCAGCAGCAGCAGCAGCAGCAGCAGCAGCAGCAGCAGCCAGCAGCAGCAGCAGTAGTAGTATTTCTTTTCTCCTATTTCTTCTTTTCTTCGCTTTCTTATTCTTCTTGTTCTTCTGCTGCTCCTCCTCCTCCTCATTCTCCTCTTCCTCCTCCTTCTCCTCCTCCTCCTTCTAGTCCTCCTCCTTCTAGTCCTCCTCCTCCTTCTCCTCCTCCTCCTTCTCCTCCTCCTCCTTCTAGTCCTCCTCCTCCTCCTCCTTCTCCTCCTCCTCCTTCTCCTCCTCCTTCTCCTCCTGCTGCCCCTCCTCCTCCTCCTGTTGCCCCTCCAACTCCTTCTCCTCCTGTACCTCCTCCTCCTCTTCCTCTACCTCCATCTCCTTTTCCTCCTTCTTTTTCTTCTCAATATCTGTCTCCATTTTTGTCTTCTTCCTTCTTCTTCTTCTTCTTCTTCTTCTTCTTCTTCTTCTTCTTCTTCTTCTTCTTTGCATTCTTCTTCTTCTTTGCATTCTTCTTCTTCTTTGCATTCTTATTCTTCTTCTTCGTCGTCGTCGTTGTCGTCGTAGTCGTCGTCGTCAACGTCATCGTCGTCGCCGTCGTCTTCTCCTTCTTCGTCTTCTTCTTCTTCTTCTTCTTCTTCTTCTTCTTCTTCTTCTTCTTCTTCGTCGTCGTCGTCGTCGTCGTCGTCGTCGTCGTCGTCGTCGTCGACTTCTCCTTCTTCTTCTCGTCTTCTTCTTCTTCTTCTTCTTGCCATGTGTCCTCTTCCCCTAATGCCATTCCTCTTCTTCTCAATTTCTGTTACGTTTATTTTTGAAGTGGAAGAAATGGTCTCGATCTTAGAATGTGAAGCGTGTGGGGTTGATAGGAAGCGGGCACAGTGAGTGAAAAAAAGATGAAAAAAAGGGGGGTGGGAGGGGACGAGATGATGGGGGAGAAATGGCTATTTAAAGAAACCAAGAACAAGACATCACACCGATTGCTTTCAAAGCGGTTGTTTCCAGAAAAAGAAGGCAGAATGTCTGAAGAAGAGATGGGGAGGTTTGGGGCGGAGGTTGAATTGGTAACTAAACGATCCTGTCCACTTGCCCATTCGTCTTTCGGCTGTCGTGTCTGGCTTCTCATTGATTTACCAAAAAACAGAGCTGTGGACCTTGACTGCACACAGACAGTGAGGAACTTGAAGGATTAGGTTTGGGGAGGACAGGGAACGAGACATGATGGTGGTGATGTACAGGAAGATTGGGGAAGTAGGGGTGGGGGTGGGGGGATAACGGATGGTTTGGGGTGAGGGAGCATGGAGGGAAGGAAGGGAGATTAGGAGCAAGGGGGGGGGGGGGGGGGGGCTAGATTCTATGTCAGTTAGGCCTGTTCAGTATGAAAATGATTGTATGTGTTTGTATGTGGGGAAAGGGGGTGGGGAGGTTGGAAGTAGGCTGTTGTGAGCTGGGATAGAAGGCTTCTAGGTGAGGAGGACTTTTCGGAATAAAAAGCCAAAGTGCTCTATGGATACCACAATAAAAGGCCTCTTCCCTAGCCTCTTCCTAATGGTTTTCGGTGCGTGGAAGTTCACGGCGCCTAATCATATTCTTTTTCCTGTTCGTTAGCACGCCAGCTATTTCGTATCAATTGATCCATGCCTTTGCAGCTGGTATAGATATTTCAAACAGTCGTTGCGTATGGGTTCATATCTTGTCTTTGTTTTCTTGAAAATTCGTTTTTCTTCTCTGTTCTTGTTTTCGTTTTTGTTTTTCTTCTTGTTCTTCTTCTTCTTGTTCTTCTTGTTCTTGTTCTTCCCTACTTTCTTCTTCTTCTTCTTCTTCTTCTTTTCTTTTCTTGTTCTTTTCTTTTCTTTTCTTCTTCTTCTTCTTCTTCTCCTTCTTCTAGTGCTGTCTCACGTAAAGTTGAATATCCCTCGCACGACCCCCCCCCTTCCTTCCCTTCCTCGCTTCACTTTTTCTTTTTCTTATTCCCCCTCACACCCCCCCACACACAACACACAAACACACACACACACAACACACACACACACAACACACACCAACACCACCACACACACACACCACACACACACACAAACACACCACACACACACACACACAACACACAAGCCGTACCCAGGCTACTTCTGTTGCAGAGACTTGCGAAGAGCTGTCAGTAAGCAGCCATCATGAGGCATGACGTCAGAGAGGACCTGCACGGTTGCTGAGTCACTTTGGTGATGTTCTGTGATACCTGATCTAGTCCAACGAAGTCCAACTATATTTGCTACAGACAACAATAACTGTTTTTCGCTGGGCTCAGGCAATGGTCGTTTGTCAGTTACTGGTTGCTTTCAAAACAGAGAAAAGCGTTTCTCTTTCCCTTAACCTTGTGTGAATCTTCCAGAAATTGCTCTGTACTTTAAACACTCCCCCGTTTTTAACGAAACTGAAAGTGATGGACGGTGCAAGAGATGTGCAGACTAGGGAAAGGAGGATGGAGAGTACAGAGACAGGCAGACAAGTGGGAAAACTATTACATGGTATTCATCACAGGAGGCTAGGCCTTCAGACCACATCTCTGGCTACATTTATTTTGCTGTCATCCTGTCTCCTCATGTCCCTGCCTGCTGATATACATTTATGCTGAGAAGACTAATAGCCATTAGTCATATCATAAGCACCATAGCATCACCATCATCATCACCACCATAACTATCGTTATCATCATGATCATGATCATGATCATGATCATGATCATCATCATCATCACCATCATCATCATCGTCGTCGTCGTCGTCGTCGTCATCGTCGTCGTCGTCGTCGTTACAGTCTTCGTTGCAGTCGTCACCATCATCACGTTCAGACAGAATGTCAGTGTTATACCATTTTGTTGTTCATGTTTTTGCATGAAATATTTCATGTATTGCTTTCATTTCTTTCTGTCTTTCCTGCAACCTGGGATCCTCTTCAGAAGGCACGTAAGACCTCATATGGTGAAAGCTTGGCTCTGTCTGGAGTTTTGCTGTTTGTCACCGGTCAGCAAAACAGCAACGAGTGAGGCTACGGAATACACATGGCAGTTGCCTGACGGTGACATATTTTGCCAGTGGGGTTTGCAGTCATGAAATATAGGCTGGTACACTCCAGTGGCCATTACACAATGGCGTCTGCAGGCGAAGAATTCCCCCATCCATTACATTGAGGGCAAACTCTATCTATCTATCTTATCTATATCTATCTATCTATCTATCCATCCATCCATCCATCTGCTATCTCTCTCTCTTCTCTATCTATCTAAGGTGCGTACATATATCTATGGATAGCTTCGTGCATACATGCAAGCAAGAAACGAGTTTTGAGGTGGAAGTCATCAACAAACTTACCACTCCAATTTAAAACCACTGGAAGCCTGATCCACATGTCCATTGATTGTACCGACATTGGATTGGATTGGAAAAACAGTTGATGCCACGTGCGTGTCGCGGGAACAGAAACGAATATACCTGACCGGCCAGAATGAATTAACTCCTCTAATGAGCTGAGAAGAGACAGAACGAAATACAGAAAGAGAAGAAAGAGGGAGAGAAAGGAAAGAAGACATGAAAGCAGGAAGAAAAGTGAAGGAAAAGAAAATGAAAGAGAAAAAGGAAGCAAAGGACAGAAATGTACACAGGCACGACAGAAAAAAACAAACAAACAAACAAAAACAACGGGAATGCATGAGTGAAGAAAAGTGAGAACAATCAGTAAACAAAAATGAAAGAAAGAACAGAAAGATTTCAAGAATATTTTCAAAGAAGGAAAAAAAAAGCAAAGAAGAAACCTGGGAAACAAATCTCTCAAATTAGACGCTCATTCTGTCCTACCCTCCCTCCTCCCTTCGCTTCGTGTTGCCTGGCATCGTGCCGTCAGAGGACTGGGAGGAGGTCAGGAGCCAAAAAACCAGGCCATCTGGCATGGGAATTGATCTTTATGTGTCTCATGGAGACTTTCTATGGCTCGCTCTTTATCTGTGCAACAGACATTCCCTTGTTCGTGTTTGTTCACTGCTCATGGGTGATGTTGGTCTCACCATCAGAGTTACAGCCGTTGTAGGTACTAGTCTCATGAGTGTATGGTAAGGTATCAATGTACCAGGGGATTCTTTAGCAACATCAGGAATTCACACATACAACTAATTAAGTGTTCAAGCTTTTCTGGAAATAGTAATTGATATATAGAGTCTCTCAAAGTACCTCGAAGCTTAAACCTTTTTTTTTTGCTGTCCCATCTTCTGTGCCACCTCAGTGGCATTGTGCCTATGCCACTCATTGGAACACCTCGTCCACAGCCACACCCTGGCCTGTCCCATCAAAGCCTTAGCACTGGCAATCCACAGGGAACAGTCAGTGTCAAGTCGTAATGAGGCAACCCACCCAAAGAGACGCTGCCCTACTGCTGAGTCACTTCAGCAGTGTTCAGTGGTGCCTGTTCTGATCCAGCATACACAGGACATCACCTATTAAGCACCTTCTGACGACGATAATAGTAGAAGAGACTGAACTCTCCCTCTGGAGGACGCTTCCAGGTCCGTCTGACAGTCCCCATGAATTTGTCGATACAGGGGACCCTGACAGAATCAAACCAAGGCCAAAGATTTGGAGATGAATGTTCTCTCTCTCTGTCTGTCTGTCTGTCTGTCAGTCTGTGTGATGTGTGTGTGTGTGTGTGTGTGTGTGTGTGTGTGTGTGTGTGTGTGTGTGTGTGTGTGTGTGTGTGTGTGTGTGTGCGTGCGTGCGTGCGTACATCCATACACAGTGACACGTAACACTTCCTTAACGAAACTATGCAAATTGCATCGCAATCGTGGTAGTAGCAATGGGAGTAGTAGTAGTAGTAGTAGTAGTAGTAGTAGTAGTAGTAGTAGTAGTAGTAGTAGTAGTAGCAGCAGCAGCAGCAGTAGTAGTTGTGGTTGTAGCAGCAGAAGTAGCAGTAGTAGTAGAGGTAGTCACGGTAGTAATAGTAGCAGTAGTAGTAATAGTAGCAGCAGTGTTGGTGATAGTTATAGCAGCAGTTGTAGCACGGGTAGTAGCGGTAGAATAGTATAGATAGTAGACTAATTGTAATAGAAGTAGTAGCAATAACCAAGCAGCAGCAGCAGCAGCAGCAGCAGCAGCAGCAGCAGCAGCAGCAGCAGCAGCAGCAGCAGTAGCAGCAGCAGCAGCAGCAGCAGCAATAACAGTAGCAGCCACAGCAACAATACTGGTAGTAGTAGTAGCTGTCGTCTTTGTCGTCGTTATATTTGTAGTAGTGGTAACTTCTTCTTCCTCCTCCTCTTCTTCTTGCTCGTGCTGTTCTTGTTGTTGTGGTGGTGGTTGTCCTCGTTGTTCCTGCTGCTCAACTTTTCTTTTCATTCTCCTTTTTCTTCTACATATACTTTTACTCTTCTTTCTTTTCCTCTTCTTTTTCTGCCTGTCTGTCTTTCTCTCTGTCTTCCTTTCTTTTGCTGTTGTTGTTGTTGTTGTTGTTGTTGTTGTTGTTGTTGTTGTTATTGTTGTTGCTGTTTCTCACCCTCTTCTCTTTCTCCTTTTCTTCTTCTTGTTCTCGTCTGTACATGTCCACCTCTTCTGCTGGAGAGAGTAGGAGAAGATGCTAAGGGAGAGAAGTTGGGGTGGTGGGTAATGTCTACTTGAAGCCACCAAGAAGGGAGACACCACGCCAGTTATCTCCAAAGTGTTTGTTACCGGAAAAAGAAGACAGACAGAGTGCAGTCCGGAGAAGAGACTGGGAGAGATTTGGGACAGAGGTTGAACTGCTACCTTCACGATCATGTCCATTTGTCCCACCCGTCTTTTGGCTGTCCTGCCTGGCTTCTCGTTGTCTTACCACAAAAAAAACAACAACAGAGCTGTGGACGTTGACAGCACCCAAGCACAGCGAACAACGCTAAGGACTGTGAATTTGCAGGGAAGGGGGGGGGGGGGGGGGGGGGGGGGGGGAGGGGGGGGGAGGAGGGACAGTGGTGTTGAAACGAAAGGGAGGAGATGGTGGTGGTGGGGGTGGTAGTGTTGGGGGGGGAGGGGTTCAGGGAAAAAAGGGGATGGTGAGGTAGTGGCTGAGAGTGGGTGAGTGGTAGGGTGGAGGGGCCATGATTGGATGTCAGGTAAACCTGCTTATAACGTAAATGAATATGTGTGTATGTTTGTTGGGGAAGCAGGCAGAGGGGACTGGGAGGGAGTGAGGGAGGGAGGGGACTGAGAGGGAGGGAGGGGACGGGAAAAGAGTTTGTGGGAGAGGAGAGGGGAGCTGGGAGATGTTTTTGGAGAAGAGATGAATGTGTACCGTACAGCGTTTTGAAAAGATTATTAAAAGTGTGCTCTTTGATTAGCAAAATAAAAGACCCCTCGCATTTCATCCTTTCCAAATGGTTTTGAATATCTGAAAGTTCTCGGTGCTTCATCATGGCGTCCTTTTTTAATGTGCAGTTGCATTCAGCTTCAATCTGCGTCTTTGGAATCGGTATAGATTTTTAAAACATCACTGTCAATAGCTTATAGTTTTTCGTTTGCGTCTCCTTCTCCCCCCCTCCCTTCCCCCTCCTCTTCTTTTTATGTCTTCTTATGTCTTCTTCTTCTTCTTTCTTCTTCTTCTTTCTCTTATGTTTTCTTCTTCTTCTTCTTCTTCTTCTTCTTCTTCTTCTTCTTCTTCTTCTTCTTCTTCTTCTTCTTCTTCTTCTTCTTCTTTCTTTCATTTTTTCCTTTCTTTCTTACTCCGCCTCCTCATCTTTTTCTTCTTCTTCAAAAATGAATGTATCCGAGTGAAAAAATGAATAAACTTCTTCTATGGTATAGGAGGAGAGAGAGAGAGAGAGAGAGAGAGAGAGAGAGAGAGAGAGAGAGAGAGAGAGAGAGAGAGAGAGAGAGAGAAGAGAGAGAGAGAGAGAGAAGAGAGAGATGACATGAAGAAGGAAAAAAAAATGGAATTAGAAAAAGAAAAGAAAAGAAAATGAACAGACACACTAACAAGAAATCAGGAGAGCACGAATAAATAAACAAGAAAAAGTAAACAAAAAGGACAGAAAGAGAAAGAACAAATGAAGGAGAAGAAAAAAGGAAAGGAAAGAAAAGATGCAGAGAAAGCGAAAAAAAAAAAAAAAAAAAGAAAAAAAAGAAAAGAAAAGAAGGAAAACGAATGCCTCGAACTGCGTCAGTGTTCCTCCCCTTTCCCTATCAGCCTCTGTAGTGTTGCATGGCAGTGTGCCGTCTGAAGAATTAGACTAAGTCACCATTGATTACATCTTCTTCTTCTCTTATTTTGTTGTTGCTGTTTGTGTTGTTGTTGTTGTTGTTGATGTTGTCGTCGTCGTCGTCGTCGTCATCGTTGTTGTTGCTTCTGCTCTTCTTCTTCTTCTTCTTCTTCTTCTTCTTCTTCTTCTTCTTCTTCTTCTTCTTCTCTTTTGCTTGCCATAAGTTCTCCTCTTTCCCCATTTCCATTCCTTTTCTTCTCAGTTTCTGTTGATTTCTGGAATAGAAAAAATTGGTTTCTGACTGAAGACGTGATGCGTGTGAGGTTAAAATGTGCGGGAAGAGGGTGCAGGGGAAAAAGATTGAAGGGAAGACTATGAGAAAGGGCGATTGGGGGTGTGGGGTGGGGTGGGGGGGGTGTGTGGCGACTTGAAGACACCAAGATGTGAGACATCCACCCTTCCCGCTTCTCCCGAATCACTACACACACATACACATGCTGTGTCTTAGATACATGTATGCATATGTACACACGTTTATCTAAAGATAGCTAGATAAATCTGCGCAGATAGCAACCAGTGGGAAGGAACAAGGTCACAACAAACTGACCACTTTGCATAGAACACAAGACAACAACAAACTGACCACTTTGCATAGAACACAAGACAACAACAAACTGACCACTTTGCATAGAACACAAGACAACAACAAACTCAGCACTGGCTGGAACACAAGACAATAACAAACTGACCACTCTGCAAGGAACACAAGACAACAACAAACTGACCACTGTGGTTGGAACACAAGGCAACAACAAACTGACCACTGTGGCTGGAACACAAGACAACAACAAACTGACCACTGACTGGAACACAAGGCAACAACAAACTGACCACTGTGGCTGGAACACAAGACAACAACAAACTGACCACTGTGGGTGGAACACAAGGCAACAACAAACTGACCACTGTGGGTGGAACACAAGACAACAACAAACTGACCACTGTGGCTGGAACACAAGACAACAAGAAACTGACCACTGTGGCTGGAACACAAGGTAACAACAAACCGACCACTGTGGGTGGAACACAAGGCAACAACAAACTGACCACTGCGGCTGGAACACAAGACAACAACAAACTGACCACTGTGGCTGGAACACAAGACAACAACAAACTGACCACTGTGGCTGGAACACAAGACAACAACAAACTGACCACTGTGGGTGGAACACAAGGCAACAACAAACTGACCACTGTGGCTGGAATACAAGGCAACAACAAACTGACCACTGTGGCTGGAACACAAGACAACAACAAACTGACCACTGTGGGTGGAACACAAGGCAACAACAAACTGACCACTGTGGCTGCAACACAAGACAACAACAAACTGACCACTGTGGCTGCAACACAAGGCAACAACAAACTGACCACTGTGGCTGGAACACAAGACAACAACAAACTGACCACTGTGGGTGGAACACAAGACAACAACAAACTGACCACTGTGGCTGGAACACAAGGTAACAACAAACTGACCACTGTGGGTGGAACACAAGGCAACAACAAACTGACCACTGTGGCTGGAACACAAGACAACAACAAACTGACCACTGTGGGTGGAACACAAGACAACAACAAACTGACCACTGTGGATGGAACACAAGACAACAACAAACTGACCACTGTGGGTGGAACACAAGACAACAACAAACTGACCACTGTGGGTGGAACACAAGGCAACAACAAACTGACCACTGTGGTGGAATACAAGACAACAACAAACTGACCACTGTGGGTGGAACACAAGACAACAACAAACTGACCACTGTGGCTGGAACACAAGACAACAACAAACTCACCACTGTGGCTGGAATACAATGCTAACAACAAACTGACCACTGTGGGTGGAACACAAGACAACAACAAACTGACCACTGTGACTGGAACAAAGACAACAACAAGCTCACCACTGTGGGTGGAACACAAGACAACAACAAACTGACCACTGTGGGTGGAACACAAGGCAACAACAAACTGACCACTGTGGCTGGAACACAAGACAACAACAAACTGACCACTGTGGGTGGAACACAAGACAACAACAAACTGACCACTGTGACTGGAACACAAGACAACAACAAACTCGACCACTGTGGCTGGAACACAAGACAACAACAAACTGACCACTGTGGCTG
>CM065715.1:70461191-70473691 GCA_033310375.1 Conus canariensis | reverse complement strand
TTCTTTTTAATTTCTGCTATGTTAGTTTTTGAAGAGGAAGAAACGGTTCCCGCCTGAAGACGTGATGCGTGTGGGTCAATATGTTTGGGAAGAGGATGCTGGGGGTAAAGATGCAGGGGGAGTTGGGGAAAGGATGATGGGGAGCGGGTGGTAGGTGATGGGTACTTGAAGACACCAAGAACTGAGACATGACACAGATGACCTCCAAGGTGTCTGTTTCCAGAACAGGAAGCCGCCGGAATATCCGGAGAAGAGACGAGGAGCTTTGGGGCGTGGTTGAATTGCTAGCTTAACGATCTCGTCCACCTCGTCTTTCAGCTATTTGTCTGGCGTGTAATTGTCTGACCACGAAACGGAGCTGAGGATGTTGACTGCATATTGACAGCGCAGGACAAGGGTTTGGGGAGGAGGTGGAACGGGTGGAGGTGTTGGTGTTGGGAGAGATTGGTAAAGATTGGGAGAATGGGTAGCGGATGGTTGGGGGAAGGGAGGAGGAGGGGGTAGGATTGGTGTCAGGGAAGCTGTTCAGTATGTAAATGAATGATTGTGTATGTTTGTCAGGAGAGGGAGGTGGAGAGGTAAGGCAAAAGGAAGGATGTTTTGATGGCGGTGGGAGGTGTCATGGGTGAAGTCATAGATTTGTTTGAAGACACTCTGGGGAAGAAAAAAAAATCTGCTCTTTAATCAGCATAACAAAATCACCCCTTCCCTCGTCTCCTCCAAACGCGTTTTAATGTGTGGAAGCTCAAAGCACTTTATCATGTTATTCTTTTTCATGTACAGTTGTATGTGGACCATTCAGCATCAATTCAGCCATAGCTTTGGAATCCGACAAAAGAATTGCTGACCATGGGTTCACATTCATTTCTTTTCTTTCGTCTCCTCCTCCTCCTCCTCCTCTGTGCTGTATTATCATTCGTGCACGTTAAGCTACATATCCATCAACCCCCCCCCCCCCGCTTCTCCCCCACTACGCCTTTCTTCTTTAATACCTCTCACACAGCCATACCAAGGCGCATTCTGCTGCAGCAGTCCACAGAGAGCTGTCAGTATCAAGTCGCCATGAAGCAACTCATTCGAGAGGACTCTGCAAGCTGCTGAATCACTTTCGCGTAGGCAGAGCACCGGCTGAATTCGCTGCTGATGACGATGGCTGCTTGTCACCAGGTTTTCGCGGTATCCTTCAGTTATTAGCGATTAATTGTTTTTTTCAAAATACTTCGCCTCTCATGAATCCTCCAGAAACTTTTCTGTATTCAACACATCCCCCTCTCCTGTTTATTTTTGTTATGAGGCTGACAGTGTTGGACAGTGCAAAGACTAGAGAAAGGAGAGAGAATATAGAGACAGACAACAAATGGGGAAACTATCACGTGGTATTCATCACAGGGGGTTAGGCCTTCAGTCCACATATCTGACTACATCTATTTCGCTGTCATCCTATCTTCTCACGTTTCCGCCTGTTGGAATAGCTCAGTTGGTAGAGCGCCGGACTCGTAATCTTGGTGATCCTGGGGTTGCGGGTTCGAACCTCCGCCGGGGCGTTTCGGTACAGGGGGATTTTTCCCTCGGAGTTAACATTGGTTCTGACTCCATTTCCCATACAGTCCTTCGAATGAGACTATAAACCGAGGTTCCCTGTGTGAACGCATGCATAACATCTTGCACACACGTAAAATCCCATCACCAACTTTCGGAAGAGTAGGCCAGTTTGGCCGTTGGTATGGATGACACGTTACACATAGCATTCACCCTGCGTGAGAAATGGAAAGAATGAAGGAAGTAAGGAAAATGAGTGATCGATATTGAACGATACTGACTGGATGACATGGGAAACGACTGAATGAAGCGCCGGCTGGCAGCTCTTCAGTCGGCACTACCAGGTAGGCAGCCCGTTGTGTAAACGAGTGTTGATTGTAAAGCGCTTAGAGCTTGGTCTCTAGCCGAGAATAGGCGCTATATAAGTATTCATTATTATTATTATTATTATTATACTGAAGGACCAGGGACCATTGGGTTACTATCACAATTATAGTTTCATCATCAACACCACACACACACACACACACACACACACACACACACGCACGCACGCACGCACGCACGCACGCACGCACGCACGCACGCACGCACCACACACACATACACACACACACACACACACACACACACACACACACACACACACACACACACACACACACACACCACAAGCACACATGTATGCACTCCGGTAGGTATGTTTTGACATACGTACGTATGCGCATAATGTAGGTGCACACATACATGAGATATCTATGTATAGCTGCGTAAACGAACCAAACATCGAGCAGTGGGGAGGAACCAGGCAACAACAAACTCACCACTCTGCCTGGAACAGCCTCCCCAGCAGCATGATCCCCATTGTCCATTGATTTGACACACACTGGACTGGACTTAAAAAAACAGTTGATGCCACGTGCGTGTCGCGTGAATGGAAACGTATATTCCTGACTGGAAAGAATGAATTAACTTCATAAATGGAAAATGAGAGAGAGAGAGAGAGAGGAGAGAGAGAGAGAGAGAGAGATGGAAGGAGAGAGAGAGAGAGAGAGAGAGAAGAA
Organism: Conus canariensis; assembly: GCA_033310375.1. Lineage (NCBI taxonomy): Eukaryota > Metazoa > Mollusca > Gastropoda > Neogastropoda > Conidae > Conus > Conus canariensis. The sequence continues at coordinate 70,471,088 of CM065715.1, read as the reverse complement.
GAGAAGAGAGAGAAGAGACAAGAGAGGAGAAGAAAGAGAGAGATAGAGAACAATGAAGCTGATAAGAATAGAAAAAAAACAAGAAGAAATACAGATAAAACAAAGAAAAGAAATACAGATAAAAAAAAGAAAGAAAATCATACAGACATGAAAAAAGAAAGCAAGATAGAGACATGAGAAAAAAGAAGAGGAAGTAATAAAAGAAAATGAAACAAAAATGAAACAAAAAGGAGAAAAAGGACGAAAGCAATAAAGAAAATAATTAAAACAAATTTTTCAAATTGCAACAACTGCCCACCCTGCCCCTTGCTTCTCCTTTTGTGTTGTGTTGTCATCAGAGGACTGAGGTCAAGGTCAAGAGCAAAAAGAAAAAAAACAAACAAACAAAAAGACCTAGGCCACCTGGCCTAGGAATTTGATCTTTATGTGTCAAGAGAAAAGACAGAAGCACTGTGCAAGCAAACGAAAGCAAAGAACAAATCACAAAACAAACAACGCGTTTCGACTTATTTCGTCTTCTTCGGACAAGACGAATGATATTCAAGACATTGAAAACGAAAGAAGAACAGTCACTTATTTCTTCGAACTTGGTGCAAAAAGAACGGAGAGGGATGGAAACGAAAGTGAAGTGGAGACAATGCGGGTTAAATTAATCTGTCTGTCTGTCTGTCTGTCTGTCTGTCTGTCTGTCTGTCTGTCTGTCTTCTCTCTCTCTCTCTCTCTCTCTCTCTCTCTCACCGGTCTTGATATTTTAATGAGTATACTGTTTATGACACAATTTTGCACCAACGTCAGAGAAAACTGGGAGAGATTTCCTTTGGGACCAACTCGGAGAATCTTCCTAAAAGCGGGAAAGTTTAACAGGGAACTAACAGGTACTTTCTTTTAAAAGTGAAAATGAGAACGTTTTTGACCTACAAATTGTTTCAAGCTCAGAAAGGTTTCACTGGGAAGGAGCTGGTAGATACTGATAAAACCGGGCAAGATTTCTTTTGAAAAAAAAATGACAGATTGTTTTGTACACACTGAAAAGATTCTTTGGGATGCAAACTGACAAACAAACGTTTGGTAGACTCATTAAAATATTTTCTGGGATATATACTAGAAGAATTTTTGCAAAATTGGAAACGATTCCAGAGGAAAAAATAGGTAACATGCAGACGAAAAGGGAAACATTTCCTGGAAAATAAATGTTGGTAAAACGGGATAAGATTTCGGAAGAACAGACGTCGTTTTATTTATTTATTTATTTTTCATAAAACTGCAAAAGAATGACAAAAAGTAAACTAGTAGATTGTCAGTTAAACTAGAAATGATTTCCTAGGGAACAAACTCGTAGATTGTTGGTAAAACTAAAATACTTTCTCAGGGATCATACCAGTAGATTGTTGGTAAATGTGGGAAAGACTTTACGAGCATACTGATAGATTGTCGGTAAAACTGGAAAGATTCCCTGATGAGCAAACTAATAGATTATCAGTAAAACTGGAAAAGATATCCTGGGGAACTAGCCGGTAGATTGTTGGTAAAACAAAGTGTGTTGATAAACAGGAACAATATTTCATGGGAAAGCAGGTAGATTTTTGGTATAAGTTGATATGACATCGTGGGAGACCAACTGTTAGATATGAAGGTAAAAGGTGTGCCGAGGAACAACTTGCTAGATTGTAGGGAAAGCAGGGAAAAGTTTCTTGGAAAACCGGCTGTAGGCCGACGGTAAAAGTGCATTTTATCCTTCCCTCATGAGAACTGCGTTTCCATATTGTTTAAACAAATGAATCTGTTGTCATTCAACGCTCAAACTTACCACAGATTAAGTGGGAGAGAATTAGTATCTCGCCTTGCTTTTCCACTTTTCGCCTTTGTCGGAGTCCCGTTCACTTGCAAAAGTCCCCAACCACCTCTGGGCACCTAAGTTACTGTCCACAAAGAGAGAGTTGTTCAACTGACTGAGCTGCCTATTCAAAAATAACCCCCGAACACCAGTTTGTTGTCCACTGTTCTGAGGTCGGCCCATTGGCTGTTTGTGAACTGCCACGTGTGTGCTTGACACTTAGACTCAACTGTAAATTGTGACAGACCACCAACCCGTCGACACACAGAGCCAGTCAGATCAGCAGGAAGGGGTAAATGACTACAATATACACCATGGTACTCTAACTGGTGAAAGGCAGCAATACTTATCCTCTCCCTTATATATCATGGATCTATTCTTTCACCTGTATCCTGAATATTCATAGAATGACGTCAGGTCCGTTCAGGAACTGGTTTGTTCATAGAATTAGAATACTGTCGTCAACCGTTGAGGGAAGAGTTGACCCCAGTCTCTGTCTCTGTCTGTCTGTCTGTCTGTCTCTCCTCTCTCTGTGTCTTCCTGTCTCTGTTTCTCTCTCTGTTTCTTCCCCTGTGTGTGTGTGTGTGTGTGTGTGTGTGTGTGTGTGTGTGTGTGTGTGTGTGTGTGTGTGTGTGTGTGTGTGTGTGTACTACATGTGTGTGTGTGTACTACATGTGTGTGTGTGTGTGTGTGTGTGTGGTGTGTGTGTGTGTGTTGTGTGTGGTGTACTACATGTGCGTGTGTGTACTACATGTGTGTGTACTACATGTGTGTGTACTACATGTGTGTGTACTACATGTGTGTACAGTGTGTGTACGACGTGCGGCGGCGCGCGCGCGCGCGCTGGTGTGTGTGTGTGTGTGTGCGTGCGTGTGTGTGTGTGTGTGTGTGTGTGTGTGTGTGTGTGTGTGTGTGTGTGTGTGTGTGTAGTGTTTTGTGGTGTATGTAGTGTATGTAGATTCCTTGATGAGTGACTCAAATCCAGATTACATCGTGATCATGTAATCGTTCGTTGTAGAAGTAGACTCAATGACAACAATAGTAGTGGATTCGTCATCGTGGTATGTCGTAGTTGTAGTATAGTAGTATGTATATCAGTAGTAGTAGGTGTAGTAGTAGTCTGTCGTCATCGTCGTCGTTGTCGTCTCAGTCGTAGTAGTCGTATATCAGTCTAGTAGTAGTGTCGTAGTAGTAGTAGTAGTCATCGTCGTCGTCATCGTCGTCGTCGTCGTCGGCTCAGTCATCATCATCGTCCTCGTCGCGTCGTCGTAATAGTAGTGTAGTGATAATACAACGTGGCAGCCACAGCACAGCAACACTACTACTGCTACAATTACTCTACTAACTACTATACTCACCTACTAGCACTATGCTACAGCTGCTGTATACTACTAACTACTAGTAGTACGCACTCCATTACACAGAGTTGTGAGTACCAGTATAGTAGTAGTGCAGCAGCATCAAGCTAGACAGCTCAGTACTAGTATTATATTGAGTAGTAGTAGTAGTAGTAGTAGTAGTAGTAGCAGTGGTGATAGTAGTAGTAGTTTTGTGGTAGTAGTAGTAGTATTAGTAGTTTGGTGGTTGTGGCGGTGGTGTTAGTAGTAGTATTAGCAGAAGCAAAATTAGCAGTAGCTTTCGTCGTCATTGTATAAGTCTTCTCTTTCTTCCTCCTCCTCTTCCTTACTCTTGTTGCTGTTGTTGCTGTCGCTGCCGTTGTCGTTACTCTTCTTCCTCCTCTTCTATTACGTTTTCTAATTCATCTTCTTTTTCTGTTGTTTCTTCCATTAACTTTATTCTTTTTCCTCCTCCTTTTTCTTTCTTTCTTCCTCTTTTTGTTTCTTTTTACTTTCTTCTTTCTATTTTTTTCCCAACTTTCTTTTACCATCATCATTCATCATCATCATCATCATCATCATCATCATCAATCATCATCATCATCATCATCATCACCATGATCTTCTTCCTCTTGTTCTTGTTCTTCTTGTTCTTGTTGTGTTCTTGTTTGTTGTTCTTCTTCTTGTTCTTCTTGTTCTTGTTTTTGTTTTTGTTCTTGTTCTTGTTCTTCTTGTTCTTGTTCTTGTCTTGTTCTTGTTCTTGTTCTTGTTCTTCTTCTTCTTCTTCTTCTTCTTCTTCTTCTCTCACAACGTGCCCTCCTCTCCCCCTATCTTCATTCCTCTTCTCAGTTTCCGTTCTGCTGATTTTTGCAGTGGAAGAAATAGTTCGAGTCTAAAGACGTGATGTGTGTGGGGTCAATAGGTTTGAGAAGAAAGCACAGCGGACAAGATAAAGTGGGAGAGTAAAAGAAGAGGGAATGGGGGTGGGGTGGTGGTGGTGCGAAGGAATGGCTCCTTGAAGCTTCTTGAAGACACTAAGAAGTGAGGCACCACACCATCTGTCTCCAAAGTATTTGCTTTTCCGGAAAAGGAATCGGAATGTCTGGAGAAGAAACGGCAGATCTGGGGAGAGGGAAGAGGGGGAGGGAGAGGGGGAGAAGTTGAATTGCTAACGAAGCGAGCTCGTTCATTTGCCCACCCATCTTTTGGCTGTCTTGCCTGACTTCTCGTTGTCTTACCACAAAACAGAGCTATGGACGTTGACTGTATGCAGACAGTGAACAACCTGAAGAGCTAGGACTGGGGAAAATGAGGTGTTCGAATTATGGAAGGTCGAGAAAGAAGGGTGGGTAGCGGGTAGTTCGGAATCTGGGGAAGCAGGGTAGATGAGGGAAAGGCGGGAGGGGGGGGGGGGGAGGGGGGGAGGAGGGGGGGAGGGGTTTTGGTGTCAATTGAGCCTGTTCGGTATGTAGATGAATGTGTGTGTATGTTGGTCGTGGAGGGGTGAAGAGCTGAGGAGAAGTTGTATTTGGGAAGGACAGAGGTGGGAAGTGCTGATGGGAGAAGATGAATTCGTTTTGTAAAGTGCTTTGAATAGACTTGGGATAATTGTATCTTCATGATTAGCTATAAAAGCCTTCGTTTCTCTAAACGTTCTTCAGTGTGTGAAAGTTCAGGCGCTTTATCATGGTATTCTTCTATGTTGAGTTAATGTGGACCATTTAGTGTCAGTTCATCTGTACATTGGAACTCGTATAAATTAAAAAAAAAACCTCTGCGTCTGGGTTAACTTTTTGAATCCCCCCCCCCCCCCCCATTTCTTCTCATTTTTCTTTTCGTCCTTCTATACTTCTTCCGTGCTTTCTTTTTTTTTGTGTGCACAAGTTACACATCAATCGTACACTCCCATCTCCAGCTACCTTTCCTTTCATATTCTTACCCCTCACACATTCCTACCCAGAACAATCAGTGACCACTCGTGATGAGGTAACGCTGCAGAGAACACTCTGCACTGCTGAGTTGTCACTATGGCGGTGTTTTGAGGTACATGTTCTAGCCCAACATAGGCAGAGTGCCTGCGAAATCCACTACTGATGAGGATGAATGTTTTCTTTTGGGCTTATGTTCTGTTGTTCGTCTGTTACTGACTGATTTAAAAGTATTTTCCTCCACTTAACCTTTTGTGAATCCTTTTGAAACTTTTCTTGAATTTCAAACACACACCCATTTCTCTTCTTTTCACGAGGCTGAAAGTGATGGATGGTGTAAGAGATGTGCAGACTAGAAAACGGAGGATGGAGAGTACAGAGACAGGCAGACAACAAGTGGGGAAACTGTTACACGGTATTCATCACAGGAGGTGAGGCCTTCAGACCACATCTGGGGGCTACATTCATTTTGCTGTCATCCTGTCTCCTCACGTCTCCGCCTGTTGGCATACATTTATGGTGGAGGATTGATAACTACTTTACAACTATTACCATAGCAACATTATCACCAGCACACCACCACCACACCACCGCCGCAACCACCACCACCACCACCACCACCACCACCACCACCACCACCACCACCACCATCATCATCATCATCATCATCATCACATCATCATCATCACCATCATCAATGTCGTCGTTGTCTTCGTCATCGTCATCACATCGAGGCAGAAAAGTCACTGTCATACCATTTTACTGTTAATGTTGGCGCATGACATATTTCATGTTTTATTCATTTTTCTTTGCTTATCAATTCATTTATCTGTTTATTCGTTTACTTATAATTTACTGATTTATTTCCTCATTTCACTTCTTCTGGGCTAGGACTGTCTGTCTGAGTAAGGTTGGCCTGTCCGAGGGCATCTCACTGTTGCAGACTTCATCTGATTCAATCCACCCGTCAGGGAATAAAGGATGTGAGCATCTCACTGTTGCAGACTTCATCTGATTCAATCCACCCGTCAGGGAATAAAGGATGTGCATATCCAACTTCCCCCTTCTCCTCACGCCCCCCCCCCCCGCCTCCCCCCCCCCCCCAAACATACACACGCGGACGCACGCACGCAAGCACGTAAACATGCCCCCCCCCCCCCACCCACACACACACACACACACACACACACACACACACACACACACACACACCACACACACAAACACACACATATACACACACAGTCACAGACACACACACGCACGCACGTACGCACGCACGCACGCACCACGCACGCACGCGCACACACACACACACACACTCACACACACACCACAAACACACACGTACATGGATGAACACATACATGCATAAAAACATTAACACCCCTACTCCCCCCTTACCCCCCAACACACACACAATGCACATACATGGATAAACGCATATATAACATAAAAGAATTACCCGCCTACTTCTCCCCGGCTCCACCCGCACACACAATACAACACAACCCTCACACACACACACACACACACACACACACACACACACACACACACACACACACGCGCGCGCGCGCGACGCGCGCGCGCGCACGCACACGCACACACACACACACACACGACGCACGCACGCACGCACGCACCGCACCCACCCCACCACCACCCACACACACACACACACACACACACACAGCACCACACATGCACCAACTTAGCACACAGGTCGTACATAAAGCACTGACATACATGCACATCAGTTTGCAGCATCTGGTACATCATGCAAATCATAATAGTGGAGCAGGCAACAACAAACTGACCACTTGCTGGAACACAGCAAACAACTGCCAATGTGTGGCTGGAACACAAGGCAACAACAAACTGACCACTGTGGCTGGAACACAAGGCAACAACAAACTGACCACTGTGCTGGAACACAAGGACAACAACAAACTGACCACTGTGGCTGGAACACAAGACAACAACAAACTGACCACTGTGGCTGGAACACAAGACAACAACAAACTGACCACTGTGGCTGGAACACAAGACAACAACAAACTGACCACTGTGGCTGGAACACAAGACAACAACAAACTGACCACTGTGGCTGGAACACAAGACAACAACAAACTGACCACTGTGGCTGGAACACAAGACAACAACAAACTGACCACTGTGGCTGGAACACAAGACAACAACAAACTGACCACTGTGCTGGAACACAAGACAACAACAAACTGACCACTGTGGCTGGAACACAAGACAACAACAAACTGACCACTGTGGCTGGAACACAAGACAACAACAAACTGACCACTTGCCTGGAACACAAGACAACAACAAACTGACCACTGGGGCTGGAACACAAGACAACAACAAACTGACCACTGTGGCTGGAACACAAGACAACAAACTGACCACTGTGGCTGGAACACAAGACAACAACAAACTGACCACTGTGGCTGGAACACAAGACAACAACAAACTGACCACTGTGGATTGAACACAAGACAACAACAAACTGACCACTGTGGCTGGAACACAAGTAAACAACAAACTGACCACTATGGTTGGAACACAAGACAACAACAAACTGACCACTGTGGCTGGAACACAAGACAACAACAAACTCACCACTGTGACTGGAATACAATGTTACAACAAACTGACCACCCCACGCTGAGAGACTGACCCAATTGTCCATTGATTACACTAACACTGGACCGGGTTTGAAAACAGTTGATGCCGTGTGCATGTTACAGAACAGAAAAGAATAAAGCTTACTTGAAAGAATGAATTGACTGCTTTAATGGGATGGAGGATAGAGAAAGACAGACAGACAGACAGGTTTACGGAAGAGAGAGAGAGAGAGAGAGAGAGAGAGAGAGAGAGAGAGAGAGAGAGAGAGAGAGAGAGAGAGAGAGAGAGAGAGAGAAGAAAGAAAGAAAGAAAGAAAAGAAAGAAATAAGGCAACAACAAACTTACCACTCTGGCTGGAATATAATGCAACAACAAACTCGCCAGTCTGGCTGAAACAGCCATTAGCATCATGACCCCCATTGTCCCTTGGTTCCACCGACAGTGGAGCGGATTTAAAAACAGTTGATGCCACGTGCGTGTCGTGGGAACGGAAACAAATGCGAAGAATGAATTAACTCCTCTCACGGGAGAGAAGGAGACGAAACGAAAGGAGAGAAAGAAAGAAAGAAAGAAAGAGAAAAGAGAGAGAGAGAGTGTAAGGGGAAAAAAACACAGTAAGAGGGAAGAAAATGGAAGTCAGTAAAGGAAAGAAAAGGAAAAAAAAAGAAAACAACAGGAACGTAGACAGATAGGCGAATGAAGAAAAACAAAACAAAACAAAAAAAACAAACAAAAACAGAAAAACAATCGGAAGATAAAAAGGAAAGAAAGAGCAAAAAGAGATAGAAATAAACAAACAGAAAGGGGAAGAAGAAACAGAGAAAGAAAGAAAGCAAGCAAGCAAAGGAAGAAACAAGGAAAATAAATACCGCAAACTGCACCCTCTCTACCCTCCCTTCGCTTCGTCTTGCATGGCATCGTGCTGTCAGAGGACTGGGAGGAGATCAGGAGCCAAAAAAACCAGGCCATCTGGCATGGGGATTGATCTTTCTGTGTCTCCTGGAGACTGTCTCTGCCTCACCCTTCATTCGTCCATTTGACGTTCCCTTCCAAGGTGTTCGCCAACTGTTATCAGGGTTGATGTCGGTGCTACTGCAGGTGTTGTTGATGCTGGAATGTAGCGTTATTTTCCTCATGGGGTTTAGTTGTTCTGTAGGAATGAAAGTCTTGACTTTGGCGTGGATTTGACGAGGGAACAAATCCCTTGATGGGCCTGGAAATCTGTGGCACCCTCGTTGCAGGGACCATTCACTGACAGTTTCTGTATGTGTCTGTCTGTCTGTCTGTCGGTCTGTCTCTCTTTGTGTTTCTATTTCTGTTTGTCTGTCTGTCTCTGTCTGTGTGTCTCTCTCTCTCTATCTTTCTCTCTCTCTGACTAGAACACACGTGTCCGCAATGAACCAAAGCAAAATAGCAGATGCTGTCTTTCTTGATTAAAAGAAAGGCTTTTGATCCTGTCGAACACAAAACATTACTTAAAAGATTAACTTTATACATCCGAGAAGGGAACACAATATCCGAATCCTATCTGACCAACAGAAAACAAGTCGTCTTTAGCAATAGCAGCTTCACATCTACAAAGATGACAAAACCTGGAGTGCCCCAAGGGTCTGTCTTTGCACCGCTTCTATTCTTTTTGTTTATCAGTGACCTCCCATTATCAATTGTCCATCCAAAGGTCATGTGTGACCTTTTAGATGATGACCCTTCCCTCCATCCCAGCGCAGCGGACTTATTGACAGTTCCAAACGCTCTACAGCATGGTGTAAACGATGTCTGGGGGTGGTGTTGCTATAATTCCATGATAGTGCATCCTAAAAACACGAAAAGCATGGCAATCACTTCTAGACAGAACCACCAAACAGGAACTTTAAGTCTCGGTCTGACTATAGATGGCAACACCCTAGAACAAGTGTATAAGCACCGAGTCATGGGAGCAATAGTGGATGAGGATCTGAGGTGGCAGTCCCACATTGAATCCGTTGTTAACAAGCTAACTCGTAGTCTCTTCATGCTCAAACAAATGATGCGTTACATAGATACTGAGGCTCGAAAAATGTTTTTTCCAGGCTCACCGTTTCTCGCACATCAACTGTGCATCTGTAGCCTGTGTCTGTGCAGCGAAGATTCACCATAGAAAACTAATTTCAATGTA
>CM065715.1:70448691-70456191 GCA_033310375.1 Conus canariensis | reverse complement strand
AGTAGTAGTAGTAGTGACAGCAGCAGCAGTAGCAGCAGCAGTAGTGTAGTAAGTAGTGGTAGCAGCAGCAGCAGCAAGTTAGTAGCACGCAGCAGCAGTAGTAGTAGTAGTGGTAGCAGCAAGCAGCGCAGCATAGTATAGGGTAGCAGCAGGCAGCAGTAGAAGCATAGTAGTAGTAGTAGTATAGATGGTAGCAGCAGCAGCAGCCAGTAGTAGTAGTAGTGGTAGCAGCAGCAGCAGCAGTAGCAGCAGCAGCAGTAGTAGTAGTAGTAGTAGTAGTAGTAGTGGTAGCAGTAGCAGCAGCAGTAGTAGTAGTAGTAGTGGTAGCAGCAGCAGCAGCAGCAGCAGCAGGAGCAGCACCAGCAGTAGCAGCAGCAGCAGTAGTAGTGGTAGCAGCAGCAGCAGTAGTAGTGGTAGCAGCAGCAGCAGCAGTAGTAGTAGTAGTGGTAGCAGCAGCAGCAGCAGTAGTAGTGGTAGCAGCAGCAGCAGCAATAGTAGTAGTAGTGGTAGCAGCAGCAGCAGTAGTAGTGGTAGCAGCAGCAGCAGCAATAGTAGTAGTAGTGGTAGCAGCAGCAGGAGCAGCACCAGCAGCAGCAGCAGTAGTAGTGGTAGCAGCAGCAGCAGTAGTAGTGGTAGCAGCAGCAGCAGTAGTAGTAGTGGCAGGAGCAGCACCAGCAGTAGTAGTAGTAGTGGTAGCAGCAGCAGCAGCAGTAGTAGTAGTAGTAGCAGCAGCAGCAGTAGTAGTAGTAGTAGCAGCAGCAGCAGCAGTAGTAGTAGTAGTAGCAGCACCAGCAGTAGTAGTAGTAGTAGTAGCAGCAGCAGCAGTAGTAGTAGTAGTAGTAGCAGCACCAGCAGTAGTAGTAGTAGTGGTAGCAGCAGCAGCAGCAGTAGTAGTAGTAGTAGCAGCAGCAGCAGAGTAGTAGTAGTAGTAGCAGCAGCAGCAGTAGTAGTAGTAGTAGTAGCAGCACCAGCAGTAGTAGTAGTAGTAGTAGTAGTAGCAGCAGCAGCAGTAGTAGTAGTAGTGGTAGCAGCAGCAGCAGCAGTAGTAGTAGTGGTAGCAGCAATAGTAGTAGTAGTAGTAGCAGCAGCAGCAGTAGTAGTAGTAGTGGTAGCAGCAGCAGCAGCAGCAGTAGTAGTAGTGGTAGCAGCAGCAGCAGCAGTAGTAGTAGTGGTAGCAGCAGCAGCAGCAGTAGTAGTAGTAGTAGCAGCAGCAGCAGCAGTAGTAGTAGTGGTAGCAGCAATAGTAGTAGTAGTAGTAGCAGCAGCAGGAGCATCAGCAGTAGTAGTAGTAGTGGTAGCAGCTGCAGCAGCAGCAGCAGTAGTAGTGGTAGCAGTAGCAGCAGCAGTAGTAGTAGTAGTGGTAGCAGCTGCAGCAGCAGCAGCAGTAGTAGTGGTAGCAGCAGCAGCAGCAGCAGGAGCAGCAGCAGCAGCAGCGAAGTAGTAGTGGTAGCAGCAACAGCAGTAGTAGTAGAGGTGGCAGCAGCAGCAGCAGCAGCAGGAGTTGCAGAAGCAGAAGCAGCAGAAGCAGCAGCAGCAGAAGCAGCAGCAGCAGAAGCAGCAGTCGTTGCCGTTTTTTTTCCGTCTCCTTCTCTTCATTGTGCTTTTCCCTTCGTCGTCTGGATCTTCCTCCTGTTCTCGTTCTTGTTTTTGTTCTTGATCTTGTTCTTGTTCTTCTTGCTTTTCTCCTTCTCCTCCTCCTCCTCCTCCCCCTTCTCCTCCTCTTCCTTCTCCTCCTTCTCCTCTTCCTCCTCCTTAATCGTGTTCATCCTCTGATTCATTTTCTTCTTCTTCCTCCTCCTCTTTTTCTTTTTGTTTGCTTTTCTTCTTGTCTTCCTATCCCTCTAATATCTCTTCACCTTCTCCTCCTCCTCCATTTTCCCTCCACCTCCTACACCTCCTCTTTCTCCTTCTCTTTTTCTCCTCCTCCTCTTAGTGCTCCTCCTCCTCCTCCTTTCCTTCTCATACTTTGTGTTCTTCTTTTCGCCACATAACCTCATCTTCCCCGTATTTATTCGTTTTCTCAATTTCTGTTATGTTGATGTTTGAAGTGGAGGAAATGGAGACTGAAGACATGATGCACTTGGGGTCAATATATTTGAGAAGGGGCTCACAGAACAAAAACGAAAGAGGGCGTTGGGGAAGGGGCAATGGGAGAAAATGGCAACTTGAAAACTCCAAACACTGTGACATTACACTGATTACCTCTACAGTGCTTCTTTCTCAGGAAAAGGAAGCTGGGATGTCTGGAGAAGTGATGGGGAGGCGGGGAGGGGGGGGGGGGAGGAGGTTTGGGGCAGAGGCTGCATTGCTAGCTGAACGATCTCGTCCATTTGCCCACCCGTCTTTCAGCTGTCTTTCCTGGCTTCTCATTGTCTTAGCAGAAAATAGCTGTGGACGTTGACTGCACACAGACAGTGAACAACTTGAAGGGCTAGGACTGGTAAGGAGGGGAACAAGGCCTGGTGGTGGCGGTATTTCTGGAGTTCAGGGAAGGAGGCAAGATGAGATAGCATGTAGTTGGGGTGGGGGTAGGAAAGGGGAAGGGCATGATTTGGTGTCAGTGAAACCTGCTCTGCACGTAAACAAATTGTGTGTGTGTTTTTTTTTGGTTTTTTTTGGGGGGGGGGGGGGGGGGGGTGGGGTGGGGGGGGGGAGGTGAGAAGATATGCAAGAACGGTGTTGTCAGAAGTGGATGGGAGGTGTTTAGCATGAGGAGATGAAGAATGTTTTTTGTAAAGTGCTGTGAAGACAGTTTGAGGGAAATGCCATTAAGTAATTAATCTGGAGTTCAGGGAAGGAGGCAAGATGAGATAGCATGTAGTTGGGGTAGGGGTAATTAATCCCCACCCCTTGCCTCCTCCAAACAGTTTTCTCTGTGTGGAAATTCATGGCACTTTATCATGGTATTCTTTTCCATGCTACATGTGACAGTTTTAACATCGAATCATCTGTTCAATTGAAAATGGTGAAGGTCCCCCCCCATTCCTCCACTCCACCCCCTCCCCGAAAAGAAATCCGTCCCCAAGTTCGATTTTTTCCCAGTCAAAAAAAAAAAAAAACCCAAACTTTCTTAGTCTTCCCGTTCTTTCTTTTTGTTCTCCTTGTTCTTGTTTTTGTTGTTGTTCTTGTTCTTCTGTGCTATCTTTTTAATCGTGCATGTCAAATTACATATCCACCCCCCGAAACCCATCCTTTCTCACCCCTTCACCTTTCATCTCTCTTACTCCCAACAAAACCATACCAAGGCTCTGCAGCCATCCACAGTATCAAGTCGTCATGAGGTGACCCCTTCACTTTTCATCTCTCTTACTCCCAACAAAACCATACCAAGGCTCTGCAGCCATCCACAGTATCAAGTCGTCATGAGGTGACCCCTTCACCTTTCATCTCTCTTACTCCCAACAAAACCATACCAAGGCTCTGCAGCAATCCACAGTATCAAGTCATCATGAGGTGACCCCTTCACCTTTCATCTCTCTTACTCCCAACAAAACCATACCAAGGCTCTGCAGCCATCCACAGTATCAAGTCATCATGAGGTGACCCCTTCACCTTTCATCTCTCTTACTCCCAACAAAACCATACCAAGGCTCTGCAGCAATCCACAGTATCAAGTCATCATGAGGTGACCCGTCAGGGAAGACTGCATAGCAGCTTATTCTGGTGCTGATGTTCAGCGGTAACAGTTCTGGTCCAACGTGTGCAGGATGCCTCCTAAATCCTCTTAAGATGGCAATAACTGCTTATCACTGCGTTCAGCGCGGTACCGTTTGTCTGTCGTTTGTCTGTTATATATTGATTGTTCTCAAAAAAAATTCCCATACACTTAACCTCTCGTGGGTTCTTTGTAGACTTTCCAGCATTTTTTTTTTATCTCTGTTTAAACGGATCTGAAAGTGATTGATGGCAGGTCAGATGCTAGAGCCAGAAGACCTAGGAGGGGGAGTACAGAGACAGGCAGACGACAAGTGGGGAAACTATTACATGGGATTCATCACAGGAGGTGAGGCCTTCAGACCACATCTCTGGCTACATCCATTTTGCTGTCATCCTGTCTCCTCACATCTCCCACAGTTGCAATACTTTTTTGCTTGGAATCTGTGACACAGTTTTCTCAAACTACCATCAAATATATCCTGCTCAGTAGTTCTAGAGCAGTTTATAATGTCTCATTCGCCACATGTTTGGACCCAAAGGACTACTAACCACCAGAGCTATTAGCACTGGCATTATACCATATCTACGACCACCAGCACCTCAACGGCCACCACCACCACCACTATACCACCACCACCACCACTACCACCACCAGTATAATCGTCGTCGTCATCACCATCACCATCATCATCATCATCATCATCACCATCATCATCACCATCATCATCATCAGTATCATCACGGTGGAACAAAGAAAACGAAGAGTTGTCAATTTTGCATTGTTTTGCTTTTTATTCTATAGCATAACGCATTGGATGTGTAGTTTTATTTCTTTATTTTTCAAATGCATTTATTGATTTATCTTTGGATTTCTTTGCTTAGTTATTCATGTATCTATCCGTATAATTACAATTCATTTACTAGTTATGATCTTTCTATTATTATTCATATTCATTACTTATTTCACTATTTTTCTGTCACAAAAACAATCAGCATGTCGACTCTTTGCCTTTTCACTGCCACAGACTTTATCTAATTGAATCTGCCTGTCATGAAATTGAAATGTTTGTACCCTGCTCTCCCTCATACAATCTTCTCTATCTGTCTGTATGTCTCTGCCCTTCTCTTACACACACACACACACACACACACACACACACACACACACACACACACACACACACACACACACACACACACACACACCACACACACACACACACACGTGTGTGTGTAACTCTGAACACACACACGTGTGTGTGTGTGTGTGTGTGTGTGTGTGTGTGTGTGTGTGTGTGTGTGTGTGTGTGTGTGTGTGTGTGTGTGTGTGTGTGCACACGCGCGCGCTTCAGTGTGTGTCTCTCTCTTGTTTACTGATAGGTTGGCTGTTTGCCACAGTTTGCAGTTGTCTAACTGTCAAATTTGAAACACACAAGTGATGGTTCATAAGCATGCACAGGCGGTAGGCTAATTCATTGAAGAGCGGACAACAAATTGGCATTCATAAGTATCTGAGAAGAGAGCCCAGCCAGTGGAACAATCCCCTCACCGGGAGCGGGGGAGGGGGGGAGGGGGGTTTGGTTACTTTTACGAGCGAACAGGACGCAGACTAAGGCAAATAGTGAGAAAGCAAGGCGTGATATTCATTCTGTCCCTGTTTATCCATGGTAACTCTGAACAGTAAATAATAAAAGATGCATCTGTCGGACAATCTAGAAACGATGTTCTCATGAGGAAAAAAGTAAAGCGTACTTTCACCATCAGTCTCTCAGATGATTTACTATTAATTTCAGCATCAGTCTGCCAGATGATTTTCCTTTAAATGATTACCAGTTTTATCACAATCAATTCGTTCGTTCCTCGAGACATATTTATAAGTTTTACCAACCGTCTCTCAGTTTGTTCCCCACGACATCTTTTCCCAGTAACCAACAATCTACCAATTGCTTTTTTTTTCTACTGGTAGCTATCTGATCACTCTTTCCAAGTTTTGATAACAATTCATAAGTTTGTGGCCGACGATATCTTTCCCACAATCTACCAATTTGCTCACCAGCATATCTTTTCAAATTTTACTAACAATCTACCTATTTGTTTGTCATGAAATGTTTCCTGGTCTTTTGAAAAACAAACAGCTGCTTCTCAAGAAATTCTTGTTTTACCAGTAGCTTTCAGGTTTGTTACCCGAGACCGAGAAATTGTTCCCGTTTTTACCGATAATTTACCATTTTGTCCCACATGAAATATTTTCTAGATCTACTGGCAATATGCTAGTTGGCTTATGATAATTTTTTAACAGTGTTACCAGCAGTCTACCAGTTGATATTCGATGTACAGAAAGTCTACCTGTGATGTCTAATCATTCTTAACAGCTTTATAAACAATCTAAGTGGGTTTTTGTTCGAAGTCTTGCCCAGGTTTACCAAAGTTGCTTTCCCGAGGATACATTCAAATTGAAATATATCAAATTTTCGTTGGAAATCATTTCCATTTTTACCGACATTCCTTTTGTTTGTTTCCTAGGAAATATCTTTTAGTTCACCAATCATCTACATGTTTTCACCCCCGAAATTCTTTCCATGTTTACCAGCAATCAACTGGCATGTTTCCAGAGAAATCTTTCACAAATATTACCAGTCAACTGGTTGGTTCCTCACGAAATCTTTCGAGATTTTAGACACAAATCTATCAGTGGAAAATTTGCCCATCATTTTTTTTTACCATAATCTACCAGTTAGTTCCCCATTAAATATCTCTCTTCCTCCCTCCCCCTTTAGCAAAAAAACTACAAGTTAGTTCCCCACGAAATCTTTCCTAATTTCGTCTGATTTTGCTGCAAAAAATATGCCATGATCGCTGAAGAAATTCAAGACTGGTAATAATCAAATAGATACAGACAGACAGACAGGCAGGCAGGCAGGCAGACAGACAGGCAGACAGATTCCACTTCTTAGTGTCTCTGAAGATCTGGTCTCCTGATATTCAGATTTTAGTCATTTTTCCCGATCATGACAATTTCATTTCATGTGGTTTTTGCCCCACGTAAACGCAGGGTTCAAAGAAAGACAAGCTGTGAGGTACTTTCAGAACCGTTCGCATGCTTTAGGCGTGTCTAGGACAGCCTGACATCCTTAAATAACCGTAGCATATCCATACTCCCCCCCCCCCCCATTATACACTCAAAAGACTACATTCCAGCACAGACAACTATTAAACTCAAGGTTATCCTGGCAGCAATAATGATAACAATGGGCAAACAGCTACCATAGGAATGCTTGCTGCACAAATAAACGGAGGCCTACAGAGCGTCTCCAGGAGACACAGAGAGATCAATTCCCATGCCAGATGGCCTGTTTTGTTTTTTTGGCTCCTGGCCTCCTCCCAGTCCTCTGACAGCACGATGCCATGCAGCGCGAAGCGAAGGGGAGGGAGGGGTGATCAATTTGAGGTGTTTGATTTTCTTGTTTCTCTTCTTTGTTTTCTTTCTCTCTCCTTTCTTTTGTCCCCCCCCCCCCCCCCAAGAAATTGTCTTTTGCAGATTTTTGTTATCTCTACTTTTGATTTATTTTTTTGTTGTTCTCTTTATTTTTGTTGTTCTCTTTATTTTTGTTGTTCTATCTTTTTTGTTGGTGTTGTCTTTCTTTTCCGTCTACCCATTTTTCCGTTCTTTTCTTTTTCTCCGTTCTTTGATTTTCTTCCTTTCTTTCCTTACTCCCTGTCTCTGTCATTCTTTCTTTCTTTCCTTTCTTCTCTTTTTTTGTCGTCTCTTCTTATCCCATTAGAGGAGTTTATTCATTCTCTCTCCTTTCTTTCCCCGTGACACGCACGTGGCATCACCTGTTT
>CM065715.1:70440298-70446091 GCA_033310375.1 Conus canariensis | reverse complement strand
AACAAAAACGAAAGAGGGCGTTGGGGAAGGGCAATGGGAGAAAATGGCAACTTGAAAACTCCAAACACTGTGACATTACACTGATTACCTCTACAGTGCTTCTTTCTCAGGAAAAGGAAGCTGGGATGTCTGGAGAAGTGAGGGGGAGGCGGGGAGGGGGGGGGGGGGAGGAGGTTTGGGGCAGAGGCTGCATTGCTAGCTGAACGATCTCGTCCATTTGCCCACCCGTCTTTCAGCTGTCTTTCCTGGCTTCTCATTGTCTTAGCAGAAAATAGCTGTGGACGTTGACTGCACACAGACAGTGAACAACTTGAAGGGCTAGGACTGGTAAGGAGGGGGAACAAGGCCTGGTGGTGGCGGTATTTCTGGAGTTCAGGGAAGGAGGCAAGATGAGATAGCATGTAGTTGGGGTGGGGGTAGGAAAGGGGAAGGGCATGATTTGGTGTCAGTGAAACCTGCTCTGCACGTAAAACAAATGTGTGTGTGTTTTTTTTTTTTTTTTTGGGGGGGGGGGGGGGGGGGTGGGGTGGTGGGGGGGGGGAGGTGAGAAGATATGCAAGAAACGGTGTTGTCAGAAGTGGATGGGAGGTGTTTAGCATGAGGAGATGAAGAATGTTTTTTGTAAAGTGCTGTGAAGACAGTTTGAGGGAAATGCCATTAAGTAATTAATCTGGAGTTCAGGGAAGGAGGCAAGATGAGATAGCATGTAGTTGGGGTAGGGGTAATTAATCCCCACCCCTTGCCTCCTCCAAACAGTTTTCTCTGTGTGGAAATTCATGGCACTTTATCATGGTATTCTTTTCCATGCTACATGTGACAGTTTTAACATCGAATCATCTGTTCAATTGAAAATGGTGAAGGTCCCCCCCCATTCCTCCACTCCACCCCCTCCCCGAAAAGAAATCCGTCCCCAAGTTCGATTTTTTCCCAGTCAAAAAAAAAAAAAAACCCAAACTTTCTTAGTCTTCCCGTTCTTTCTTTTTGTTCTCCTTGTTCTTGTTTTTGTTTGTTTTGTTCTTCTGTGCTATCTTTTATCGTGCATGCAATTAATACCACCCCGAACCTCTTTTCATCGCTCATTCAATACTCTCTAATCCCACAAAACCATCCAAGCTCTGCAACCCATCCCGTATCAAGTCTCATGAGGTGACCCCTTCACTTTTCATCTCTCTTACTCCCAACAAAACCATACCAAGGCTCTGCAGCCATCCACAGTATCAAGTCTCATGAGGTGACCCCTTCACCTTTCATCTCTCTTACTCCCAACAAAACCATACCAAGGCTCTGCAGCAATCCACAGTATCAAGTCATCATGAGGTGACCCCTTCACCTTTCATCTCTCTTACTCCCAACAAAACCATACCAAGGCTCTGCAGCATCCACAGTATCAAGTCATCATGAGGTGACCCCTTCACCTTTCATCTCTCTTACTCCCAACAAAACCATACCAAGGCTCTGCAGCAATCCACAGTATCAAGTCATCATGAGGTGACCCGTCAGGGAAGACTGCATAGCAGCTTATTCTGGTGCTGATGTTCAGCGGTAACAGTTCTGGTCCAACGTGTGCAGGATGCCTCCTAAATCCTCTTAAGATGGCAATAACTGCTTATCACTGCGTTCAGCGCGGTACCGTTTGTCTGTCGTTTGTCTGTTATATATTGATTGTTCTCAAAAAAAATTCCCATACACTTAACCTCTCGTGGGTTCTTTGTAGACTTTCCAGCATTTTTTTTTTTATCTCTGTTTAAACGGATCTGAAAGTGATTGATGGCAGGTCAGATGCTAGAGCCAGAAGACCTAGGAGGGGGAGTACAGAGACAGGCAGACGACAAGTGGGGAAACTATTACATGGGATTCATCACAGGAGGTGAGGCCTTCAGACCACATCTCTGGCTACATCCATTTTGCTGTCATCCTGTCTCCTCACATCTCCCACAGTTGCAATACTTTTTTGCTTGGAATCTGTGACACAGTTTTCTCAAACTACCATCAAATATATCCTGCTCAGTAGTTCTAGAGCAGTTTATAATGTCTCATTCGCCACATGTTTGGACCCAAAGGACTACTAACCACCAGAGCTATTAGCACTGGCATTATACCATATCTACGACCACCAGCACCTCAACGGCCACCACCACCACCACTATACCACCACCACCACCACTACCACCACCAGTATAATCGTCGTCGTCATCACCATCACCATCATCATCATCATCATCATCACCATCATCATCACCATCATCATCATCAGTATCATCACGGTGGAACAAAGAAAACGAAGAGTTGTCAATTTTGCATTGTTTTGCTTTTTATTCTATAGCATAACGCATTGGATGTGTAGTTTTATTTCTTTATTTTTCAAATGCATTTATTGATTTATCTTTGGATTTCTTTGCTTAGTTATTCATGTATCTATCCGTATAATTACAATTCATTTACTAGTTATGATCTTTCTATTATTATTCATATTCATTACTTATTTCACTATTTTTCTGTCACAAAAACAATCAGCATGTCGACTCTTTGCCTTTTCACTGCCACAGACTTTATCTAATTGAATCTGCCTGTCATGAAATTGAAATGTTTGTACCCTGCTCTCCCTCATACAATCTTCTCTATCTGTCTGTATGTCTCTGCCCTTCTCTTACACACACACACACAACACACACACACACACACACACACACACACACACACACACACACACACACACAACACACACACACACACACACACACACACACGTGTGTGTGTAACTCTGAACACACACACTGTGTGTGTGTGTGTGTGTGTGTGTGTGTGTGTGTGGTGTGTGTGTGTGTGTGTTGTGTGTGTGTGTGTGTGTGTGTGCACACGCGCGCGCTTCAGTGTGTGTCTCTCTCTTGTTTACTGATAGGTTGGCTGTTTGCCACAGTTTGCAGTTGTCTAACTGTCAAATTTGAAACACACAAGTGATGGTTCATAAGCATGCACAGGCGGTAGGCTAATTCATTGAAGAGCGGACAACAAATTGGCATTCATAAGTATCTGAGAAGAGAGCCCAGCCAGTGGAACAATCCCCTCACCGGGAGCGGGGAGGGGGGGAGGGGGGGTTTGGTTACTTTTACGAGCGAACAGGACGCAGACTAAGGCAAATAGTGAGAAAGCAAGGCGTGATATTCATTCTGTCCCTGTTTATCCATGGTAACTCTGAACAGTAAATAATAAAAGATGCATCTGTCGGACAATCTAGAAACGATGTTCTCATGAGGAAAAAAGTAAAGCGTACTTTCACCATCAGTCTCTCAGATGATTTACTATTAATTTCAGCATCAGTCTGCCAGATGATTTTCCTTTAAATGATTACCAGTTTTATCACAATCAATTCGTTCGTTCCTCGAGACATATTTATAAGTTTTACCAACCGTCTCTCAGTTTGTTCCCACGACATCTTTTCCCAGTAACCAACAATCTACCAATTGCTTTTTTTTTCTACTGGTAGCTATCTGATCACTCTTTCCAAGTTTTGATAACAATTCATAAGTTTGTGGCCGACGATATCTTTCCCACAATCTACCAATTTGCTCACCAGCATATCTTTTCAAATTTTACTAACAATCTACCTATTTGTTTGTCATGAAATGTTTCCTGGTCTTTTGAAAAACAAACAGCTGCTTCTCAAGAAATTCTTGTTTTACCAGTAGCTTTCAGGTTTGTTACCCGAGACCGAGAAATTGTTCCCGTTTTTTACCGATAATTTACCATTTTGTCCCACATGAAATATTTTCTAGATCTACTGGCAATATGCTAGTTGGCTTATGATAATTTTTTAACAGTGTTACCAGCAGTCTACCAGTTGATATTCGATGTACAGAAAGTCTACCTGTGATGTCTAATCATTCTTAACAGCTTTATAAACAATCTAAGTGGGTTTTTGTTCGAAGTCTTGCCCAGGTTTACCAAAGTTGCTTTCCCGAGGATACATTCAAATTGAAATATATCAAATTTTCGTTGGAAATCATTTCCATTTTTACCGACATTCCTTTTGTTTGTTTCCTAGGAAATATCTTTTAGTTCACCAATCATCTACATGTTTTCACCCCCGAAATTCTTTCCATGTTTACCAGCAATCAACTGGCATGTTTCCAGAGAAATCTTTCACAAATATTACCAGTCAACTGGTTGGTTCCTCACGAAATCTTTCGAGATTTTAGACACAAATCTATCAGTGGAAAATTTGCCCATCATTTTTTTTTACCATAATCTACCAGTTAGTTCCCCATTAAATATCTCTCTTCCTCCCTCCCCCTTTAGCAAAAAAACTACAAGTTAGTTCCCCACGAAATCTTTCCTAATTTCGTCTGATTTTGCTGCAAAAATATGCCATGATCGCTGAAGAAATTCAAGACTGGTAATAATCAAATAGATACAGACAGACAGACAGGCAGGCAGGCAGGCAGACAGACAGGCAGACAGATTCCACTTCTTAGTGTCTCTGAAGATCTGGTCTCCTGATATTCAGATTTTAGTCATTTTTCCCGATCATGACAATTTCATTTCATGTGGTTTTTGCCCCACGTAAACGCAGGGGTTCAAAGAAAGACAAGCTGTGAGGTACTTTCAGAACCGTTCGCATGCTTTAGGCGTGTCTAGGACAGCCTGACATCCTTAAATAACCGTAGCATATCCATACTCCCCCCCCCCCCCCATTATACACTCAAAAGACTACATTCCAGCACAGACAACTATTAAACTCAAGGTTATCCTGGCAGCAATAATGATAACAATGGGCAAACAGCTACCATAGGAATGCTTGCTGCACAAATAAACGGAGGCCTACAGAGCGTCTCCAGGAGACACAGAGAGATCAATTCCCATGCCAGATGGCCTGTTTTGTTTTTTTGGCTCCTGGCCTCCTCCCAGTCCTCTGACAGCACGATGCCATGCAGCGCGAAGCGAAGGGGAGGGAGGGGTGATCAATTTGAGGTGTTTGATTTTCTTGTTTCTCTTCTTTGTTTTCTTTCTCTCTCCTTTCTTTTGTCCCCCCCCCCCCCCCCAAGAAATTGTCTTTTGCAGATTTTTGTTATCTCTACTTTTGATTTATTTTTTTGTGTTCTCTTTATTTTTGTTGTTCTCTTATTTTTGTTGTTCTATCTTTTTTTGTTGGTGTTGTCTTTCTTTTCCGTCTACCCATTTTTCCGTTCTTTTCTTTTTCTCCGTTCTTTGATTTTCTTCTCCTTTCTTTCCTTACTCCCTGTCTCTGTCATTCTTTCTTTCTTTCCTTTCTTCTCTTTTTTTTGTCGTCTCTTCTTATCCCATTAGAGGAGTTTATTCATTCTCTCTCCTTTCTTTCCCCGTGACACGCACGTGGCATCACCTGTTTACAAATCCCATCCAATGTCGGTGAAATCAATGGACAACGGGGGTCAGGCTCTAAGCATTTTTTTTTCTTTCCGTCAGAGTGGCGAGTTTGTTGTTTCTTTGTTGCTCCACACTAGTTCTTTTCTGCACGGTTGTATACAGCTATCTGTACATATATTATACGAATGCACACATACATGCATATATGCATCTACTTCACAGCGGTGTGTGTGTGTGTGGTGTTGTGTGTGTGTGTGTGTGTGTGTGTGTGTGTGTGTGTGTGTGTGTGTGTGTGTGTGTGTGTGTGTGTGTGTGTGTGTGTGTGTGTGTGTGTGGTGTGTGTGTGTGAAATGGTATGCGAGGAGGGGAGGGGGGGGGAGGATGCATAGATGTACATATGTATAGATTCATCCATGTATGTGCATGCACGCGCGTGCGTGCGTGCGTGCG
>CM065715.1:70432798-70437798 GCA_033310375.1 Conus canariensis | reverse complement strand
ACACACACACACACACACACACACACACACACACACACACACACACACACTCACTCACTCACGCACACACGCGCGCACATACACCACACACTAACACACACACACACACACACACACACACACACACACACACACACACACACACACACACACGAAAAACAAAACCCACACACATGCAGAAAGACAAACGAGCGCGCGCGCGCGCGCGCGCGCGGTGTGTGTGTGTGTGTGAGCTTGCGTGCCCGAGCGCGCGCGCGCGCGTGTGTGTGTGTGTATGTGTGCGTATGTGTGTGTGGGTGTGTGCACACGCGCGCGTGTATGTGTGTGCCTGTGCGTGTGCGTTTGTGTGTGTGTGTGCGTGCGCGCGTCGTCCTCGTGTGTGGTGTGCGTGTGTTGTGTGTGTGTGTGTGTGTGTGTGTGGGCGCATGCACCAGCATGCGTGTGTGTGTGCGTGTGGGGGGGGGGGGGGGGGGGGGGGCGCGTGTGCGTGTGCGTTTTTGTGTGTGTGTGTGTGTGTGTGTGTGTGTGTGTGTGTGTGTGTGTATGTGTGTGTGTGTGTGTGTGTGCGTGCATGCATGCGTGTGTGTGTGCGGTGTGTGTGTGTGTGTGTGTGTGTGCTGTGCGTGCGTGCGTGCGGCATGCGTGCGTGCGTGCGTGTGTGCTTGCGTTGTGGTGTGTGTTGCGTGTGTGTGTGTGTGTGTGTGTGTGTGTGTGTGTGTGTGTGTGTGTGTTTATTTGTACAATACTGCGTGTGTGCGCGATAATGTGAGTATTTGCTGAAAGTGTCCGTTCTGTGTCCTTATTAAGGAAGCGTTCTTTGCACCTTGCTTTATGCCTTTGTTGATCTCTGTTCTGGCTGAAATGAACTACCTTTGAATTGTAGACAGCTGGACGCGGAGCTCGTAATGGCGTAATGGATTTTCCAGCCGCTAGCAGGGACAAACGTTTCACGGGTATACTGCTCTTGATCGGTGGTTATCAAGGGAGACGATCGTCTGGATAATATGTCTGATGTCGATTTGGAACTAGTGAATCACAAGCAAAACGGGTTAAATCTAGGACGAGTGGATTACAAATAGAACACACGTATTAGATCTATAATGAGTGGGTTACAAATAGAACATATCTTTTACAATCATTACAAGTTGGTTACAACTAGATCACGCAGATTGGCCCACAATCTGAAGACATTTATTGTTGAAAAATCATCTCGGAAAGGAAGAACGAGTATAATATACCATCTGTCATGATAAAAACGATAATAATGATAATGATTATTTATGGCGCTTAATCTTACATAAGCCCTAAGCGCTTACAAATACAGAAAAGATTAAAGAAAACATAATGTAGACAATAAGAAAAAAAAACCCTATTGCAATAGATACCATTCACCTAAGACAAGAATGCATCCACCCTTACACACACACACACACCACACACCACACACACACACACACACACACACACACACACACACACACACCACACACACACAAGTCATCCAGCCTGTCCAAAGTACTCATCTTTGCCTAAAAGAATATATTCCCATCTATCATTACAGATTGCCTTCAAGCTGAAAGGTTCAGTCGCTCTGCTCAAATCCCTCTGAAAAATCAATAATTGTTGAATTAGGAATTCATGTGGTAGAAAGTTTGGAAGATAAGAAATTAAACAACTAGCATGTATATGTATGAACTATTTCGTGTTCCTTGATCAAAATGTGTACATATTTGCGTGCTTAACACAGTCAATACCATGACTGCTTTATGGTTGCTTATGCCTACGTTTTGTTCATATGGGTCTTATGGCCTTGTAAAAACTTAATGAAATATTTGTATTTGTATTTGTACACACACTGTCTCGCAACAACGTACACAACAGCATGCGCGCCACACACACCCATGCACACACCACACACACACACACACACACACACACACACACACACACATACACACACACGCACGCACGCACGCACGCACGCACGCACGCACGCACCAGCACACACACACACACACACACACACACACACACACACACACACACACAACACACACACCTCGTATAACAAAGTAAAAGAGAGGAAACAGCTGCGCATCTAAATGAAAAATGTGAAACAAGAGCCGTCCGATCCCCAGAGATATATTGTCATTCAAACTATCACCTGATTTCAAGATAAAGAGATGTTCAAAACACACTACTTATGGACAGATCATGATGGCACAACTTTATGACGTGAGTTCAAACAGAATGAACACACGGTTTTTTTTTTTTTTTTTTTTTTTTTTTGCTTCTAAATTTCGTATTTTCCTACAGTTTCGTCACATACTGACATCAATTTTCACACCTAAACCCCTTCGTAATCCATGTAGCGCTCCCTTTTCTTCATATTAATGTCTGTGCATGCACACACACGCTCTTTCAGACTAAACACCAACACTTAAATGTACAACTAATGTCCATGAGACACCACAAGTTAAATAATCTTATTATCCGTCTAGTGGATGAAAAAGATAAGGGGGCGTTGAAAGTACCTTTTGTGTACTGAGCGTGCCGATGAGGCCGGTGCCAGCAGGCTTCTCTTGTCCTCCCTCTCCCACAACTCATTTACTCATGACTTTGAAGAATGTTTGCACATATTTGCACAAAGCGTTTATAAAAGACGCACTGTATTACTCAGCTAAAGTGGTGTTGTGATCAGGATGGATTAATGCTCAGCTGTCATGTTATGTTACATAATTAGATTAATTATTCATTGTTTAATTAAGAAGTGTATTGTCAAGGTATTGTACCCCCTTCAGGATGGGCTATGACCAACACTGAATGAACTTCCGCTTCCGCTCCCTCTCCTAAAACGTAGTACTAGTAGTCATAGCTGCAGTAGCAGTAGTAATCACTGGTGTTTTTTTTTTCTCCTTCTCTTCATTGTTCTTTTTTCCTTGGTCCTCTTGACCTTCGTCCCGTTCTTCTTGTTCTTGTTTTTGTTCTTGATTGTATGCTTCTTGTTCTTCTTTTATGTTCTTCTTGCTCTCTTCCTCCTCTTCCTTCCCCACCTGCCTCTCCTCCTTCTAAATCTTCTTCCTTTGTTCTTGTTCTTCATCCATTTTTGTTTTTTTTTTTGTTTTCTTTTCTTTCATTATCCTGTCTTTCTTCTTTCTTTCTTTCTTTCCTCCTTATCTTTCTTTCTTTCTTTCTCTTTCCTTCTTTCTTTTTCTTTCTCTTCCTTCTTCTTCTTTTCTTTTTTTTTCTTTCTTTCTTTCTTTTCGTTCTTTCTTTCTTCTTTCTTTCTTCCTCTCTTCTTTCCTTCTCTTTCTTCTTTCTTCTTCCTCTTTTCTTTTTCTTTCATTTCTTCTTTCTTTCTTTCTTTTCCTTCTCTTCTTTCTTTCCTTCTTTCTTTCTTTCCTTCTTTCTTTCTTCTTTCTTTCTTTCCTTCTTCTTTCTTTCTTTCCTTCTTTCTTTCGTTCTTTCTTTCTTTCTTTCCTTTCTTTCTTTCTTTCTTTCTTTGTCTTCTTTTCCTCCTCCTCCATCTTCTCGTCCTCCCCTTCTCCTTTTCTCCTCCTCCTTCTTCTTCTTTGTGTTCTTATTCTCGCCACGTGACCTCATCTTCCCCCCCCCCATCCCCCTTCTTCTCAATGTCTGTTATGTTGATTTTTGAAGTGGAAGAACTGGAGGCTGAAGACGTGATGCGCGTGGGGTCGATATGTGCGGGAAGGGGGCTCAGGGGACAAAAATGAAAGGCGGAACTGGGGAAAGGGTGATAGGGTAAACGGCTACTAGAAGACACTAAGAACGGTGACATTACGCCGATTGCCTCCAAGGTGCTTGTTCCCAGGAAAGCAAGCTGGAATAGCAGGAGAAGTGATGGGTAGCGCGGAGCGAGCTTATGGGCAGATGTTGAATGGCTAGCTGAGCGATCTTGTCCATTTTGCCCACCCGTCTTTCGGCTGTCTTTCCTGGCTTCTCATTGTCTTAGCAGAGAACAGAGCTGTGGACGTTGACCGCACACAGACAGTGAACAACGTGTACAGCTAGGACTGGCAAGGAAAGGGAACGAGGAGTGGTAGTGGTGGTGTTTGGGGAAGTCGGGGAAGGAGGGGAGATGGGGTAGCAGGTAGTTGTTGGGAGCGGGAGAAGGGAGGGGAAGGGGAAGGATTTGGTGTCATTCAAGCCTGTTGTGCTCGTAGATGAATGCGTGTGCATGTCTTTGAGGGGAGGAGGTAGGAAGACAAGTAAAAGGACTGTTGTGAGAAGTAGATAGGAGGTGTTAAAAGTAAGGAGACGAATCTTTTGCAAAGTGCTTTGAAGAGAGTTTGGGGAGAATCCTTCGTAATTAACCTTAGAAAATAACCTCGCCTCCTGCAAATAGTCTTCTGTGAGTGGAAATTCATGGCACTTGATCATGGTATTCTTTTTCGTATGACATATGGACCATTTAGCATCGATTCATCTGTGCATTTGAAACTGGTAACGGTTCCCCCCCCCAAAAAAAAAAAAAAAAAAAAAAAAAAGAAAGAAAAGAAAAGTGCTGCATCTGGGTTCATATCTGTTTTTCCTATTTTTTCATTTCTTCTTCTTCTTCTTCTTCTTCTTTCTTCTTCTTCTTCTTCTTCTTCTTCTCTTCTCTGTGCTGGCTTTTTATTCATGCACGTCAAGTTGCACATCGATCTCCTGGCCCCCATCCTTCCTCATCCCTTCGCCTTTCTTCCCTCTCACCCCCCAGCAAAACCATACCCAGGCTGTACAGCAACGCACAGAGAGTCGTCAGTATCAAGTCGTCAGTATCAAGTCGTCAGCAGGTGACCCATCAGAGACGGCTCTGCACAGCTGCTGATTTGGGAGGTGTTCGGTGGTACCAGTTCTGGTCCAATGTATGCTGGATGCCTGCCAAATTCCCACCCGACTGATGATGATGAGAAATGTTTATTATGGGCTCCACCGAAATATTGTTTGTCTGTTATTTGCCTGTTCTTTATTTGTTGAATTCAGAATGTATAAATTTG
>CM065715.1:70390298-70410298 GCA_033310375.1 Conus canariensis | reverse complement strand
TGTGTGTGTGTGTGTGTGTGTGTGTGTGTGTGTGTGTGTGTGTGTGTGTCTGTGCGTGCTCTGTCTGCGTGCATAGTGTGCGTGTGTGTGTGTGTGTGTGTGTGTGTGTGTGTGTGTGTGTGTGTGTGTGTGTGTGTGTGTGTGCGCACGAGCGCGCGTGTTTGTGTGTGTATGCGAAAGCGCACGCTAATAAAAGCAATATTACTGTTTTTAGAGTTCCAGACATGTAAGAGGATTACACAAATATGTAGGAAATTTATTAAGAGTGGAAGAGGCAACTCTGAGAGACAAATAATGCAAGTAAACGAAAAAGGAAGGAATATAAACCACAAACATTGATTCTCGACAGACTTTTGCCGACAGAGAAGAAGAAATAATGTTACCCATACATCTGGTTGTCACAAGACGATTGCAGACGGAAGAACATTCAGCTTAGTTATTAGCTCTGGCTTGAGGTTTGCAGAAAGTTGTGTGGGTCGAGGAAGAGTGAAGCTGTCAGGAAGAGATTTGAGAGTAAAAGGTAAGATTGATGGGTGGTAACAGAATTTTGACATTGTGTAAGGGAATCTCAAAAGATTTCAATAGCCATGCCGCTCTTGACTGCACAAATAGGGATATAGGCATTATGAGATTTTTTTTCTTCCGGATTCAATTTCCAACTTCGAAGAGTTCACTGTACCTGACATACGAGACATATAGAAGTAGTAGATTTTTTGAAGAATACAGTTAAGATCACTAGCAGAGAGACGATACAAGAGGAAATAAGTATGGTTCAAAACGAGGGCCAGCTCAGATTGTCTGAGCAGGAAATGCAAATAACAGTGGATGGAATGTTGTTGACTCATTCCTGACGACTTATGGGATGACTCATAACAGGCAGGCTACTGTAGAAGGTGACCTAGGAATTGATTCAGAATGGCGAATAAGGTCCAGATGTCTTGAGAAACTCCAACTGTTTTCAGTTAGGATCATGCTCACATGCTAACCACCCTTGTATGAACTAGGACGTATGTCGAATGTACGTTGTCACTCCATTTGACTTATTTGATCCTTTGTTTGTTATTATGTACACTGATTTGGTGGTGGTGGTGGTGGTTCTACAAATAAATCTAGACAACATTTATTTTGACAACTTGGTCGGAAATGGGTTAATGTAACAGCTAGAATATTACATGGTTGCAACATTCGAGGCTGTAAGAGTTAATGTTAACAGAGTGATACAACTTTGAAAACAAAACAAAGCGACGTAAAACCGGGCAATATGCTTATAAAATGAAAGGGAGAATAAAGAGATTAGTCATGACATTTTGGTAGGCTGCACAAAGAAAAATATTACCCACCACAGGCACACGCACACATAAACACAAAAACAGACAGACACACACACAGACAGACAAACAGACAATAATAATAATAATAATAATAATAATAATGAATACTTATATAGCGCCTATTCTCGGCTAGAGACCAAGCTCTAAGCGCTTTACAATCAACACTCATTTACACAACGGGCTGCCTACCTGGGTAGTGCCGACTGAAGAGCTGCCAGCTGGCGCTTCATTTAGTCGTTTCCCGTGTCATCCAGTCAATATCGTTCACTCAATTTCCTTACTTCCTTCATTCTTTCTATTTCTCACGCAGGGTGCTTGCAATGTGTAACGTGTCATCCATACCAACGGCCAAACTGGCCTTCTCTTCCGAAAGTTGGTGATGGGATTTTACGTGTGTGCAAGATGTTATGCATGCATTCACACACGGAACCTCGGTTTATAGTCTCATTCGAAGGACTGTATGGGAAATGGAGTCAGAACCAATGTTAACTCCGAGGGAAAAACCCCCCTGTACCGAAACGCTCCGGAGGAGATTCGAACCCGCAACCCCAGAATCACCAAGATTACGAGTCCGGCGCTCTACCAACTGAGCTATTCCGGCTCCCAGACAGACAGACAGACAGACACACACACACACACACACACACACACACACACACACACACACACACACACACACACACACACGTGCAGGCTCACATACAACACACACGCACACACACACACACACACACACACACACACACACACACACACACACACACACACAGACACACGCACACACACACACACACAGACACACGCACACACAAAGACACACACACACACACACACACACACACACACACACACACACACACACACACACACACACAAAGGGAAGGAAAAAAGAATTAGAAGTGGACGCTGCCACTGATGTTCCTTTCTTGTCCGAGGAGATAAACTGTGAGACTATCGGCACCGGCTGACATTGACAGACCGATATAATTCTAGTTTCTGAGAATTGTCTGAGCTTCATAACTTCTGGTTTTCTGGCTTTCCAGTTTTTGGCTTGTCTGCACAACATCAGATTGAACGTAAAATTGTTTTTACAACATACACAGAATCTTGTTTCTTTTTTTATTTGTGTGTGTGTGTGTGTGTGTGTGTGTGTGTGTGTGTGTGTGTGTGCGTTCGTGCGTGCGTGCGTGCGTGCGTGCGTGCGTGCTTGTGTGTGTGTGTGTGTGTGTGTGTGTGTGTGTGTGTGTGTGTGTGTGCGTTCGTGCGTGCGTGCGTGCGTGCTTGTGTGTATGTGTGTAAGTGTGTGTGTGTGTGTGTGTGTGTGTGTGTGTGTGTGTGTGTGTGTGTGTGTGTGTGTGTGTGTGTACGTGTGTGTGTGTGTGTGTGTGTGTGTGTGTGTGTGTGTGTGTGTGTGTGTGTGTGTGTGTGTGCTTAAGTTACTATACTTTCAATTACGATAGTCTGTATTTGTACTCTTTGCAAAAATACTGTCAGTTAAAATCGAGCACTTGCACAATCAGCAGTCATTGCCCACCTGTTCGCACGCTCAAACATGCAGAAGGACAAGAACAAGATTTTTTCTTCTTTTTTGAATCATGGAGGGTTCTGTGATACATATTGTTTCAACACTGAAATAATTAAATTCAAGTAGAAAACATCCAGCAAAAATCGAGACAAACGGGAACACAAAACATCAGTAATAAACTATTCATGCGCATATTCTTGGCAATTGTTTCATCAATTAATTACTGTTTAATTAAGTAACTTCTATACTCATCTATTTATTATTTTTGCATAGTATAGTAACAAGGGGTTCTTCTTCGTCACACACTCTGGTATGAAGAATAAAGTATCAAATGTGGTGGTCTTTGATCTTTTGGTACACACACACTGTCATGCTGAATGAAGCACCAAGGGTGATCCTTATTGTCCTCAGTTACACACACTGACTAAATGAAGAATCAAGTGAATGAATGAGTCAAGTGTGGCCTATTATGGGTGCCGGAATAGCTCAGTTGGTAGAGCGCCGGACTCGTGATCGTGGGGTCGTGGGTTCGAATCTCCGCCGGGCCGTTTCAGTACCGGGGGATTTTTCCCTCGGAGTTAACATTGGTTCTGACTCCATTTCCATACAGTCCTTGGAATGAGACTATAAACCGAGGTTCCGTGTGTGAACGCACGCACAACATCTTGCACACACGTAAAATCCCATCACCAACTTTCGGAAGAGAAGGCCAGTTTGGCCGTTGGTATGGATGACACGTTACACATAGCATGCACCCTGCGTGAGAAATGGAAAGAATGAAGGAAGTAAGGATATTGAGTGAACGATATTAGACGATATTGACTGGATGACACGGGAAACGACTGAATGAAGCTCCAGGTGGCAGCTCTTCAGTCGGCACTACCCAGGTAGGCAGCCCGTTGTGTAAACGAGTGAGGATTGTAAAGCGCTTAGAGCTTGGTCTCTAGCCGAGAATAGGCGCTATATAAGTATTCATTATTATTATTATTATCATTATTATTATTATTTGTCCCTTGTTACACACGCTGACTGAATGAAGAATCAAGTGAATGAATGACTCAGGTGTGGCCTATTTGTCCCTTGGCACACACACTAACATAGAGAAGGAAGCACAGAAGGTCTGTGTCCTTTTTTTGGTAACCTTGACACACAGAATGAAGCACCAAGCAAGGTCATTTTGTTCTTTGTTACACCTACTGACATTCAGGGCAAAGAATCGAGTGTGGTCGACTTTGTCAATTGCTACACGCACTGACATGTAGAATGAAGCACCAAGGGTGATTGTCTTTGTCCTTTGTTAAACATATTGACATAAAGAAAGAAGCACCAAGTGTGGTCATCTTTGTCCTTTGTTCTTGACACTGACATATAGAATGAAGCACCAAGTGTGGTCGTTTTTGTCCTATGTTAAACATATCGACTTCAAGATAGAAGCAATAAGTGTAGTCGTCTTTGTCCTTTGTTATTGACACTGACATATAGAATGGAGCACCAAGGGTTGTTGTCTTTATCCTTTGTTAAACTTATCGACATAAAGAAAAAAGCACCAAGCGTGGTCGTCTTTGTCCTTTGTTATTAACACTGACACACAAATAGAGCACCGAGTGTGGCCGTTTTGTCCTTTGTTATACATAAACATTTAGAATGAAACAGCAAGAGTGGTAATCTTTGTCCGTTGCTATGGACACTGACTTTGTTATCGACACTGACATAAAGATGGAAGGGACCACGGGTAGTCGTCTTTGTCCTTTGCTACACACGTTAACATGTAGAATAAAGTGTGGTCTTCTTTGTCCTTTGTTATTGACACTGACCTATAGAATAAAGGTCTAAGTGTGGTCCGCGTCTTTGTCCGTTGTTACACACATTAAGATGTAGAATGAAACAGCAAGTGTGGTCGTCTTTGTCCGATGTTACACACATTAACATGTAGAATGAAACAGCAAGTGTGGTCGTCTTTGTCCGTTGTTACACACATTAAGATGTAGAATGAAACCGCAAGTGTGGTCGTCTTTGTCCGATGTTACACACATTAACATGTAGAATGAAACAGCAAGTGTGGTCGTCTTTGTCCGTTGTTACACACATTAAGATGTAGAATGAAACCGCAAGTGTGGTCGTCTTTGTCCGATGTTACACACATTAACATGTAGAATGAAACAGCAAGTGTGGTCGTCTTTGTCCGTTGTTACACACATTAAGATGTAGAATGAAACAGGAAGTGTGGTCGTCTTTGTCCGATGTTACACACATTAACATGTAGAATGAAACAGCAATTGTGGTCGTCTTTGTCATTTGTTAGTGACACTGACATACGGGATGTAGCACCAAATACGGTGATAAGTCCTTTCTTGCACACACTGACATGTGAAATGTAGCACTAACTACGGTGATTAGTCTTTTGTTGCGCACACTGACATGTGAAGTGAAGCACTGTGGCGGCACGGATTGTCGCAACGGCACGGATTGTCGCAAATTCACGAATGCGACAATCCGTGCCGGACCTGCTATGGGTCTACCGGCACGGATTGTCGTAACGACAATCCGTGCCGCATGTGCACATATTTTCACAGGTAATGTTTGAGGAATGACTGATTTTTGTGTTCCGGGTCTACAATGTGGGACGGTGACCGATCCCATTTCACGTGTCCTTTCATCCATCCATCTGTCTCTCGGCCTGTCGGCCCGTTTGTCCACTGCGCTTTCCACTTTCCTGGCGGAATTTTGGTCATATTTATAACCCGCGAAGTTTACCAAGTGGGTTATATTGTTTTTGTCGTGTAAGTGGCTATGTATGTGTGTGTGTGTGTGTGTGTGTGTGTGTGTGTGTGTGTGTGTGTGTGTGTGTGTGTGTGTGTGTGTGTGTGTCAACAGCATATCATCATGAAGGAATAAAGATAGGAAGGTGAAACTTGACACACATGTGGGATAGGTACTGTAGATGTGCCTTTTGGGGATTAGGTAAAGGTCAAGGTCACGACCTTGACTTTATGACCTTGACATTGAAAATCTATTTTTACCATATCTCAAGCATCAGTCAACATAAGATGTTGAAACTTGGTGTGCAGGTACTTTGGCTCAAGCCCCTTCGTATATTGTTGACCGATCAAGGTCAAGGTCAAGGTCGTATGACCTTGAACACTGAAAATTTATTTTCAGCAAAATCTCAGGCACCATTCAACAGAGGATGTTGAAACTTGGAGTGCATGTGCTTCGGCTCATGCCCTTTCCGAGTATTGTTGACCGATCAAGCCAAGGTCAAGGTCGTATGACCTCGAACACTGAAAATATATTTTAGCCATATCTCAAGCACCAGTCAACATAGGATGTTGAAAGTTGGAGTGCACGTGCTTTGGCAATGCCCCTTCCGAATATTGTTGACCGATCAAGGTCAGGTTCAAGGTAAAGGTCGTATGACCTTGAACACTAAAAATATATTTTTTTAGCCATATATCAAGCACCAGTCAACGTGGGATATTCAAACTTAATGTGAAGGTGCTTTGGCTCATGCCCCTCCGAATACTGTTGATCGATCAAGGTCAAGGTCAAAGTCATATGACCTTGAACATTGAAAAAAATACTTGCAGCCATATATCAAGCACCAGTCAACATAGAATGTTGAAACTTGGTGTGAAGGTGCTTTGGCTCATGCCCCTTCCGAATATTGTTGACCCATCAATCTCAAGGCAAAGGTCGTATGACCTTGAACACTGAAAAAATATTTTTAGCCATATCTCAAGCACCAGTCAACATACGATGTTGAAACTTGGTGTGCAGGTGCTTTGACTCATGCCCCTTCCGAATATTGTTGAACGGTCAAGGTCAAGATCAAGACTGGACCCTAACATATGGCTGATATAAAGGTTTGACTAAAGAAAGAGTAAAAAAAATCCAAGATTTGACTTTTTGGGGCGTAGGCAACTTTCGTACTTTTGGCTTGTAGCTCAGGGTATTGTGTGGACGGCCTGTTCGCTGTCAAGGATTAATTTTGTTAAACGCAACTTCGCGGGTTATTCTCGAATGCTGCATTCAAAACTGTACATCCAGTATATGAATGTTTTAGTTGGAGTTTATTTAAAACGCTACTTAAATTAACAAATAGAACAGACTTTTGTTTATCTGTTTGTTTTTATGTGTCTTATTGAATGACCATGGAATTTCTTTTTGAATTTTAATGTTTTGTTTGAAATCTACATTACTCAGTGACTCACCTTTAAAACGGGAACAAATCGAGGACTGACCAGCCCCGCAACAGCGGACCTCCTCAATAAAGGGTTCGATCAGTTATTCGACATCAAACTTGCATAGTTGAGCTGTAGTGTTTTAAACTCTGTTCATTCCGCCGATATTGAGGTCAAGATCCCCAAGAAAGCTCTTCGTGTGTGTGTGAGTGTGGTAATGTGTTGTCTTGCGAGTGTGCATCAGTGAGACACTTGAAATGCGTGAAACCATTATGAGGGTGCGTGTTGGGTTCAATTCGCAGCGCCTTGAGCCAAACTTGTGTTTTGGAAATGTGCACGTGTACAATGTTCTTTACTTATTCATCTGTTTATGTATGCATTTATTTCAGTATTTATTTATTCATTATTTATATATTCATTTATTTATCTATTATTTATTTACATACTTATTTACACGCACGCACGCACGCACGCACGCA
This sequence comes from Conus canariensis, assembly GCA_033310375.1. Taxonomy (NCBI): domain Eukaryota; kingdom Metazoa; phylum Mollusca; class Gastropoda; order Neogastropoda; family Conidae; genus Conus; species Conus canariensis. The sequence goes on along the minus strand of CM065715.1, from coordinate 70,402,782 downwards.
CGCACGCACGCACGCACGCACACACACACACACACACACACACACACACACACGAGGGAGAGAGAGAGAGACAGACAGACAGACATACAGACAGACAGAGACAGAGAAAGAGAGAGAAAGAGACAGAGAGAGAGAGACACTGAGAGAGACAGACAGACAGACAGATGGACAGACAGAGAGAGAGAGAGAGAGAGAGAGAGAGAGCGAGAGAGAGGAGGGGAGAGAGAGGGGGGGGGGCAGAGAGAGAGAGGGGGCAGAGAGAGAGAGTGGAGAGAGAGAGTGGGAGAGAGAAGAGAGAGAGGGATTGATCGGGGTGGGGAAGGGGGGGGTGGAGGGGGAGGCGGTATGAAAGAGTGAGGATCAACAAACTGTGGTCATTTGCGAGCACCTCAAAGAAAGTGTAGACTGCGACAATCCGTGCCGTTGCGACAGTCCGTGCCGGGAGGTCAGACACAAACTGTCGCATGAGACGATCCGTGCTGTTGCGACAATCCATGCCGCCAGGTCCGGCACGGATTGTCGCATTCGTGAATTTGCGACAATCCGTGCCGTTGCGACAATCCGTGCCGCCACAAAGCACCAAGTGTGATCGTCTCTTTTTTGTCTTCTATTTTCATTTTGATTCATCATTTTTTTTGTGCTATATTATCCTCTAACTCTTTACAAAGTCCAGTAACTAATTCTCTACAGTTGTGCTTCAGAACTTTTCAAATGGCTATCGTATCTTCATCCCTCCGTCTATATTTCCTTCTTCACACTATCCAGTGCTCCCCTTCCTCTCCCTTCCCCATTTTTTTCTTTTAAATTAATATTTTCATATGAAATGTTTCATTTTTGCCATGTGTCTACAATTGTTTTAATGTGTGGCTGGAAACGGAACAAAATGTCTTCCCTTCTTTGTCATCTCGTCCCCCGTCATGTCCTCTGTGTCTGGCACCGGAGGAGGGATAGGCTACAGACCCACTGTCAGTGCTATGAATGTTTCTGCGTTGTTTGCTTTCACTTCCCCTCTGCCCTGTCCCTCTCCCTCCCCTACGTCGTTTTCCAGTGACAAGCGAGGGCCTGTGTGTTTATCCAGGGGAGATAAATGTACACTGGCCAAACTATTCAGCGACAAGGATGTGCCTCAACGACTTTGAGCATAACGATTTTTCTTCGGTTCCGTTTGGTGTAGTTTTCCACGTGTCTGTTTGTCCGTTTTGCGCTGCGTAAAGTCGTCATAGTCACAGACACAAAAAGAATTGTACACAGGAATAAGCAAGCAAACTTAAAATCAAACGAAGAAAGTAAGGAGCAATCAACAGAAAACCAACCAAACATCAAAATAAAGAAATAAAAAGAAATAAGGAAAACAGTTAAATTTTAAAAAAGGATATATAGAGCAATCAATAGATAAATAAATACGTAAACAAATGAAAAACAAACAAGTAAATAAATGAATAAATAAGAACAAGCAAATAATAAACAAGCAAATAAACAAATACATAGACATTGATACAAAAAAAGTATATTTAATCGCAAAGCTGAAATATGACATCAACACAGCACCTTATATGTCAAGTTCTACTCATTTAAATGGAATGGTTGAATAACTCTCAAACTAGGTCTAAGATTGTTTATGAAGTATCACAAAAGAAGTGAATATGCACACAGAACCGTTACTGAACACAGTGCTGTAAAATAAGGTCTTCGACCTGGGGAGGGAGGGAGGGGGGGGGGATATGTACTCTGGATGAAAATGATTTAGCAACGGCAGCAACAGTGGACGCACAAATGTAATCGATTCGTACATTTTAACAGTAACAATAGCAGCGCAGCAGCAGCAGCAGCAGCAGTAGCAGCAGCAGCAGCAGAAGTAGAAGTTATAGTAGTAGCAGAAGCAGCAGCAGCAGCAACAGTAGACGCCGCTGCGGCCGTCGTCATCTTAGTAGTAGTAGCAGCAGCAGCAGTAGTAGAAGTAGTAGTAGTAGTAGTAGTAGTAGTAGTCTGTCGTCGTTGTCGCTGTCGTCGTCATCGTCGTCGTCGTCATTGTCGCTGTCGTCATCATCGTCGTTGTAGTAGTAGTAGTAGTAGTAGTAGTAGTAGTGGTCATTGTTGTCATCGTCGTCGCCGTCGTCGTCGACGTCTTCGTCGTCGTTGACGTACAAATAGTAGTGGTAATCGTAGTCGGAGTCGTCGTCGTCATAATGGTAGTACAAGCAGCAGCAGCAGCAGCGGTAGCAATAACAGTAGCACAAAGAGCAAAGTAATAGTAGTAGTAGGAGGAGGAGGGGGAGGAGGAGCAGCAGCAGCAGCAGCAGCAGTAGTAGTTGTAGTAGTAGCAGTAGCGGCAGCAACAGTCGAAGTAGCAGCAGGGCGGTGATGGTAGTAGTAGTAGTAGTAGTATAGAAGCAGCAGCAGCAGCAGGATCGACAGCAGCACTCATAATAATTGTAATTATTGCTGTTTCGATAGAAGCATGAAAAGTTTTGCAAACGCTGGAATGGTAAAGAAAACTATTTTAAAAATAAATCTAAAAATAAATTCATCTAGTGGTAGATACAGACATCAGCTGTAGTCCAGACACGTTTCATGCCACTAGATAAAATTTAGGTACCGGAGGTGTAACAACAAATTTATACTCTTCCTATCTCCCGAAAATGATGAGTGAGATAGGCTCAAGTAAGCAAATATTGGGCGCTGGATGTGTAAACCGTACATGAACACGATTTATATAGTTCCGTCAGTTTTCGGGCTAAAGTGCTGGAACCAGTAATAGTGTTTGGGATTTACATCCGTAGAATATTTGAACATTTTGTGTTCAAGGTTTTTCTGTATGTATTCTATGATGATGGGCATACCTTGGTTCAACTCTAACGCCATCTCTAAGCACCCTGATAGATGCCACTCGACGGGGGATGGTGGAACCTTCCTCTGGTGCCAGAGGGAATCTGGAGGTAATGATGTGCAAGATTTCACAGCCCGAACATGACATTTTTCCATAACTGCGTTTCCCATTATTCATCATCCGTTTCCCATCATTCTTTATTTTCGGTGGGAAATATCGACTTTGGCTCCGCAGACTGCCGCTAGTATGAAATGTACCGTTTGACACATGAACGGATTTACGTTTGCCGTATTGGCGGATTCTCTCCTCTCTCTCTCTCTCTCTCTCTTCTGTGCGTGCGTGCGTGCGTGCGTGTGTGCGTGCGCGCGCGCGCGCACGCGCACTTACGAGACATTGAGAATGCGGAAGGGCATCGGCTGAAAAAATACTCATGAATATCTGCATCTACACAATTCACTTTTAAGCGGATCAAAACACTTGACTCAAAGGCACATCTTTATTCTACATTTAACATGTAGATGGCTTCATGGTATTTGAACTAAAGTGAACATATCTGTGCTGTCATCGGAGGAAACCGGATAGTGGAAATCGAAAGTAAATCCCTGACAGAAAACTGCATGACTGGAAAAGTGATTAATGAAACTGATCATTTTAAACTTGATTCGCGCTCCGGTGAAATGATGCTTAGAGGTGTTAATTTCTCCATGTACCATTTATGAGGGTTTTTGGATTGGGATAAGAGGTGTGAGGTATGAGGTAAGGGAGCGTGTGTAAAAAAAGAGTTATTTTCGTAAAAAAAAGTGGCATTTTACTTTAACACAGAAACAAATGAACGAAAGTTGTGTGAGTAAAGAGAAAGAAGGGAGACAAGTCATTATGTCAACCGTTTGGGCCAAACTAACAACAGACCAAAGAAATGAAATGAAGTTAGCCGTTTTCCTTTTTAAATTTCAGGCTAGGCTAAAGAAGGGACCGAGAAACTGAATGCAAATTGATTCTTATTTCATGCATTCAGGCCAAACTAACAGAGAAGTCATGACGATGCAGAAAAATCAATATTTTCTTGCAGCATTTCAGTCCAGACCAAATCAGCAATGACTTTGATTGTTCGTGTGACTGACTGCTTGATTGGGCATGCGCGGGCTGGATGGAGAGGATGAGGGTGCTTATGTGTGACTGTGCTCTTGTTTTTTATTTTTTTTTACTGATGTGTTTTACCGCATACTGAGTGTATTTGATTTTTGCAGAACTTTCAGTGATTTCGTTCATATTGGGATGTGATTGTGTGCATATGGGATGAAGAGTAAGAGTAGAGTGGGAAGGAAGGCTGGTGGCGGAAGAGAGATGGAATTCTGAAAGGGAGGGTGAAATACATTGTACAGTCGTAGCTGCCTTTGAGGCTTCCAGAGGGGGGGGGGGGGGGCGGAGAGACTGAGGATGGTAGAGAAGGTTAGCATGCATCGTGAAAAATCGTGGCTGCCTTTGTGGCATCCAGAAGAAGAGAGACTGAACATGATGAATGAACTCGGCATCAAGAACAGTCATGGCTATTTTTGAGACGTCCAGAAGAGGGACTTAGGATAATGAATGACGTACGCATCGAAACCCTTCATGGCTGCCTTTGGGACGTCCAGAAGAGGGACTGAGGATAATGAACGAAGTCAGCATCCAGAGCAGTCCGTTGCTGTCTTTGAGGTTTCTGGGTAAGAGACAGTGGATGAGGAAGGTCGGCGACGGAAGAATGTAGTGCAAGCGCTCCCGCTCTATCTGCATCTCCGCCCCAGTCGCTTCAGGGCCACAAGAGTACTGGTCTTGTCGGTCACCAGAGAGATTCTACATCAAATCCAGAGGAGGAAGTTCTGAAGTTCGGATGATTCTAGCAGTCATCATTATGCAAACAAACGACATGATCATTAGTCCGATGATAGACCGCCACTCTCCGTTTAAAAATGTCAGGTTTATTGGACTGCGCTCAGAGGACAACCTGCAATGCATTGAGAACAAGGAGGCTTATTTGGTTTTCCTTCCTTTTCCACTGCCTTCGCTGCAGCCGCAAACACTGAACAAGGAAGTCAAATCAAGTTAGGATCCCCCAACACAAACAGATATACGCACGATCGTGCGTACAAGCACACCCACACATGCACGCATGCATGTATCTCTCTCCTCTCTCTCTCTCTCTCTAACTCACTTAGATATAGATACGATTAAGTGCTAGGAATCAGTACAAATAAGCATTTAGTCAGTGATGCATGTGTTTCCATGTCACCCACTTCTTCCCCAATCGACTGCTTGTAGCCAAAACACTACAGAGCACCTCTCCTCTCTCTCTCTCTCTTCTCTCTCTCTCTCTCTCTCTCTCTCTCTCTGCTGTAAATTAACTTTATTTTGTGTAAATCGGAGTTCTGACCTCAATGTTTTATAATGAAAGTTGCTGTGCTGTCTATCCTCCCGTTGCTTGCTTTCTTAGCTGAATATGATGATTTATGTGTGGATGCTCATGTACATATCTTTCTTGATGATATATTTTGTTTGTTTGTTCGTTTGCATTTCCTTACCCTGACTCCACTGCCTTTACATTGCTTTCTTCCTTTCGTTTGAATAAGGGTTCAAGATGAGGAGAGGGTGAAGGCGATAATGGAAGAGCGAGAGACTTCCTCTAAGTAAATCTTTTCCTTTTTTTCTGTGAGGGCATGATGGAAGTAAATCTGTTCAGCTTATCCATTTAACTTCAATTCAAATATTCGTATTCGTATTCGTACTCTCTCTCTCTCTCTGTCTCTCTGTCTCTCTGTCTCTGTCTCTGTCTCTCTCTCTCTCTCTCTCTCTCTCTCTCTCCTCTCTCTCCCTCACTTTCTCTCTGTCTCTCTCTATTTCTCTCTCTCCCTCTCCTTCTCTCTCTATTTCTCTCTCTCTCTGTCTTTTTCTCTGTCTCTCTCTGTGTCTCTCTCTGTCTCTTCTCTGTCTCTCTCTGTCTCTGTCTCTGTCTCTGTCTCTGTCTCTCTCTCTTCTCTCTCTCTCTCTCTCTCTCTCTCTCTCTCTTACAAAACAAGTTCAGAATGAAAAGAGCACAACACACGGTCTCATGATTTCGTTTTATTATCGTGAATTTTCGGTTCACGTGGAAAGATTCCTCAGGTAAGCAAACTATGCATTATGCTGTATTTATTGTGTAACTGTATCTTCAACATTAACACACAATTGAAGCGTGTGGTGTCCAGAAGATTCAGTGGATTTTTTGTGTGGATTTTGTTTTACCCGTAACAACAACAACAACAACAACACAACAAAGTCATCAACAACAACAACAACACCAATTGCACACACATACAGAGAGAGAGAGAGAGAGAGAGAGAGAGAGAGAGAGAGAGAGAGAGAGAGAGAGAGAGAGAGAGAGGCATTGAACAATATGAGGCCTGGCGGACGAAGCTGGATTCTTACAGGAAGCCTGGGGCTAGTCCCTGTAGCCCCCAGCGTTAATGTTCCATCATGTAGCGGACAGTTCATGCCAGTCGTATGTCAGAACAAGGGTGTATGGTTTACTTCAGTTTTGATCTGATAAGTAAGCCCCCTTTCCCCTCCCGTCGCACCTCCCTAACGGTTTTTTTTTTCAGTTTTCCTCCCTGACCCTTCAACATTCCTTCTCGTCATCAACCAGCGCAATGGCTTTCTTGATACGCTACATCCGGGACTTTCTCATGTTGCCAAGAAGGGTTATGACCCATCCGCAGTGAATCGTGACAGTGGAGTTTGGATTGGTAGGTTGGTTGGTTGGTTTGTATTCGATCTTTTGCTGGCTTGTTTGCTTGTTTGGGTCATTGATCGCTTGAACGTTCTATTTCTGTTTGGGCTCCACCTTCCAATACAGAGAGAGAGAGAGAGAGAGAGAGAGAGAGAGAGAGAGAGAGAGAGAGGGAAGGGAGAGGGCACAGACAGATGAAGAGAAAGACAGAGAGAGCAAAAGGGAGGGAGGGAGGAAGGCTGAGAGCCAGGAAGGAAGATAAAGTGGGTGGTAAGACATGGGGGAAAACTACGAAGAGAAAGGAAGATAAAGGAAGAATGAATCTACAGTGTCTATCAAGAGCTAACAACAACAACAAAAAGTAAGTGGACAGATGACGCGAAATGAAGAGAAAAAAAAAGGAAAAGGAGACTGATAATCAAAGAGTCAGTAAGTCAGTCACATAACCAGTGAATCCATAGATAACATTCTTTAATCGTTGAGGATGTGTTATGCTTAGAAAATGGAGCGGATGAGTAAGACTAGAACTGGAGCGCAGAAGATGAAGCGAACTGTAAACAAATGTACATCTCTCTCTCTCTTCTCTCTCTCTCTCTCTCTCTCTCCTCTCTCTCTCTCTCTCTCCCACGCTGTCTTCTCTCTCTCTCCCCCCCCCTCTCTCCCCGTTTCTAGTGCTCTTCCTTTTCTTCTTATTCTGTGTTTTCTGTTTCTTTAGTTTTCTTTTCTTCTCTCCTTTCTTTAGTTAGTTTTCAACTTGTCATCTCTTTTAGACCCTTTTTTTTCCCACCATCGTTTCTTTTAATATCCATCTTCTTCATCCCCCCCCCACCCTTTCTCCCCTACCACACTCCCTCTCCCTTTACTTGCGTTCACTTCCCCCGACTCCTCTCTCCTCTCTCTCCACACACCACACTCTCTCTCTTTCTCTCTCTCTCTCTCACTCACACACACTCTCCTCTCTCTCACTCTCTCCACTCACTCTACCCCGTGTGTAAGTATGTGTAAATGTGTGTGTGTGTGTGTGCGTGTGTGTGTGTGTGTGTGTGTGTGTGTGTGTGTGTGTGTGTGTGTGTGTGTGTGTGTGTGTGTGTGTGTGTGTGTGTGTGTGTGTGTGTGTGTGTGTGCTGATTTTGGTAAATAAGTATATGCATTCATTAATTGTATTCCAAATGCACTTTCTTCCCACCCTCCATGTTACCGTCGTTTCTCCACTTCCAAATCTTCATCCACCGCTTCTCTCTATCTCTCTACGCGTGTGTAACAATTCTGACAACAACATGTTTATGCTGCACACGCAGACTCATACCCAGACACGTAGATACAGATACACGCGCAGATACACAGACAACAGACAGGCAGACAGAGAGACCCCCCCCCCCCACACACACACTTACACACACACACACACACACACACACACACACGCACGCACGCACGCACGCACACACATACACGCACACGCACGCACACACACAGACACACACACACACACACACTCACACACACGTTCATACAAAGAGACACATACAGACACACGCACACGAGTGCGCGCGCGCGCACAAACAAACACACACACACACACACACACACACACACACACACACACACACCACACACACACACACACACACACACACACACACACAAACACACACTCACACACGTATACAAACATATACCTTTTTTGTCTCTTCCTCTATGTGCAAGTATGTCTGTCATCCTGTCTGTCTGTCTGTCCGCCTGTCTCTCTACCCATTTGCTCCTCTCTCCCTCTCCAAATGTAAATGTCAACACTGCTGTGTTTGTACGCTTCTTATGTCATTTTCATATTATGACAATTTATGGAAACGAACCTCATGTCTGCCACATAAATGTCGCCCGACTCTCCACGTCCCCCCCCCCCTTACCCACCCTCTCCTTCCCATCTCCCCCACCCACCTTACTCGCCCTCTCCTTCCCATTTCCCCCCCCCCCCACCTTACCCGCCGTCTCCTTCCCATCTCCCCCTTGTCCTACCCCCCCCTCCCCCTCACGCCAATGTTCACTGAATAGGATTTCTCAATTGTGTTCCTCCTTTTTTTGCGGCTAGATGGGGCAATAACTTGGTTTGGCGGCTGCTACCAAGGGGACTGGGGCAATTGGAACATAAAAGAGACAACGTGGCACAGGACTTAGACAAGAGGAGGAATAAGGATGAGGGAAAAAAAAACCGGGAGGGATGGAGGATGAACTCAATGGAAGATCGATCAAAAGAGTTTGGATTTAGGGGGGCACAAATAGCTGAAGAAAATTGATGAAGATTGGTGAAGATTAATCATCTTTGGCACCATTACTGCGCTCATTGTATCGTCACGGCGCTGCTGCCGATTGAATATATATATAGACACTGGTATTTTGAGATCATTTGATGTAAAGACATAAGGTCACGACATGTGGAGACAGAATATCGTTGTATGTTTAGACAAGTGGTCATTACATGTGGAGCTAGGGGGTTTGTAGGAACGTCTGCATACAGCCTCATGAAACAGCTCTCAGTTGCAGGGAAGGAAAAAACCAGAGCCCTGAAAGCAATGGCAGAAGCGGCAGAGAGGTGTTCAAGCTGGATCTGGTCAAGGAGGAACAAAAGTGAACTTCATAAGGCTTAATTTCCCTACAAATATCAGGTGTCCCTGTGGCTCAGTGGTTAAAGCGCGAGTCATTAAGTGGAAAATGAGCATGTCCAGAGGGTCATGGGTTCGAATCCCAGCCATGGCTCGTCCCAAGATGGGAAAAAAAGGGGCAGCAGAGGGACATCCGGAGTCATGAACCGGGTGTGGCCCAACCCCCCTAGAGTGTCAGGAGATAAGGGCCGAAACACTTGCTTGAAGGGGGCTTCTCTTCTGAGGACTCTCTGCTGCCACGCTCTCCACGAGTTTCTTTCTACTGATGCATGGGTAAACCATTGACTTCCGGGAATAGGCCGGAGGACGTCCGGGAAAGACCGGAGGACACTGGGAAAGACCAGAACCAAGGGCTCTGTGGGCTGGCTCCCCACTTTGCCTTAAACATGTGGCTACTAAAAATAAAAGGAAAAGATGCTCCCAGGATTCACCGAAAGGGGGAGAGAATGATGAATCCATCGGTGCTCAACCAATCATGACTGCAAATCCCAAACGGACTATGAACATGGACCAAATGGAATATCCATGTGTCTGTGGAAAGCGTTTCGCTACCACCCGTGGCATGAAGATCCACAGAACAAAGATGGGATGTGTGAAGACTCATCTGAATGAGCAGCAGCGCACTGCATCAGCAGATAAGACGTCGGAAGACCAAGGCCAGGATTTAAACCACAGTGCCAAGGACATCCACGCTGTTGGTTCGGATGAGGAATTTGCACAGGCCCTCGATGCCAGGCGCCTGAAACTCAACCTGCCACGAGCAAACGAAACTGAAGATTGGGAGAAACTGGATGCAAAAATCGTCCAAAGACTCGATGCACTGATAGGGAAAAGCACCCTGGAACACAAACTAGCCACATATGGGGACATTGTGTATGCCACATGTAGAGACGCCTATGGAGCAAAACTACCCAAAGAGAAAACACCTCCAAAGAAATCCAGACGCCAAGAAAAGATGGACAAGATCAGGGTCCAAAAGAAAAACCTCAAGATACAAATGAAGACCGCACTGCCAGCTGAAAAACAAGGCTTGGAAAAAACTGTGGAAAGACCTGAAAGAAAAACACAGTGCCCTCAGCAAAGCGGAATCTGCCAGGAAGAGGAAGAGCAAAAAGAAGAAGACACAAGAGCGCTTCTTCAGAGACCCCTTCCAGTTTGCCAGAACACTGTTTGAGCAGCCAAAATCTGGGACCCTAAGTGTGGACAAAGGAGTTCTTGAGCAGCATCTGAGGAAAACATACTCTGACCCACAGAGCAAAGCACCACTCGACATTCAAGGTCTGGTGTGGCCAACCAACCCTGAGGAACAGTTCAATGGCAAGCCTCCAACGTTGGCGGAAATCAAGAAGGTGGTCGACAAAGCCAGAGCCAAATCATCACCAGGGCCAAACGGAATACCTTACCAGCTTTACAAGAAATGTCCCAAGGTGCTGGAGTGGCTCCACAGGCTGCTGCGATCGGCTTGGAGAAACCAGAAGATCAGCGGCCAGTGGATGACGGCAGATGGTGTGTACATCCCCAAAGAGCAAAACTCAAGTGACATTAGCCAGTTCAGGCCAATATCACTACTGAACGTCGAAGGGAAAATCTTCTTCTCTGTCATGGCAGCAAGGCTGACCAAGTACCTGATGGAAAACAAGTACTTGGATGTGTCAGTCCAGAAAGGTGGCATCCCAGGCGTGGCGGGCTGTGTAGAACACGCCACAATGATCTGGGACGCAATCCAAAAAGCAAAAACAGAAAAGAGAGACCTGGACGTAGTGTGGCTTGATCTGGCAAACGCATATGGATCTGTGCCCCATGAGATGATACAGTTGGCTCTTGAGATGTACCATGTGCCAAAGAACATCCGCGACATGCTCAAGAAGTACTTCAATGGCTTCTCAATGCGGTTCTCTACCAAGGAGTACACAACAGACTGGATCAACTTGGAAGTGGGTATTGCAATGGGCTGTGCAATTTCCCCAATACTGTTCGTGCTGGCAATGGAACTCATCTTGAAAGCAGCAACAAACAACGCGAGACAAACGGACCTTGGCGATGGATACAAGATGCCTCCTCTCAAGGCCTTCATGGATGACACTACAGTGATTTCATCCAGAGAAGACGAGACACGTCATGTGCTGGAGAGGCTGGACGACATAGTTGCCTCATCCAGAATGAAGTTCAAGCCAAAGAAATCACGGAGTCTCTCACTGAGGAAAGGAAAAGTGGCCGGATCTGTGGTCTTCAGTGTTGCCAACCAGGCCATTCCAACAGTCACAGAAGAACCAGTCAAGAGCCTTGGAAGATGGTATGATGATACGCTGAAAGACACACAAAGAGCAAAAGAAACCAAGCAGATGGCGGAGGAAGGCTTGGAGACCATTGACCAGTGTGGGCTCCCTGGCAAATACAAGGTCTGGTGTCTGCAGTTCATGCTGATACCAAAGCTGCTATGGCCTCTGATGATATACGACATCTGCACCAGCATAGTGGAGGCAATGGAAGCCAAAATCAACAAGTTCACAAGGAAATGGCTTGGTGTCCCACCCTGTCTGACTGACATAGCGCTGTACTGTCGCCAAGCAAAGCTGAAACTACCCCTGAAATCCATCCTGGAGGAATACAAAGCAGGGAAGATCAGACTTCAAAGCATGCTGGAGGACTCAGGAGACAAGGTGGTAGAAGCAATTAAGCCCCAGCTGAAGACAGGCAGAAAATGGAAAGTTCAAGAGGCGATGGATTCTGCAAAAGAAAGTCTCAAGATCAGAGAAATAACAGGACACACACAGACCAACAGACAGGGACTGGGGGTGACCAAAACTGAATGGTGGTCAAAGGCCAAAGGAAAAGCCAAAAGAGACATGATGATTCAGGAGATGAGAAAAGAAGAAGACCAAAAAAGACTCCAAAAAGCAGTCCAGCAGAGCCAGCAAGGGCAATGGACAACGTGGGAGAATGCACTCCAAAGAAGTCTCACTTGGAATGACATTTGGCACATGGCCCCTCTCAGGATCAGCTTCATTCTCAGATCTGCATATGACCTTCTGCCCTCAAATGCAAACCTGGTGAAGTGGGGGAAAACAGACGATCCTGCATGCCCCCTCTGCCATGAAAAACAAACAGTGGAGCATGTCCTAAGCTCATGTAAAGTAGCCCTGGCTCAAGGAAGGTACACATGGAGGCACAACCAAGTGCTCAAAGAAATTGTACAAGTAGTCTGGGCTAGTACCAACACCACAAAAGGGAAAATCAGGACTCCAAAAGCACCCG
>CM065715.1:70375298-70380298 GCA_033310375.1 Conus canariensis | reverse complement strand
ATGGGAAGATCTGATATAAGTCGTATTTTTTTTAAAACAGACAATCAAGACACCGGTTAGAATGACGTAATAAAGTTGTAGAGATTTTGATGGAGACAGGTGAGATACCTGCCAGAAAGACATGATCAAAGGCGAGACCAGCTTAGATTGTCTTCACAGGAAATGGAAATAACATCGGGTTAGTTGACATATTCCGGACGACTTACCAGATAATTCGTTACAAGTGGCAACTTTACAAACTTTGAAGCTGACTCAGAATATTGAGTATGGTCCAGCTTGTGAAATGCGAGACTGTCAGTGTTGATATTAGTGAGTGAGTAAACACTTTAAAAACAAAACGAAACACCACAAAATTGTACAGTATATTCATAAACTAAAAAAAGACAAATCAAAACAAAACAAAAAAAAAAAAACAAAAAACAAAAACCAGAATAGAGATTACCAGTGAGATTCAGATAGGCTGCATAAAAAATCCCATACAAAGAGCAGTGAGTATTTTTCTGTAACGGATTTCAGATTATATCAAATAACCATCTTTAATATCTCCCTTCATTAGTACTGTTTCCTTCCACACAATCTCCAACGTTCCCATCCCCCCTTTTCTTTTCTTTAAAAAAAAAATCCGAAACGTTCGTATGAAATTTGCCATGTTTGCTCTATGTCTACATTTACTTGTATGTGTGGCAGGAAACTGAGCAGAATGCCTTGCCCTTTTTTGCCACTGTTCTCTTTCTCTCTCCCTCACTAGTTATACTCCTCTCTCTCCCTCACTATTTCCTGGCAACAGATGATGGGTAGTCCACATTCTCACTGACCGTGTGACAAGTATTTCTGTGACGTTTGCTATCACCTCTCCCGTTCTCTGCCTCCCTCCTCCTCCTCAACAGGCGAGGGCCTTTCTGTTTGTCTGAGGAAGGTGTATGAACACTTGCCAAACGTTTAGCAGCAGGGATGAGCCTCAACAACCTTGGACGCTACGATTTTGTTTGGTTTGTTTTGTTTGCTTTATTTGACCCCCACCCAACCTCCCCAAGTGCTGTCTGTGCTGTTCTAGATCCGTCTTGATTCATACAAAAAACAAGCAAACTCACATATAAACATAAGAAATCCCCAGCAACAGCAAAATAAAGCGACAAAAACGAAGAAAGGTAAATAACACAGAAACGAGTAAATAGATAAATGACCAGCAACAGCAAAATAAAGCGAGAAACACAAATAAAGGGAAACAACAAAGAAATTAGTTAAAATAGATGAATAAATAAACAAATAAATAAATAATTCAATAGATAGATAGATAGATAGATAGATAGATAGATAGATAGATAGATAGAGATAGATAGTTTATGTTATTAAATAAACAAATGAATGTAAGCTGAAAAATATACGTTTAACAGCAATGCTGAAATATAACATCGGCACAGCGGTGTATTTGTCATGTTCTGTAAATGTATATGAAGTGCTTGAATGTATGTTACTCCCCCCACCCCCACCCCCTCAAGATGCGGCTAGACCTATTTTTGCAGCCTCACAAATATAAATGCAAATACATTCGGATAATATATATGACTGGCAAAGATAGAAGAAGAGCCGTTGTGTATATTTGTGTCATAGTAAGATACACTTTTGAACTGAAGTATACTGTGCAACATGTGGTTTCCCGTTACACCCCCCTCCCTATCCTTGGTGAGAGTGTCTGAGGTCATTTTTCTTTAAATGCAAGCTTAGGGGAATTGAGGGGAACGTATTCATAGACGGGAAGATTTGTAGTTCTGATGCACTGAGATGCTCCGTAACAGACGTCTGACAGATATGCTGACCTTAACCCCACAGAACCACCACTGAAAACATGATCTGAAAACAAACGGGAGATGCAGTGGAAATATACCCTCCAGGAAAATGATTTAGTAGCAGTAGCAGCAGCAGCGTAGAAATATGATCCGTATATATAATTTAGCTGCTACACAGCATAATAGCAGTAGTAGCAGTAGCAGCACAGTATAGTAGTAGTAGTAGTAGTAGTAGTAGTAGAGCAGAGCAGCAGCAGCAGCAGCAGCAGCAGTAGCAGTGGCAGAAACAGTAGTAGTAGTATCTGCAGCAGTAGCAACCATAGTAGTAGTAGCAGTAGCAGCAGTAGCAGCAGCAGCAGTAGAAGAAGTAGCAGTGGTAGTAGTAGAAATAGTAGTAGAACCAGTAGTATCAGGAGCAGCAGAAGCAGCGGCAGCAGCAGCAGCGGTGGTGATGATGATGGTAATAGTAGTAGTATTTTTTTGTTTTGCTTCACATCTTCTGTGCCACCTCAGTGGCAGTGCACCCACACCGCTCATTCAGACACCCTGTCCACAGACACAGCCCGGTCGGTCCCGCCGCAGCCCCGGCACCGGCTATCCACAGGGAGCAGTCAATGTCAAGTCGTCAAGAGGCAACCCACCGGAGGAGACACTGCACTGCTGCCGAGTCACTTCGGTGGTGCTGAGTGGCGCCTGTTCTTATCCAATATACGCAGGACACCACCTACTAATCCCCCTACTGACGACAACAATTGCTTAATTACGGAGCCGGCGTGAGTGAGCTCTCCCTTCGGAGGGCGCCACAACGTCAATCCAACAACAGCACCCATGGACTCGCCGATACCGGTAACCCCAACGGAATCAGACCAAGGCCACAGACGTGGAGAGGACATCGAAACTGAGGTCACCATGAGAGCAGGGCATGAACGGCCACAGAATTTGAGACATTTTTATGCTGATCGATGAGAATGAGGATGATAAACATAATGCTACAGAATGCCATTCTTGTCTGAGACTGCATGACAGGGCTGTACTCTACGCTTCCTTTCATAATATATCCCGGCGTCAACCAGGCCCGAGAGATACAGGCACCTGCGTTGTTGGTCAGGAAATTTGAGCAACACTCTCAGGAACGCATCCATTAAGTGGATGAAACTCGACTGTGTGGTCCCAGTCTTCCCAACTGAACCCGTAGCAAACTCAACTCTGGATAGGATCCGGTCGCGGCAGAAAAATCCCACACGGCTCTGATGGGAATCGAACCCACGACCTCCCGGCCGGAGTCCGCGATGCTAACCACTTCGCCACTGCAGCAGGTTGTACTAGCAGTATTAGTAGTAGTAGCACCAACGGCAGCTGCGGTGGTGGTGGTGGTGGTGGTGATGGTAGTAGTAGTAGTAGTAGTAGTAGTAGTAGTAGTTAGTAGTAGTAGTAGTAGAAGTAGTAGTGGCAGCTTCCGCTACAGCAACAGCAGGCAGCAGCAATGGACGTAGCAGTATCTGAAGCAGCAGCAGCAGCAGTAATAGTAGAAGTATAGTAGTAGTGCTAGCAGCAGCAGCAGCAGCAGCAGCATGATCAGTGATAATAAAAGTTATAGTAGTAGTGCTAGAAGCAGTAGCAGGAGGTAGCAGTTGTAACACTGGTACATACTGTTATTATAGCAGTAGCACGAAGGCTTTTGCAAAGTCTGTTTTGATTAAGAAAAAAAATCTCTCTTGACAGATGCAGACATCAAGTACTGCCCAGACTTGGTATATGCCAGCCACTGGGTACGTTTGAGGTATCAGAGGCGTAAGAATCAATTTATCCTCTTCCTATCTCCCCCAATGATGAAGTCTGCAAACATGGAGCCACTGGCACACTGTGAACGGTGCTTGAACCCGATTAATCCAGTTCAGTCACGGTCGTTGGACTAATATTGCTGGAGATAATAATAATAGTATACAGGATTTACAATCGTTGGATATTTGGACGTCTCGTGCTTCAGGCTCTTCTGTGTGTATTTAGTGATGATGTATGTAACTTGGTTCAGCTCTAGCACCATTTTTAAACACCGTGAGGGGCCAAACCATGGGAGTAGTGGAACCTTGCTCTGCTACCAGGAAGAAAACCGAAGATAGTGATGTGCAGGATTTCACGGCGCATGCATAACGTTTTCTGTTACAAAGTTTCCAAGAGTTCTTTATTTTCGGGTGGAGAAGATTGACTTACGCTTTACAAACCGCTCTCGTTAGAAATATGCCGTTTGCTGTGAGAAAGGATTGTTTACTACAACTCTCTCTCTCCTCTCTCTCTCTCTCTCTCTCTCTCTCTCTCTCTCTCTCCTCTCTCTCTCTCTCTCTCTGTGTGTTACAGGGAATGGTAACTTACGTGACTTGAGAATGCAGAAGGGCGTCTGCACAAAAACAACAGAAACAAACAAAAACAAAAAACAAACAAACAAACAAAAAAGACACCAAAACTACTCACGAATGCCCTTGCCTACAGAATCCACTTCAAATCCGATCAAAACACCTGACTTTAAAGCACATCTTGGTTCTACGTTTCAAATTTAAATTGCTTTATGATTTTTTTTTAAAATAAAGTGATCGTATTTGTGTTTTTATCACAGAAAATGTGATTGTGAAAATCGAAAGTAAATCACTCATGGAAAACCTTATCATAGGAAAGGGATTACAGGAAATGTGATTCTTTTTAAACAGTGATACTCCGCTCTGATAAAGCGAATTTTTTTAAGTGTTCATACCTCCATGTGCTACTTTAGAGATTTTCACAATGCATGGAGTTTTAAAAGAAATGGAATTATTTTATATAAAAAAAAATGGCACGTTCTTTTTAATGTGTATATAAATGAACAAATGTTATGTGAATAAAGAAGATGAAGGGAAATTGATTGTTATTTCAAACGTTTTAGGACAAACTAATAGAGTTGTTATTACAGTTTTTCAGCATTTCGGGACAGACTTTAGCAGTGACGGTTTTGCATCTGTGTGTGTGTGTGTGTGTGTGTGTGTGTGTGTGTGTGTGTGTGTGTGTGTGCGTGCGTGCGTGCGTGCGTGCGTGCGTGCGTGCGTGCGTGCGTGCGTGCGTGCGTGCGTGCGTGCGTGTGTGTGTGTGTGTGTGTGTGTGTGTGTGTGTGTGTGTGTGTGTGTGCTTGTTGTAGTTGCTGTTGTAGTTGTAAGTTAGAACGTGGCATGATGGCAAAGACCACAT
>CM065715.1:70362798-70365298 GCA_033310375.1 Conus canariensis | reverse complement strand
GAGGGGATGGAGGAATAAGGATGAGAGGAACAGGGAGGGGATGGAGGAATAAGGATGAGAGGAACAGGGAGGGGATGGAGGAATAGGATGAGAGGAACAGGGAGGGGTGGAGGAATAAGGATGAGAGGAACAGGGAGGGGATGGAGGAATAAGAAGAGAGGACGGGGAGGGGATGGAGAATAGGATGAGAGAACAGGGGGAGGGGAATAAGAATGAGAGGAACGGGAGGATGAGGAATAAGGATGAAGGAACGGGAGGGATGGAGAATAGATGGAGGACGGGGAGGGAGGGGATAAGGATGAGAGAACGGGAGGGATGGAGAATAAGATGAGAGGAAGGGAGGGGATGAGGAATAAGATGAGAGAACGGGAGGGGAGGAGGAATAGATGAGGGAACGGAGGGGATGAGAATAAGGATGAGAGGAACGGGGAGGGATGAGGAATAAGATGAGAGGAAGGAGGGGATGGGGGAATAGGATGAGAGGAAGGGAGGGAGGAGAATAAGATGAGAGGAACGGGAGGGGATGGAGGATAAGATGAGAGGAACGGGAGGGGATGGAGAATAGATGAGAGGAACGGGGAGGGGAGGAGGATAAGGATGAGAGGAACAGGAGGGGAGGAGGAATAAGGATGAGAGGAACGGAGGGGAGGAGGAATAGGATGGGAAGGAGGGAGGAGAATAAGGTGAGAGGAAGGGAGGGATGGAGGAATAGGATGAGAGGAACGGGGAGGGGATGGAGGAATAGGATGAGAGGAAGGGAGGGATGGAGGAATAAGGATGAGAGGAACGGGGAGGGGAGGAGAATAGGATGAGAGGACGGGGAGGGATGGAGGAATAGGATGAGAGGAGGGAGGGGATGGGAATAGGATGAGAGGAACGGGAGGGAGGAGGAATAGGATGAGAGGAACGGGAGGGGGGAGGAATAAGGATGAGAGGAACGGGAGGGAGGGAGGAATAGGATGAGAGGAACGGGAGGGGAGGAGGAATAAGGATGAGAGGAACGGGAGGGGAGGAGGATAAGGATGAGAGGAAGGGGAGGGATGAGGAATGAGGATGAGAGGAACGGGGGGGGAGGAGGAATAAGGATGAGAGGAACGGGGAGGGGATGGAGGAATAGATGAGAGGAACGGGGAGGGGATGGAGGAATAAGGATGAGAGGAACGGGAGGGGAGGAGGAATGAGGATGAGAGGAACAGGGAGGGGTGAGGATAAGATGAGAGGAACGGGGAGGGGATGGAGGAATAGATGAGAGGAACGGGAGGGGAGGAGGAATAAGGATGAGAGGAACAGGAGGGGAGGAGGAATGAGGATGAGAGGAAAGGGAGGGGAGGGAGGAATGAGATGAGAGGAACAGGGAGGGGAGGAGATAAGGATGAGAGGAACGGGGGGATGAGGAATAGGATGAGAGGAACGGGAGGGGATGGAGGAATGAGGATGAGAGGAACGGGAGGGGATGGAGAATAGGATGAGAGGAACGGGAGGGGATGAGGAATGAGGATGAGAGGAACGGGGAGGGATGGAGGAATAGGATGAGAGGAACGGGGAGGGGATGGAGGAATAGGATGAGAGGAACGGGAGGGGATGGAGGAATAAGGATGAGAGGAACGGGGAGGGGATGGAGATAGATGAGAGGAACGGGGAGGGGGAGGAATAAGGATGAGAGGAACAGGGAGGGGATGGGGAATGAGGATGAGAGGAACAGGGAGGGGAGGAGGAAGATGAGGAACAGGGGGGGAGGAGGAATAGGATGAGAGGAACAGGAGGGGAGGAGGAATAAGGATGAGAGGAACGGGGGGAGAGGAATAAGGATGAGAGGAACGGGGGGGAGGAGAATAGGATGAGAGGAACGGGAGGGGATGGAGGAATAGGATGAGGGAACAGGGGGGGATGGAGGAATGAGGATGAGAGGAACGGGAGGGGATGGAGGAATAAGGATGAGAGGAACAGGGAGGGGAGGAGGAATAAGGATGAGAGGAACGGGAGGGGGAGGATGGATGGAGGAAAGAGAGAACAGGAGGGGAGGAGGAATAAGGATGAGAGGAACAGGGAGGGGTGGAGGAATAAGGATGAGAGGAACAGGGAGGGATGGAGAATAAGGATGAGAGGAACAGGGAGGGGGGAGGAATAGGATGAGAGGAACAGGGAGGGGAGGAGAATAGGATGAGAGGAACAGGGAGGGGAGGGAGGAATAAGGATGAGAGGAACGGGAGGGGATGGAGGAATAGGATGAGAGGAACGGGAGGGGATGGAGGAATAAGGATGAGAGGAACAGGGAGGGGATGGAGGAAAGGATGAGAGGAAAGGGAGGGATGGAGGAATAAGGATGAGGGAACGGGGGGAGGAGGAATAAGGATGAGAGGAACAGGGAGGGGAGGGAGGAATAAGGATGAGAGGAACGGGAGGGGATGGAGGAATAAGGATGAGAGGAACAGGGAGGGGATGGAGGAATAAGATGAGAGGAACAGGGAGGGGATGGAGGAATAAGGATGAGAGGAACAGG
>CM065715.1:70347798-70357798 GCA_033310375.1 Conus canariensis | reverse complement strand
ACCTGTAACCATGGTGCCAGACTCTGCCCTATATTACCATACGTATAGACTTTTGCCAGGAGTGTCGATACGAAACTAACACCTACCACTACCGTCCCCATGTCCTCAGCCTCCTGAAATCATGAGTATGATATGCCAGAGTGTGGAGTCTGAAATGAGATACCGCTCACGCCCTGCCTCTTGCAGAATCGTGTCGGTCATTGTGGCTAGGACAAGACAAAAGCGAACATTCATGTCCTCTGAGAGATTAAAACATCTTCCTCAGCATGCCATGGCTCTGGCTGCTGTATTTACATAATGAGTATGGATGAAGGCCCATCCCCACATGTGTATCCCAACGCCAATGGTGCGTCTCTTTGCCAAAGAATGCTGGAATATAAAGAACTATTCGCTGTTGTATATGTCCTGAGGGAAGCGCTTCCTGTGTCGTTATATGATGTTTGGAATGTACAGACGTTTAGAAGAAAATGAATTACATGGATTTATGGATGCGATTGATCTATAGATTTAGAAGTTTCATGGGAGGTAACTGCGGATAAAGGTACGTGACGAATCTTTAAATTTCTACAGACAATCATAACTGCTAAACTGTGATTGTGTGTTTAGTAGTCATATAGATTATTGTCGGAGTTCATTGAGATTAGCTACATGCATGTGATGAATGCATGCATTATTGTGAATATTTACATAAGCTCGTTGTGTGGCAATGCGCAATTGTACATGTTACGATGCTTTTGCTTTTTATATGCCTAGTTGTTAATCATGCGCATCTCATGCACTTTCAAAGAAGTCAACTGCAAAACACATGCATTCAAACTAAGCTCATGTCCATGTAACAATATAATCAACAGATGATAAGATACAGATAGACTGAAGAAGTTAAAGAAAAACAAAACTGACTGAAGAAATTAAAGAAAAACAAAACTGCATGGTCGAAAACAGCAACGTTGATTTAATAGTAACATAACCAAAAAAACAACAACCCAAAAAAAAAAACAAAAACAAAACAAAACAAAACAAAACACCCCCCCCCCCAAAAAAAAAAAAAAAAAAAAAATCCAGACAAACGAAAAATTGCGCGAATACAAAGCTATAACAGCAAATAGGTTTTATCTACACACATCAAAAGAATAGAGCAAATCAGCACTGCGCGCTGAGAAACAGATCTGCAACACCCCCATTCCATACTGAACTGGGAAACTTTGCCATCAATTTTTGCATTAAACAGTTCGCCCTTACACTTTGCATTCAGGTGTTCATGACAAATAAAAGTGGCAAACCCTTTTTTTCTTTCACTTGACTGTATTTCATTTGTGTATGACATGAAGCGAAATGGGCGTGAAGTTACAGTTCTGTTTGTTCCCACAGCGACAAGCCAGGCACCTTGGTGCCAGATCCGGTTCCGTTGACAGAATAGGCTTGCTGCAAGATATTTCAGAAACCCTGCCCATGTTTTATTTGATCTCGACATAATAGCCCTCTAAGAAGCCCCCGTCCTTTCTCCCTTACGGCGAAGTTTCTTGTCTTTAACGGTAAACGATACCATGTGCAATTCTCCAAAATACTCGCACACATTACGGCCCGGGCTGTTTAGGCCAGATTATCAGTTAAACATTTCGTTGAAACTAATACAGCTTTTTTTTCTTACTGAACACAACATCAGCTTACGTCCTGAACATGTACACCAGCGACAATGAATCAAAATACATTGAATATATACTCTCTCTCTCTCTCTCTCTCTCTCTCTCACACACACACACACACACACACAAGAACACACACACACACACAACACACACACACACACACACACACGGACATACGCGCGCGCACGAACATACGCACGCGCACGCACATACGCGCGCGCACGCACACAATATGACGCATGAAGGCACACACAGAGACACACAGAAGAACACACACACACACACACACACACACACACACACACACACACACACACACACACACACACTTACATACGCACGCACACACTCACACACACACACACACACACACACACACACACACCACACACACACACACACAACCATGACATTTGAAGGCACACACAGAGACACACACAGGCGCACACACAGAGACACACATGCGAACATAGACACACACACACACACACACACACACACACACACACACACACACACACATCACACACACACACACACACACACACACACACACACACACACACACACACACACACACACACACTCACTCACTCACACTCACACTCGCAGGCCCCCCCACAGGCACACAAACACTCCCTCTCCCCACTACACACACACTTGCACGCGAACACACAGGCACACATACACAGACACACAGTCACGGACACACACACACACACACAAAGACACACACACGCGCGCGCGCGCGGCGCACACGCACGTACCACCCCCCTCCACACACACACGCACACACACACGCGCGCGCGCGCGCGCCGCACACACACACACACACACACACGCACGCACGCACGCACGCAAGCACACAACACACACACACACACACACCACACACACACACACACACACACAACACACCACACACACGCCGCGCGCGCGCGCGCACTGGTTCTTCTGACTTACAGAGGAGATGCAATCCACTTTAGCACGCACTGCGTGAGTGGCACGACCTGTCAAAACCCGTCCTGAGGACAAAACAAGTGTCCCTGTCTCCTCTTACCCAGACACAAAGCCCAGTCTGCTGCCATCGCCTCTGAGGGTGTCCAAGAACGATCCGAGGGAGACTAAGACTTTGGGTCGATGGAACAAAAAGTCAGACAGTAGGTTGCAGAACTAAAATCCGTGGCCGCCTAGGAATATAAATGTCAGCCGGTATGACTGCATGGATGAGAGCCAGACCGTACATTTGTAGGAGTAAAAGCCGATCACTTGGGGTTACAGAAAAGAAAGCCAAATTTTGTACGAGCACACCCAGACGTTTTGTTGCGTAAACAAAGGCTGCACATTGTTTTTGCACGAGCATAATACAGATATTCTTGTTACAGAAGCAAAAGCCACATATCCTCCCAAAAGCCCCAAACCCAGATATTCTTGTTACAGAGATAAAAATCGCATATTTCCTCTTAAATAGCACAACTTAGACATTCGTGCTGCAGAAGCAAAAGCCACATATTCTCCCTAAAAATCGCATATTTTTTTGTTAAAGAGCAAACTTAGACATCCTTGTTACGGAAATAAAAGCCACTCATTCTCTCCGAACGAGCATAACCCAGATATTCTTATACATACAGACAATCTAGGCATTCTAGTTGCACGACTGAATATAAGATATAGTTTTTACTCAAAGAACATATTTTTATTGCACAAACAGAATCCAGACATTTCTTTTGCACAAACAGTTTCAGTTTCAGTTTCATCAAGGAGGCGTCACTGCGTGCGGACTAGTCCATATACACTTCACCATATCCGCTAAGTTTTGAGACCACGCTGCGCATGATTTTAAGCTGATGGATAAATGAATTAACAACTAAGATGAGAGAAATTGAAGAAGAGGGTCTCGTGGCTACGACTTAGCAGATGTCTGACCCACGCATTAGCCCATTGTGCTGGTCAGGCCTTGAGTTGGGTTGAGTTGAGACCTTGCACAAACAAAATCCAGACATTCCTGTTGCACAAGCAAAAGCTAGACATTGCTGTTGTACAAAAGCCAGAGAGTCTTGTGCCATAAACAAAAACCAGACATTCCTGTTGTAAAAGCAAAAGCCAGAGAGTGTTGTGCCATAAACAAAAACCAGACATTCCTGTTGTACAAATATTAGCCAGACATTCCTGTGACACAAACAAAAGCCATGCATTCGAGTAACACAAACACAAAAGCCAGGCATTCTAGTTACACAAACAAAAGCCAGGCATTCTAGTAACACAAACAAAAGCCAGGCATTCCTGTGACACAAACAAAAGCCAGACATTCTTGTGCCATAAACAAAAGCCAGACATTCCTGTGCCATAACCAAAAGCCAGACATTCTTGTGCCATAAACAAAAGCCAGACATTCTTGTGCCATAAACAAAAGCCAGGCATTCTTGTTACACAAACAAAAGCCAGACATTCCTGTTCTACAAACAAAAGCCAGATATTTTTGTGACAAAAACAAAAGCCACGCTTTCCTGTGACACGAACAAAAGCCAGGCATTCTAGTAACACAAACAAAAGCCAGGCATTCTAGTAACACAAACAAAAGCCAGGCATTCTAGTAACACAAACAAAAGCCAGGCATACATGTGACACAACAAAACCCGGCATTCTTGTAACACAACAAAAGCCAGGCATTCATGTAACACAAACAAAATCCAGGCATTCTTGGAACATAAACAAAATCCAGGCATTCTTGTAACGCAAACAAAATCCATGCATTCTCGTAACACAGACAAAAGCCAGGCATTGTCGCAACACAAACAAAATCCAGGCATTCATGTCACACAAACAAAAGCCAGGCATTTACGTGACACAAACAAAAGCCAGGCATTCTTGTGACATGAAAAGCCAGGCATTCCTATTACACAAGCGAAAGCCAGACATTCTTGTCTCACAAACGAACGCCAGATGATATTCTTGTGCATCCCCCCCCTCCTTCCCATTGTGCCGCTGATGCCAAGAGGCATAAACTCTTTATGACTGTCAGGCAACGTGGGGAAACACTTTGTTAGATTATTGCAACCTGAAGATACTCTGTAGGGAATTCATAGCCAGGGCCACGTCTGTGTTTCCATAGTGATACAATCATGAATGGGATGGACCTACAGGCAGGAGAGAGAGAGAGAGAGAGAGAGAGAGAGAGAGAGAGAGAGAGAGAGAGAGAGAAGAGAGAGAGAGAGAGAGAGAGAGAGAGAGAGAGAGAGAGAGAGAGAGAGATTCTGTCAACATCCGTAGTTCTGCAACCCATTTTCTGTTAAAGCTGTTCCAGACACAAGTTGAAATCTCCAGGGTATTGTATACCACGACAGAGCCCCCTTCCCGTCTCTCTCTCTCTCTCTCTCTGAGCTGAGAATTTAAAGGTTACGTCACACGATAAAACGTTTTCACTGTATTTGATTCATTTACAGCTTCGAAGGAGTAAGTCCATGAGAAACGTGACCTCGACATACAGCCTCGGGGAGCGCTTTCAAGGTCCGTCTCTTTGCCATTAATGGGAGACACAGAATTGCATTCTCTGAAGGCGTTTTGCTCTTATGTCTCTACTGGTTCTTGCAACCGTATGACTCTAACTTTCATATCTTTATTTCGTGACTTGGATAGTGGCTGTTTAGTGTTCTTTTCCGCTGGAAAGTTGATGTCTAGACTGCTGTATGCTATTGTAATATATATATATATATATATATAATATATATATATATATATAATAAACTAATAAATTCCAAGGATAAGTACCGAGCACCATTCCAGCAACTTACAGAGCAGCTTGGTGTTGCAGTGACTGCAAGAAATATTCAATTATAAACAAAGCTTGCTCTTATGTCTTAGATTAAAGAGACTATAAGCTTGCTGAAGGCTTATTTTGAGAAGCATTTATTTTATTTTTTCCCCATTCACCCACTCAAGCACATACTGTTAGTTAGGCAGAATGATCTACCACTGCAGATATGAATGCTTATCTCCCCCTATTTCTTCAATCTAAGACATAAGAGCAAGCTTTGTTTATAATTGATATATATATATATATATATATA
The DNA here is from genome assembly GCA_033310375.1 of Conus canariensis. Lineage (NCBI taxonomy): Eukaryota > Metazoa > Mollusca > Gastropoda > Neogastropoda > Conidae > Conus > Conus canariensis. The sequence continues at coordinate 70,352,085 of CM065715.1, read as the reverse complement.
TATATATATATATGTAGTAGTATATATTCATTTATTAAACAATAGTGCAATATGCTCATTGAATTGTATTATACAGTAGTAACTGTACACCATGACATTTTAGCATATTCAATCAACATACTGCACTTCACTGGAATTATTTCTTTTTTTTTGGTAATATGTTTACTGTATTGTATTGTGATACTTTCATTCTATCACATACTTACTGTCACACATTCATTATTTTTTTTGGTAATATATTCATTATATTGTGTTACATGCTGTATTGTATTGCAGTACACACACACACACACACACACACACACACACACACACACACACACACACACACACACACACGCACACACACACACACACACTACACACACACACCACATACTCTCTCTCTCTCTCTCTCTCTCTCTCTCTCTCTCTCTCTCCTCCCTCCCTCCGGTGCGCTCATACATATTCTCCCACACCTGCTCAAAACAACATACAGACACAGATCTACTCACTAAGTCACGTAGGCCTCTACCCCTGCTGTGCACCTGCTGTGCCGGGAAACTCTGGGGGTGCCGATACCGCCTGATGGATGATAGGGGATAGTTCCACAGACCACCACCTACAGTCAGTGGCTTCGTCTGTGGCCCTCATATATCTCTCCTGCTGAATTTCGTTTAAATCGGTCCTATGGTTTTTTTTTTGTCATCTTGTTCACAGACAGACAGACAGACACAGACAGACAGACACAGACAGACACTTACTCACCACACACACACACACACACACACACACACGCACACGCACGCACGCACGCACGCACGCACGCACACACCACACACACACACACACACACACACACACACACACACACACACACACACACACTGAAGATCTCGAGACAGGAATAAATCAGTAAATAAGATGAATATCTATGATCTATGAAGTGGCCATTATTTATTGTTGTTGCACAGTCGTCTTGATTGGTTTCCTTTAATACCATGTTATTGAATAAACTTCCTTCTCTTTATCTTCTTATGCGAAGACTCTGTCTTAGTCTCTGTCTCTAGCTGTTTGTCTATCCATGTGTCTGTCTGTCTGTCTGTCTCCTTGTATATCTGTCTGTCTGTCTCTCTTTCTCTCTCTCTCTCTGTCTTTGTGTGCATGTGCACGTCTTTTAAAATGATTATAATGAATGGGAATTCATTCAAAGTTTTGTTTTTGATCCTTTTTCTCTATGAATATTTGTCTTGTTATACTTTCCACACTAATTGTTCAAATCTCAAGTAGCTATTTGATTGTATTTTTTCCGATTTATTGGCAACTCTAATAGTTAATGAGGTATTGGGATGCAAGTGGAAGCAGATTCATTTACTCACGACATCGATCGCAGTCGATCAGCTTGTGATGATAACATGAATTGTGACAGTGTGAATTCTCTAGCGACGAGCGGCGTTCAGCCATTTAAAGGAAGAAACGTCAGCTGTTATTGCGTAGCGCATGTTGAGAGTGCGCATCGACGTCATTGATTAAGACAGTCTCGCTTTCTCTGTTGTATTATTTCGTATTTTCTCTGGCACAGTTCTCTTTTGTTCGTTCTGACCGATTTCGTTCCATTTGTTTTCCTTTTTTATTTATTTATATTTTTTGTACGTGCACCGTACCTCTACCAAACTCTCTCTCTCTCTCTCCCCTCTCTCTCTCTCTCTCTTCTCTCTCTCTCTCTCTCTCGTTCAAATTCTTGCCTTATTGATAACAGTTCTATCTTCATTCTTTCTAAATTCTTCCCGTTCCATTCTATTCGTTTTTCAGTCTTTCCTGCTTAATTCCCCCCTCGCCTCCCCCCCCCCTCCCGCAGCACCCCACCCGTCCTACTCCAGTTCCCCTGTCCACCCACGTTCTCTTGGCTTTCTGTTTCTCCCACTAGATTTGCATTTAATTTTACAGTTGCCTTTTGATCTGCTTCATGAGGTGATTAATAACGCGTTTTCTCTCTCTCTCTCTCTCTCTCTCTCTCTCTCTCTCTCTCTCTCTTTTACACGCACCAGTCCGTTCTTAAGGAGAAGAGAGCGTGAATTTCACGACACACGGCGAAAGGAAGAGAGAAAGGTGTGTGTGTGTGTGTGTGTGTGTGTGTGTGTGTGTGTGTGTGTGTGTGTGTGTGTGTGTGTGTGCGTGCGTGCGTGCGTGTGTGTGTGTGTGTGTGTGTGTGTGTGTGTGTGTGTGTGTGTGGGTGCGTGGTGTGTGTGTGTGTGTGTGTGTGTGTGTGTGTGTGTGCGTGCGCGCGTGCGTGCGTGCGTGCGTGTGTGTATGCGTGTTGTGTGTGTGTGTGTGTGTGTGTGTGGGTGTGTGTGTGTGTGTGTGTGTGTGTGCGTGCGTATCGTGTGTGTGTGTGGTGTGTGTGTGTGTGTGTGTGTGTGTGTGTGTGTGTGTGTGTGTGTGTGTGTGTTGGAATCGTAATCATCAGCTATCTAAGAGGATTATACCTATTTGAGAACCGCCAGCCCTCTGGCGTGGACTACTGCACTTAATGACGCCTGGCATGATGTGAATGGGCTCTGCTCCGGGAATGCCAAGATGATCACATTAGTGATGAGCACGACAGTAAAGAACACGTCAATGAAGAATAGTTCGATGAACACATCAATGGAAAACAGGTCATTGAAGGCTACAATAATGGAGACCACATCATTGAAGAACACATCAATGAAGAACACATCAGTGAGGAACACATCAATGAAGGACACATCAATGAAGAACACATCAATGAAGAACACATCAATGAAGAACACATCAATGAAGAACACATCAATGAAGAACACATCAATGAGGAATACATCAGTGAGGAACACATCAATGAAGAACACATCAGTGAGGAACATATCAGTGAGGAACACATCAATGAAGAACACATCATGGGGAACACATCAATGAAGAACACATCAATGAAGAACACACCAGTGAAGAACACATCATTGAAGAACACATCAATGAAGAACACATCAATGAAGAAAACATCAGTGAAGAACACAATAGTGAGGAACACATCAGTGAGAAACACATCAATGAAGAACACATCAGTGAGGAACACATCAATGAAGAACACATCAGTGAGGAACACATCAATGAAGAACACATCAGTGAGGAACACATCAGTGAAGAACACATCAATGAAGAACACATCAATGAAGAACACATCAATGAAGAACACATCAGTGAAGAACACATCAATGAAGAACACATCACTGAGAAACACATCAATGAAGAACACATCAGTGAGAAACACATCAATGAAGAACACATCAGTGAGGAACACATCAATGAAGAACACATCAGTGAGAAACACACCAATGAAGAACACATCAATGAAGAACACATCAATGAAGAACACATCAGTGAGGAACACATCAGTGAGGAACACATCAATGAAGAACACATCAATGAAGAACACATCAGTGAAGAACACATCAATGAAGAACACATCAATGAAGAACACATCAATGAAGAACACATCAGTGAGGAACACATCAATGAAGGACACATCAGTGAGGAACACATCAGTGAAGGACACATCAGTGAGGAACACATCAATGAAGGACACATCAGTGAGGAACACATCAGTGAAGGACACATCAGTGAGGAATACATCAATGAAGAACGCATCAGTGAGGAACACATCAATGAAGGACACATCAGTGAGGAACACATCAGTGAGGAACACATCTATGAAGAACGCATCAGTGAGGAACACATCAATGAAGGACACATCAGTGAGGAACATACCAATGAAAAACACAACAATGAAGAACACATCAATGCAGAACATGGATGTGGTGAATCTTTGGATTATTGTAGATATTCATAATACGTAAATGTGGCTTTATGTCCGTTATAAATCTTGAGATCATGTGGAGCAAAAACTAGTGGGGGCAAACCAGTGCAAGCCAACAATTTGTCCAGGAATGAAAGCCTAACAACTGGGTGACTGGAGTTAAAACAAACAAACAAAACATTCTTGCTGCACGAGCAAAACCCAGGCATTCTTGCTGCTCACGCAAGAGCCAGCCATTTTTATCGGACAAGCAAAGGCAATATATTCTTGTTGCACAAACAAAAGCCAGGCATTCTTTTATACAAAAGCAAGAGCAATATTTCTAATGTGCAAACACAATAGAAAAGGAAAAGACAGACATATGCTGAATAAGCAGAAGCAAGGCATTCTTTTTACATAAGCACAAGCAAAATCAAGACATTCTTGTTGCATGCGTAAAAGCCCTACATGTCAGACATTCTGTTGCATATGTAAAA
>CM065715.1:70327798-70340298 GCA_033310375.1 Conus canariensis | reverse complement strand
CGAAGTGGTGAACAGCAGTCATGAGGGAATTCTCTGGGCAATGCACATAGACACTTATGCAAAGCAGTGACACCTCATCCAAAACCTGAACATTTTATCTTCAGTAAAAGACCAGGTACAGCTGGCCACACTCTGGAATAATTCATCTTTTAGTCGTCTTGTCACTGCAATCCATTAATGTCCCTGCAGAATCACACATTTGGTGTTATTACTACCCATCCTACAGAAATACGAAGCACAACAATCTTACATGCTGTCTGAACGCCATAGTTCCTGGAAAGAGAAGTCTAATAGCAGTCTCATCAATATATGATACAAATGAAATACTGAAAAAAAAAGCGGAAGATTCTGAGGCAGAAGTAAATGAATTAATAAATTGGATTACTGTGTGAATTGTGTTGTCACTTGTTGCTGTAATTTCAGAAATATTGCCCCGATACCATGGAATACCATGTTACTGTGTTTACGACCATCTCTTTGTTTTCTCATCCATCTCTGTCCGTCTCAGTCTTTGTCTGTCTGTCTGTCTGTCTGTCTGTCTGTCTGTCTGTCTCTCTCTCTCTCTCTCTCTCTCTCTCTCTCTCTCTCTCTCTCTCTCTCTGTTCATGGGATGTCCTCGAAGCTGGTTCATTTGACATTGGTATGGATTAGTCGATCAGCTTTTGCTGATCAAAGGAATTGTGTCAGCGTGAGTTCTCAACCGACCAGCGAAGTCTGGCCAATGAAAGAAAACGACACCAGCTTTTCTTGCACATACTGAGAATGTGTACTGACGTCATGAGGAAAGAGAGTCTGTACTTCTCTTTCGTTTTATTTCTTGCACACAGTCATTCCTTTGTTCGTTCTGGACGTTTCCACTCTACTTCTTTCTTTCTTTCTGTGTGTGTAGAAGTGTATCATGCTTATCACTTGCCCCTTTCTCTATTCTTCTCTCGCTCTCTCTCCTCTCTTCTCTCTCTCCTCTCTCTCTCTCTCTCTCTCTCTCTCTCTCTGTGCCTCTATCTGTCTGTCTCTCCGTCTGCCAGATCGTCTGTTTGTCTGTCTGTCTGTCTGCCTGTATCTCTATATCTGTTTCTGTCTCTGTCTCTCTGTCCGTCTCTGTCTGTCTGTCTGACTGCTTCTCTCTCTCTCTCTCTCTCTCTCTCTCTCTCGCTTTTTTCTCTCCCCTACCCCTCCCCACTCTCTTTCTCTCCCTCCCTCTCTCCCTCCCTCTCCCCTCCTCCCTCTCTCTCTCATTTGCTTTATTGCCTTATTCATAACAGTTCCATCTTCCTTACTTTCAACCCCGTTTATTTTCATCCATTCATTTTTTTTTAATAACTTTTCTCTGCTTTGGTCTCACTCCCCCTCCCATCCCTTATGCCCATGCCTGTTCAAACCCTTCTGTGTTTCTGCCTCAAGATGTGCGCTTTATATCAGATGGTATGCATGGTTCTCAAATGTTTCTGGATCTGTCTCATGAGGTCACTAACACAACATTTCTCCCCTTTCCCCATCTCTCTCTTCTTACTTCCTTTCTCTCCCCCCCCCCTCTCTCTTTCTCTCTCTAGTTTAATCCTCATTGAACCATCCTGTACTTGCCTTTCTTCCGCCTCCCTCTCTGTCTCTCTGTCTCTGTCTCTGTCTCTCTCTCTCTCTCTCTCTCTCTCTCTCTCTCTCTCTCTCTCTCTCTCTCTCTCTCTCCCCTGGGCTTGTAAAGTTTAACACAATAAACCATTATTCATTCATTCATTCATTTTTCTCTCTCTCTCTCTCTCTCTCTCTCTCTCTCTCTCTCTCTCCCTCTCCCTCCCCCCCCTCTCTCTCTCATAATGCTTATTTAACCATTTTCTCCTCCCACTTCCTCCGTCCACCTTCTCTGTCTGTCTGTCTGTCTGTCTGTCTGCCTCTCTCTCTCTCTCTCTCTCTCTCTCTCTCTCTCTCTCTCTCTCTCTCTCTCTCGGGGGGATTGTGAGCAGCGATCACTAGTGCAACACGCAAGTTAATTGGCTCTGTTTCTTTTGTTAATTACGAAAGATCCAGGAAGTGATCTGACGTTTCACCCAGCAAGTACGTTCATGAAGTGCAATGCCATCCGCACAGCTGGATTTCAGGACAAGATGTGGGTGTTTTCTTCCAGTTTTTCTTGCATATATGTTCAAGAAAGTGGAAGCGAGCATCGCCATTCGCCTGAAGACATTGAAACTTAAAACAGTGTCGGACGGTGTAACCGTAGGCTGCCTCCTCTCCTTGTTATTCTGGGGCAGTCTATTACTTCAGTGCGGCGACGTTGAACCAAATCCTGGACCACGAAAGGACAGCTGCCGCCAGACATGCTTGAGCTCAGACAGCCGGAGAGCCAGCACCGAGCAAGCAGCAACCTCCTCGACCAGCAAGTCATCAACCTCCCAGCCTATTGAGCTGCCCTCCCTAAGAGACGTGGTGTCCATGCTACAGGAGCTGACCAACAAAGTTGATGGAATAAAAAACGACATTAAGGACATCAGTGATGGCTTCGCATGCTTGCAGGAAGAGGTCCAGACGCTGAAGGGAGAAGTGACAGACCTTCGTCGTGAGAATGAAGATCTGAGGAAGAGGCTGCTGGATGTTGAACGAAAAGCCGACGACCTGGAAGGACGTTCCAAGCGGAACAATTTAATCTTCTACGGTCTCCCTCGTAAACCAACAGAAACGCAGGCAGAATATGAAGGCATCGTTGGAGACCTGTTGGTGGACAAACTGGACTTGACTGGTGATGTTCAGTTTGACAGAGTACATCGCCTGAATGGAAAGCCTGACTCGCCTGTCATCGTCCGCTGCACCTTCTTCAGGGACAGAGAGAAGATTCTCAAGGCCAAGCGCCTTGAAGGGCAGTGGCGTGTTTGTTGGGGAGGACTTCACTTTTCGTGTAAGGGAGGTACGTAAACAACTGTCTCAGCATCTCAAAAAGGCCGGAGAAGAGGGCAAGAGAGCGACTATGGTTTACGACCATCTCCTTATTGAAGGGAAAAATATTATCTGGGAGAGGGGGGAACTATTAGAGAGTCAGGGTAGGGGGTAGGCCGGCCTAATTCGACACCGGTGACATTTCAAGAATTCGCATGTGCAAGTTGCACAAGATGGCAAGAGGACGACAGTCAGAGGAGCGGCAGTTTTGAACCGGCTGACATTGTGAATACGGTGCGTGCAAAGGTGGGGCGGGGGTCATATGTAAATAAGAAAGAGGGGTTTGCGGTGTCAGATGATGGCGATAATGCTTTTCTTGATGTTGATGTTACTGATTGTATTGATAAAGGGGAAACATCATTGCTAGGTTTAACAAATGAGGATTATTATGGTAAAAACGATGTTAGAGACATTTACGGAGCCTTGTCATGTGATACGCTGACTGACAGTGACAGAGGCAGTGTTCTTGAACGTTGTAACCAGGGGACGCCTCAAAAGGAAATCTGTAACACGGAGTGGAAGGACAGGGACGATAATTGTCTAATGGGTGAACGAGTGGGGAGTGATACATTGAGGTGTGAAAGGAAATATAACAGCGTGTATGGAAACGGGCTACATAGAGATCATTGTGAAGATGACAGACAAAGTGATGCTTCCTTTTCTTTTTTGCACTGGAACGTGAATGGTCTTGTGTCAAAATTTACAGATAATGAATTTGTTCCTTATTTATCAAGATTTGATTTCATATGTCTTGTCGAGACCTTTGTAGAGGACTTCCAAAATCTTCTATATCCAGGTTATACTGTCTATCATAAACCTGCTGTGAAGTTTTCGAAACAGGGAAGAAGGTCCGGCGGAGTAGTGTGCCTCATTAAAACCAATCTCACATGTTATGTTCATGAAATTAAGACAGACTGTCCCAATGTTCTTCTATTTTTGATTGATAAGAATGTTTTTGGTTTTGTGGAAGATGTATTATATGTTTGTGCTTATGTCCCGCCAGAGGGTTCACCTCATTATGTTTACTTTGACGTTGAAAACGGCATTAGTGAGCTTGAAGAATGTCTTTTTAATTGTCTGCTTGAGTTTGAGGACGTGTATGTGATTGTCTCAGGTGATTTGAACAGCAGGACTTCTGACAATTCTCCAGATATTGTTGACGATAGTGCTGCATATGATAACTTTGTTTATAATTGTTATATTTCACGTAATAATGTGAGAAGGTCTGCAGATATTATTCTCAATAATTATGGAAAATGTTTGCTGAATATGTGCACAACCCTTGGATTCTACATTCTGAACGGCGCATGCAACGGAGATACTGATGGTAGTTTTACGCATATATCAGAAACAGGATGTAGCGTCAACGATTACTTTCTCCTGTCTAAGGAATTGTTTTTCACTGTTGTATCTTCATGTGAATTGTTGGTTACAGAGAGAAGAGAATCAGATCATTTGCCCATTGAATTACGTTTTAGAGTTAAAGAAAGAGAATATAAATGGAACACAAACTCCCTGAAGGGTTGCCAGTTTATTGATAAGTTTGTGTGGAACAAGGATTTGGTACAAATTTATATACAGGAAATGAATTCTGATGAAACGATACTCGTGATTGATCGTGCACAAAAGTTTGATTGATCATGATTTCAATGGTGCTTTGGAAATGTTTAATGAATAGATTAAAAAGCAAGCTAATTGTATGAAAAAAGAATTAATCTGTCTAAGTACGGTAAAAACAATGACTGGTTTGATAAAGAATGTAGGCTGGGTAAAATTAAAGCAAAAGAACTGCTTCCTATTTGTAGGAAAACCAGAAAGAAGGAAGACAGTGATGCGCACTGCATAGCAAGAAGAGAATACAAACATCTGATAAAAAGAATAGAAAAACAGTTTAATGATTTGCTGTTAGACAGGCTAGTCTCATCAGTAAACGATCAAAAAGAATTTTGAGAAACTGTACGTAAAATATCCTTTAAACGAAAACCTGTTCAAAATAGTCTGACAGTCGATGACTGGTTTAAGCATTTCAAAAATTTATTTGAATTAGAGGTAACTGCAAATATGTCAGATTTGGTTGAAAATGTCAGTGATGTCAACGAAGAGGAGGCGGGCTATATTAACCGTCCAATATCAAGAGGAGAAGTTTTGCTTGCCGTAACAAAGTTAAAGAATGGAAAAGCTGCTGGACCAGATCAAGTTATTGGTGAGTTGTGAAAGTATGGTGGGGATCGTGTCATTGATTTTTTTGCTAAAGCTTTTTAATATGTTATTTGATAAAGGAGCATTCCCTGATAACTGGACTAATTCTATCGTTCACCCTTTGTTCAAGAAGGGTGACATCAATAATCCAAACAATTATAGAGGCATTTCTTTATGTGATACAAGTAGTAAAATTTACAGCACAATTATTAATAGTAGACTGCAGGAATGGATAGAAGAGCACAATTTGACAGGCGAACATCAAGCCGGATTTAAGAGAGGATACTCCACTGTTGATCACATGTTTACTTTATTAGCACTCATACAAAAACAATTTTGTTTCAATCGTAAACTGTATGTAGCCTTTATTGATTTTGAAAAGGCGTTTGATTCTGTAGAAAGAAACTTATTATGGCCTATCTTGTTAAAAAGCGGCATCAAAGGCAAGATTTTTAAGTGTATTCGCTGCATGTACGAAAGTGTTAAAGCTAGAATTAGAAGCGGAAGTAGTGTAACAGATTATATTGCTTGCACTCGCGGAGTGAAACAAGGAGACGCTTGCAGCCATGTCTTTGTTTTCTTTATTTACTAACGAATTAGCATTAGAGGTGATAAAGGGAGGGAAACACGGGGCAACATTTTATGTCAGATTATTTTGAATTATTCATACTGCTTCTGGCTGATGATGTGGCTTTATTTTCTGAAACTGCCATAGGGTTACAAACGCAGATAAACAGTCTTTAGCGTGCAGCCGCCGCTTTGCAGCTGAAGGTTAACTTAGATAAAAGTAACATAGTGGTGTTCAGGAAAGGTGGTTACTTAGCTGCCAGAGAAAGGTGGACACATAACGGTATTGTGATGCCTGTTGTGAATGCGTACAAATATTTAGGAATTTATTTTTCAACAAAGCTTAGTTTTGCTGCTGCATGTCGCGACCTTACAAGCAGAGCAAAAAACGCTTTATTATGTATTTTACAAAAGCTATTTAAGCTGAAGTGCAACTCTCACTCGTGCTTTTTTAAGTTATTTGACTCACAGGTTCAACCTATTGCTCAGTATGGTGCAGTGTTATGGGGTCTTGACAATGTAGCAATCTATTGTGAAAAACTTCATTTGTTTGCCGTTAAAAGATTATTGGGTGTTGAAATGCGAACACCTAATGACCTGGTGTATGGAGAAACGAATAGATATCCTATTTACATAAACTCAGCTATAAAATGCATCAGGTTTTGGTTAAAATTAACGAGAATGGACGACCGTAGATCACCTTATAAGGCCTACAAAATGCTTCTTGAATTAGATATGCGTGGAAAGAAAAATTGGGCCTCAAATATTCGCTGTAAATTGTATATGTTTGAATTTTGGATATGTATGGCTAAATCAAGGCGTGGAAGGAATTAACGAGTTTTTGAAAAGTTTTAAGGATAGGCTGATTTCGTGCAGATGGCAAGATTGGAATTTCCATATTAGTAATAGTGATACATTTAACGTTTACAGAGCCTTTTGTACTGTTCCTGATGTTAAAACGTATTTATTAATTAATTTAGACAAGCATTTAAGATACGCATTGGCAAGATTTAGACTTGGAATTTCTGAAATCGCAGTACATCGTTACCGTTATAGAAGACATAGTGAAAGTGAATTAATATGTCCACTTTGTCTAAAAGAGAAAGAAAGTGAGATGCATTTTGTTTTATGCTGTCTAGTTCTGTATGACCTAAGAGCACAGTACATTCCGCTGAAGTTTTACAAAGTGCCAAGTCAGTTTAAATTTACATTGCTTATGGCGAGTACGCACGAAAAAACAGTCAGGAACCTGTCAATCTATCTTTACAAAGCCTTCAAGTTGCGTTCTATTCTCACTTCTTAAATTTATTGTCAAGTAAGTGTTGGATGATTTCATTAATAATAATTGTTAGTTTGAAAATGTTTGTATATATGTACCCCATCATGAAGGGCAATGGCCTATACACGATTAAACTTCCGTATCCGTATCTCTCTCTCTCTCTTAGTCCCATCAGTTATGCATTTTAGAAGAGAAGAGACGGTAAATTTCAAAACAGTGAGAGCGAAAGGTAGAGAAGAAAAAAGAGCAAAGGTGGGAGAGGAAGGGGATGTGGGGAGGGGGAAAGTGGGAAGGAGGGACGGTGTGCTGGAAACTTTATCTTCAATATCTGAGTAGATTATAACTGTTTGGGAACCACCAACCTTCCGACCCTGTCAACTGCACATAATGACGCCCGAAAAAAAGAGAAAAGAATGGGCACTGCTCCTTGATGGCAATGAAGAATTTCTCATTGAAAAACACGAATTTGTCATACCTGCGGAGATCAGACGTTGAAATTGCTGGGCTCCTCAGGGCGATGAGCTGTGTGACATGATTGTCTGCAGATTGAGAATTATTCCTTTTTAAATACTGATCGATGAGAATGAGGGCGATGAAGATGATGCTACGGATTCCCATTCCGGTCTGAGATTTTATGACAGGGATGTACTCAACCATTACTTTCATAATATATCCCAGCGTCATCCAGGCCCGAGAGATACAAACACCTGCAGTGTTGGTTAGAAAATTTGAGCAACACTCTACTCTCAGAGACGCATCCATTTAGTGGATGAAACTCAACTGTGTGGTCCCAGTCTTCCCAACTGAGCCCGTAGCAAACTCAACTCTGGGAAGGATGTGGTCGGGGCAGAAACATCCCGCATGGCTCTAATGGCAATCGAACCCACCACCTTTCAGCCGGGAGTCCGCGACGCTAACCACTTCGCCACAGCGGCAGGTTTGAGATCCATTCCTGTCTGTACTCCAATGGTCCCATCAATCGCCAATGTGTTCATGAGGGGGTGGGGTGTGTGTGTGTGTGTGGGGGGGGGGAGCTGGATAAAGCCCTCCCCACCACCTCCCCTGGCACGGCGACGATACTCTGTGAAGATTAATAGATTACACACTACTTTTGTGGGCGCATTGTGAGGACAGTTTTCTCCTGTTCCTGGCATGGGCCAACAGTCAACACAGGGTGATTAAGTTTACTGGTCATTACAGCATGTGGGCAATAACCTGCTCAATCTGCTTGTGCCCTCACCCCCCCCCCCCCCCCCTCTCTAACCTTCAGGCCTGCAGTCAACCCTCGAGATTGGCACCACTGTAAAGCCAAGAGGTGCATAGTGTGCCCTGCTCATCTGGCAGACACTACGTCCTTTCCAAGTTTGATAGTTTTTAGCTGACTTGTAACATTGTCTTTTAATTGTCATTATTACCTTGTCGCTGTGTTTGTGAGTCAGGTGATTAGTCTGTTTGTTAGGGTATTTGTTTGGCCTACAGTCGATCAGTTCAATTGCAGTGCGGGACATATCATGTGAATGGAGGACAGTAGGATCGCTCATGTCGTCTGTAGAGACAGCCAGCTGAAGCAAAGGCAACTTGCCTAAGGCAGATCTCTTGTGAGGTTAAGAAGGCGCTGAAGGTCGACCTCAAGAGCTGCTACGTAGGTACAGTCAACTTGGAATATGCCATCTTTGAGAGGTTCCACTAGAGTCACGTGCACCATCAGACTACACAGACTTTGGGACTGAACAGAGCGATCGCCATTCAGGAGAAGAGGAAAATGAAGTAGGTCTCTTGCCTACCCAGCTGTCTCGAGATTCCATTATAGAGCGCTTGAAAAACATTTTTTTTGCTGAGATGAGAATGATGATTAAGATGATGCTACATATTTCCATTCCGGTCTGAGACTGCGCGACATATACTACGCTTACTTTCATGATATATCCCGGCATCAACCAGGCCCGAAAGATACAGACACCTGCAGTGTTGGTCAGGAAATTTGAGCAATACTCTCACAGACGCATCTAATCGGGGATGAAACTCAACGGTGTAGTTCCAGGCTTTCCGGTTGAGCCCGCAGCAAACCAACTCTGGGTAGGAGCCGGTCGGGGCAGAAAAATCCAACATGGCTGATGAAGATCGAACTCATGACCTCCTATGCGGGAACATATACTTGAGATTCTGTTTCATATAGTGAACATGTACTTCAGCTAAATTTGTAGAAACGACAGATTGTTTTCTATGGTTGAGAAAGAAGAGGCTGACAATTTCACAGATTATTTCCTAGCTGCTTTCAAATGACACTGTTACCCCTGAGTATGATTACCAAATTACGTAAAGACACTCTGTCTTTATAACAATTTCCCCGTCTTCTTCCTTTATGTCGATTTTATAGCTAATTCCTAATTGAAGTCCTCTGTGACAAAATACTGATTGTTTTGAATCTTTGAATACTTCCAAGCCAGTTGATGTGGAGAGTAATAGACAAAGAGGCAGGGAGAAGAATGGCGGGAAGTAATGGAGGGGGGGGGGGGGGGGTGGATGAGACAGGGCGTATTACTGTTTTGCTGAGTGGAGAGTCCTGTTACTGACATCATCTCCAGGAGAGAGAGAACCAATTACAGTGGTGCCAGACTCGGCCCTATATCACCATATTTGTACACTATAGCCAGGGGTGCCCGTACTAAACCAACACCCCCGAGCCCTTCGCCTCCCAAAATAATAAGAGGGATATGCCACAGTCTGGAGACTGAGATGCGGACACCGCTCACACCCCACCTCTTTCACAGTCACGTCGGTCATGGTAATGAGGGCGAGACTACAGCAAGCATTCCTCCCCCCATGAGAGATTAAACAACTTCCGCAGTTAGAACATTCTCCCTCATCCACATGTAATGGTTCTGTCTGCTGTATTTACATAAAAGAAATGACCGAAAGCTCACACGAAACTTTAGTGTTTATCCCCAAGAAGCGTGTATCTATCTGAATCCAGAAATGCGTGATGAGCTGGAAACTGTTAGATGATCTGAGTGAGAAGCTTACTATTGGATTAGAAGGATGTGACGAATTAATAAAGGTTCGGAGGAACTAAACATATGGATATATGGGTATAAAGAATCTTCATGAAGCTGCTGAGTTCAACTGAATCAACTATGCATGTGTGAGGTGAGACTTATATGAAGAATGTTCATTTCTTTGCATTCCCTCCTTTGTGACACCTCCACGTCTCCTGTCTCTCCTTCCACTGATTGTTGCTCTCTCTCTCTCTCTCTCTCTCTCTCTCTCTCTCTCTCTCTCTCTCTCTCTCTCCTCTCTCTCTCTCTCATCCCTCCATCCCTCCCCCGCTCTCTCTCTCTCATCCCTCCCCCGCTCTCTCCTCTCTCTCTCTCTCTCTCTCTCTTTCACTCCCTCTCTTCCACCCTCTTCTCTCATTTCCTTCCTTTCTATCGATTTCTTTGCTCTTCTCTCTCTGTCTCTCTCTGTCTCTCTCGGTCTTTGTTTCTCTCTCTCTCATCCCTCCATCCCTCCCCCGCTCTCTCTCTCTCTCTTTCACTCCCTCTCTTCCACCCTCTTCTCTCATTTCCTTCCTTTCTATTGATTTCCTTGCTCTTCTCTCTCTGTCTCTCTCTGTCTCTGTCTGTCTGTCTGTCTGTCTGTCTGTCTGTCTGTCTCTCTCTCTGAATGTCTGTCTCTCTGTGTCTTAATCTCTGTCTCTGTCTCTCTCTCTCTGTCTGTCTCTCTGTCTCTCCGTCTGTCTGTCTGTTTGTCTTTCTGTCTGTCTCTCTCTCTCTGTGCGTGCGTACGTGCGTGCGTGCGTCAGTGCATGCGTGCGTGCATGCGTGCGTGCATGCGTGTGTGTATGATTTGTGTGTGTGTGTGTGTGTGTGTGTGTGTGTGTGTGTGTGTGTGTGTGGTTTTTATAGGCTTCAGTTGAGCTGTTTCATTTTTCAAGAGTCCTGAAGAACCTTTTCATCGTTGAGAGCTTAACAAATAAAATTCGAAATCTGTGGATGCTGTCAAGGCTTATTGTTCGTCACCACCTTCCCTCATCTGCTCGTCATCTCTTCTGTTGGACGGTACCAGCCCATGGGAAATTCAATAGATTAAATCAAACTCAGCCGCATTCTACTTCATTCTACTAAGTTGAAAACCTTGTCCTGGGCAATTGTCGGGACTATAAAAACTAATTCATATCGGACTTAGGCTCAGACGGTTGTGGAAGATCAATACTGCGACAAGACCTCTCAGTTTCTTAATCTTGTCAGCTCTTTGATTTTGGATTGTCTAATTTCAGAAAGGGAAACTGTCATTTCTACTACTTCTGAAGAACTACAACTTCGCAGAACACCATATTGGAAACGTTTGGTACACAACAATTGTCAACTACGAAATCACGCGTCAATTCAGCATTTGCACCCACTGTAGCTTGATTAAGGAGAAGCTTGATACAAAAAAACTTGAGTGGCTGAGCGACTCTGACCATAGTCCAGTCAAAACGATGGTTCAAAAAGGATGAAATCTTTCAGATACTGTAAGGTAAATGTTTGTGAAAAGAAGTCTTCTAAACAACAACAAAAATATTGGGGAAAGAGACACAAGAACAGACTCAAGACCACCTCAAATACCAGGAATCTTCTGTGGAGGTTATGAGATAGTTTGATCCCATTGTACAGGTGGACAAACAGATCAAATCAGTATCTGCTGTTTGACTGATCGCTTTGCCATACACCCTACTACCAGCTGCTGTGTCGGCTCAGTATGCCGACACATACAGCTAGGCAAACCGTGTCCGCTGGCACCGCCACCTCACGGTGAAGAATGAAGGAGCTAAGGAAGGCGGAACTCAAGACACCTCTGATATTAAGGAGACCTTTGTGAAGAGGCCTTGGCACAAGCAACCATAAAACATGGCCCTAGAAGTGACGCAGCTTTGGAAGACTTCAGTGAAGCATGTTCACGATAAGGTCTGTTCCCTAGCAACAGACAAAGGATCAGAGGCAATCACATCGGAGGACTGCGGAAAGCTAGTTTAGAACTTCACTTTGCCCATTCACAACACTGCTGCATGCAGATTATGCTGAGAAAGCAGGAGTTACAGTTATCACTCCCATCGACGCTGATGATGAAGTTATCCTGAATGAACCAAACAGTGAATACTATGACTTCTTTGAAACTAACTCTACCAAAAAAAAAACAAACAAAAAAAAAAAACGGAAATCCGTAGCATCATCTTAATCATCCTCATTCTCATCGATCAGCACTAAAAAAAAGTCTCAAATTCTGTGGCCTTTCATGCCCTGCTCTCATGGTGACCTCAGTTTCGATGTCCTCTCCACGTCTGTGGTCTTGGTTTGGTTCCGTCGGGGTCACCGGTATCGGCGAGTCCATGGGGTCTGTCGTTCGACGGACGTGGTGGCGCCCTCCGGAGGGAGAGTTCACTGACGCCGGCTTCGCGACTAAGAAATTATTGTTGTCAGTAGGGGGCTTAGTAGGTGGTGTCCTGCTTATTTTAGATCAGAACAGGCGCCACTGGACACCACCGAAGTGA
>CM065715.1:70312798-70322798 GCA_033310375.1 Conus canariensis | reverse complement strand
AATTCTCACTATCCTCTGCTTTCTTACTCACCTTACTACATACGCCCGCCACGCATTCGTCCATTGTCTAAATCTCAATTCGTTATATTTCTCTTTCTGTCCACTGGCGTCTTACTAGCGAGAAATTGAGAGCACTTTGTTTAAATAAACGGAGCCTCTTGATGAAAAAAAATAAAGAAAATAAAAAAAAGAATATCTGACCGTAAAAAACAAGATAAGGAGATGCAACACCGTTCTTTATTTTTCAATTTCATTTCTAAAAGATGACGAACTTTGAAGACACAGGACTGTGTGTCATCATGTACTGACCATGTTATCTTAAAAAAATGTCTCCCACCTTTTAGAGATTAATCTTTTTCATGTACACGCCAAAAAAGTAATTCCTCCTTGCATTTATACAACCAGCTTTTGACTGTCTTTCGGTTTTCTGGGTTTCAGCCAGCGTGAATATTTCGATAAGGTTATTCAGACCAACACTAAAGGAACTTTTTTTTTTTCAAATCTACCTCATCTACTTCAATTGATTTGAAATTGTTGATTTGCTTCCAACAGAGCAGATTCTGAACTGTCAGGCTGCTTGGCGGCGTAAAAGGGGGAATGGCAATAAGGAGGAATGTTCTAGTGATAAAGCTTTATACGGAATGGCAATAAGGAGGAATGTTCTAGTGATAAAGCTTTATACGGAATGGCAATAAGGAGGAATGTTCTAGTGATAAAGCTTTATACGGAATGGCAATAAGGAGGAATGTTCTAGTGATAAAGCTTTATACGGAATGGCAATAAGGAGGAATGTTCTAGTGATAAAGCTTTATACGGAATGGCAATAAGGAGGAATGTTCTAGTGATAAAGCTTTATACGGAATGGCAATAAGGAGGAATGTTCTAGTGATAAAGCTTTATACGTAGACACTTGCATGAATTATCACCACCTCTTCCAAGACTTGAAGATGTGACTGTGCAGTAAAACATCCGACACAGCGGGGCTGCACTTCAGAAATGTCGACCTTCCTAGTTTACAGAAATAACAAATCATGGCCATATTGTTTATTACTTAAAACTGATGCCACAATATACAAATGAAATATGGGGAAAAAAATTAAAATGGAAGATTCTATAATAGAAATTAATGTATAAACAGGATGATTGTCTGTGATCTGTGACTGCATCATTTGTTCCTGTTTTCTCAGTTGTATCGCTTGGGCACCAAAGGTACCCATGTCATTGTGTACACTCCTCTGCATTCGCCTCTGTTTCAATCTATCTCTCTGTCTGCTAATCTCCTGTCTCTCTCTCTCTCTCTCTCTCTCTCTCTCTCTCTCTCTCACTCTCTCTCTCTCTCATAGACGGTTTATTCGTAGGGTACACACACACACACACACACACACCACGCACGCACGCACGCACGCACGCACGCACGCACGCACACACACATATATATATATATATATAATATATATATATATATATATATATATATGTATGGGATGGAAACATGTTTTTCACCGTACGTAGAAATGTGTGAGAACAGAAAATATCAGAATAGAATTGTCATGCTTCTACCACTCAGAGATTTCTGGACTGATTAAAAATTATGTTCTGTCTCTGTCTCTCTGTCTCTGTCCCCCCCCCTCTCTCTCTCTCTCTCTCTCTCTCTCTCTCTCAAAATGTGATGAACAGTAATTGGAACATTAATTGTCTTCGTTCGACGTTTTGTCATTTTTTTTTTGGTATTGATATAGTTTCTGCACTTTTTGTTTGCATCTCCAGTAGATATGTAGGTATATTTCTCATTTGTTCCTATCTAGACCAGAGACACGGCCACGAGTAAATAAATAAGGGAAAACATTGACGTGGTATCGGGATGTCCATGAAACTGTTCCATTTCCCATTGGCATGGGTTATGTCCTATCTACTTTCGCTGATGAAGGGAATTGTGTCAGAGTGAGTTCTCAACCGACGAGCGGCGCTTTACCGGTGAAAGGAAATGACGTCAGCTTTCACTGCACATGTTGAGAGTTTGCATGGACGTCAAGGATTAGGAGAGGCCTCCTCCTCTCTGTCTTGTTTTAGTTCCCAATTTCTCTACAGCACTTCTTCCTGCGCTCGAAGTAACTGCTTCCAATGTTTTTGCCCTCTAACGTTATCTCTTCCACACACACACACACACACACACCCTCTTTCTCCCCGTCTCTCTCTCTCTTCCTCTCTCTCTCTCTCTGTCTGTTCCTCTCTCTCAGTTCCTCCCTCCCTCCCTCCACGCTCTCTCTCTCTCTCACTCTCTCTCTCTCTCTCTTTCTCTCTCACTTCATCTCTTTCTCTCTCTTTCTTTCTGATTTATTGCCTTATTAACTACAGTTTTATCTTCGTTTCCTCTAACCTCTTCTGCTCCCTACTCTTTATTTCATAATTTCCCCCCAGCTATTCCCCTCACCTCCTCCCGTCCCTATTTCCCCATCCGCCATCCCTCCCCTCTTTACACCCCCCCCTCTCCACACACACACACACACCCACCTCCCTTAGTCTGCTTGGCTTCTGTTTCTCGCACTGAATTTGCATTTAATGTCAGCCGATGTGCACAATTCTTCATGAGTCGAGTAACACCACCTTTTGCCTGTCTGTCTGTCTGTCTGTCTGTTCGTCTGTCTGTCTGTCTGTTCACCTGTCTGTCTGTCTTTAACTCTCTGTCTTACTGATTGTCTGTCTGTCTGTCTGTCTGTCTGTCTGTCTGTCTATCAGTCTGTCTGTCTATCTGTCTGTCTGTCTGTCTGTCTGTCTTCTCTCTCTCTCTCTCTCTCTCTCTCTCTCTCTCTCTCTCTCTCTCTCTCTCTCTCCTCTCTCTCCCTCTCTCTCTTTGGAAGAGGAAAGAGCGTGAATTTCGACAACAGCGTGAGCGGAAGGAAGAACACAGGGAGAAGGGCGATTGGAATCAGCCAACAGAGGAGATTACAACTGTTTGGGAACTACTCGCCTTCTGGCATCGACAACCGCACTTAATGACGCCCCGCCAGAGATGAATGGGCCCTGCTCCTGCATTGCAATGAAGAACACGAATTTCCCATAGCTCTGGAGATCTGACGCTGCGACCGACTGGCGCTGCAGGAGCGATGGATCGGCACGATAGTCTGCAGATTGAAATTCTTCTTCTCCCCATCAGTGTTTTGATCTTGCTGCCACTGCTTTCTGGTCATGTTCTTGCAGAAACATGCACAGAGCGTTTTCGCGATCACACGGATATTGTTTAGCAGAGTCGTAATGAGAGTGTCATTGGAGAAACACGTTACAATGTCTTTGCAGAGTCGTGTCTTTGTAGAATGAAGACTTGTAGTTTGATATAAACAGTGTCGCTGCAGAATCACATCCACGATGGCCCTTCAGGATCACACCTAAAATGTACATGTAGAATCACATCTACTGCGTTCTTGAAGAATCACATCTACAGTGTCCTAGTAAAATAACACTACAGTGTCCTCCTAGAACAGCAACTACAGAGTCCTTATAGAATCAAATATATAATGTCCTGGTAGAATATTACAAGTACAGTGTCCTTGCAGAATCACATCTTCAGTGTCCTTGTAGAATCACATTTAGAGTGACCTTGTAGAGTCATATTTAGAGTGTCCTTGTAGAATCACATCTACAGTGTCCTTGTAAAATAACACTACCGTGCCCTCGTAGAACAGCAACTACAGTGTCCTTATAGAATCAAATATGTAGTGTCCTGGTAGAATTACATGTACAGTGTCCTTGCAGAATCACATCTTCAGTGTCCTTGTAGAATCACATTTAGAGTGTCCTTGTAGAATCACATTTAGAGTGTCCTTGTAGAATCACATCCACAGTGTCCTTGTCGAATCACATATAGTGTCCTGGTAGAACCACAAGTTTAGTGTCCTTTTAGAATCACACTGACAGTGTTCTTTGTAAGATCACATCTCCTGTATCCTGGTAGAATAACAAACACAGTGTCTTTGCAGAATCACATTTGAAAGGTGTCTTTGGCGAGAAACACATAGTGTCCTTACTGCTGCATCCTGACTTCCTTCCGTGGTAACCTGGACTTGTGAACAGACGTCACTGTGGCTGAAAAGCCACTCCAGATCAGAAGAAATATTTCAGAGGATGACAATGGCGTCAAGATCTCATCGATTCCAATTATCTTCATTATTAACCGTTCTCTTCCAATCATCTTAATTATCAACCTTGATCTAGAGACTTCGTGACAGCGGCCAGCAGCAAAGTGATCAGTGTTCGGCTGGAGAACTGACGGTTGTGAATTCGAACCACCCGTTAGGTGGGATTTCTATGGCATAAAAGCTCTATCTGTCCACCCAACAGCAAGGCTAAGGGGACGGAAAGAGAGGGTAGGCCTATATTTCCATAATGTTCTGCCCTAAACACAGCGAACCTTGAAGAATTCTTTGTGCTTACGACAATAAAGATATGGGAATTTGCTGCTGATATAGAGATTGTGATTAATTAATTGTTAGTGGTATTCCAGACTGGAGACCGGTGGCTGACCTCAGACATGTAACTCCAACATTTGTCAATGCTTTTGTCAAATACCAATCAGTCAACATCAATTAAATCAGTATGAATATTTGACGAAAAGTCGTTATGTGTCACTTCTGTGGCGCTACCATTGTACAAAATGGAAAGCTTTATGTTTTCACACTGAAAAGGTTGTCGAACTATTCTTAGTCTTACTCGTATGTTAAATAGGGCGACTCATTTTTTTTAGCGGCAGACATTGGATCGTTTTATTGATTGCTATTCATCGAACAGGCATGTAGGCCTTTGTCCTTAAAGACAAGTAACAAGATAATCAACGCAAAAGCGTTCGTGTTTTGTCCGACGAAAACAGTTTGCACACACACACCACACACACACACACACACACACACACACACACACACACACACACACACACACACACACACACACACACACACACACACACACACACGCACGCGTCGCCAACACGCGCGCACAACACACACACACACACACACCACACACACCAACACCCACACAACACACACACACACACACACACACACACACACACACACACACCCTCTCTCCTCTCCTTCCTCTCTCTCTCTCTCCTCTCTCTCTCTCTCTCTCTCTCTCTCTCTCTCTCTCCTCCTCCTCTCTCGTCATCACAATCTGGTCTCTCTAGTACTTCGTCAGCCTCCTAGCATAAAAGCTATGAATCATGCTCTGTGATGACAGTAGCTTTGCTGTAGAGCTTTCACATTCCATGTTGGAATCAGTGCAAATTGCTAAACCACCTTTTCCTCCTTTAGTTCATTTCTTTACCATGCTTTATGCTTATCTTTCACTGCTGTTTATAATTATATAATAATAATAATAATAATAATAATAATAATATATAGTAATAACAATGATACAAACAAATAATTATTTTTATTATTTTTTATTGCTATTATTATCATTATTACTATCATTATCATTATTGTTGTTGTTGTTATTATCATTATTATTATCATTGTTATTTGTTCCTCCTTAGTTATCATTTTAGTTTTCTTTCTTTCTCCTTGTTATTCACTCGTTGCTTTTTATTATTCTTTTTGTTTTATCTTTGTCAATATTTTGCCATCCTCCTGTCATTCTTTCAAAAAGGTGACTTGGTAGTTTGTGTCTTTTTTTCGTTTCTATTTCTCTTCTTTCTTTTCTGCTATGTCCTCCTGTGTAAAGTGCTGGTGAGGAAGTGAACTCCACTCTGACAGCTCGTGAGGCAGATGACGTCACTCCGACAGCTCGTGAGGCAGATGACGTCACTCTGACAGCTCGTGAGGCAGAGGACTTCACTCTGACAGCTCGTGAGGATGAGGACTTCACTCTGACAGCTCGTGAGGAAGAGGACTTCACTCTCAAGACGTTACTCTGAGAGATGACTGTCACTCTGAGAGGTGGTGAGGAAGAGAACGTCACTCTGACAGCTCGTGAGGAAGAGGACTTCACTCTCAAGACGTTACTCTGAGAGATGACTGTCACTCTGAGAGGTGGTGAGGAAGAGAACGTCACTGTGAGAGGTGATGAGGAAGAGAACGTCACTCTGACAACTCGTGAGGAAGAGGACTTCACTCTGACAGCTCGTGAGGAAGAGGACTTCACTCTGACAGCTCGCGAGGAAGACGGCTTCACTCTGACAGCTCGTGAGGCAGATGATTTCACTCTGACAGCTCGTGAGGAAAATGACTTCACCCTGACAGCTCGTGAGGAAGAGGACTTCACCCTGACAGCTCGTTAGGAAGAGGACTTCACCCTGACAGCTCGTAAGGAAGAGGACTTCACCCTGACAGCTCGTGAGGAAGAGGACTTCACTCTGACAGCTCGTGAGGAAGAGGACATCACTCTGACAGCTCGTGAGGAAGAGGACTTCACTCTGACAGCTCGTGAGGAAGAGGACTTCACTCTGACAGCTCGTGAGGAAGAGGACTTCACTCTGACAGCTCGTGAGGAAGAGGACTTCACTCTGACAGCTCGTGAGGAAGAGGACTTCACTCTGACAACTCGTGAGGAAGAGGACTTCACTCTGACAGCTCGTGAGGAAGAGGACTACACTCTCAAGACGTTACTCTGAGAGATGACTGTCACTCTGAGAGGTGGTGAGGAAGAGAACGTCACTCTGACAGCTCGTGAGGAAGAGGATTTCACTCTGACAGCTCGTGAGAAAGAGGATTTCACTCTGACAGCTAGTGAGGAAGAGGAATTCCTCTCAGGACGTTACTCTGAGAGCTGGTGAGGAAGGGGACGTCACTGTGAGAGCTGGTGAGGAAGGGGACTTCACTCTGACAGCTCGTGAGGAAGAGGACTTCAAGCTCAGGACGTCACTTTGACAGCTCGTGAGCAAGGGGACTTCACTCTGAGAGCTGGTGAGAAAGGGGACGTCCCTGGGAGAGCTAGTAAAGAACGGGACGTCACTCTGAGAGCCGGTGAGGAAGGAGACTTCACTCTGACAGCTCGTGAGAAAGAGGACTGCACTCTCAGGACGTCACTGTGAGAGCTGGTGAGAAAGGGGACGTGACTCTGAGAGCTGATGAGGAAGGGGACGTCACTCTCAGGACGTCTCTCTGAGAACTGGTGAGGAAAAGGACATCACTCTGGAAGCTGGTGAGGATGGCGACGTCACTCTGAAAGCTGGTGAGAATAGGACGTAACTGTGCAAGCTGGTGAGGAAGAGGACGTCACTCTGAGAGCTGGTGAGGAAGAGGACGTCACTCTGGAAGCTGGTGAGGAAGTGGACGTCACTGTGAGACCTGGTGAGGAAGGGGACGTCACTCTGAGACCCGCTGAGGAAGGGCACATCACCCTGACATCTGGTGATGAAGAGGGCGTAACTCTGAGAGCTGGTGAGGACGAGGACGTCACTATGAGAGCTGGTGTGGAAGAGGACTTCACTTTGACAGCTCGTGAGGAAGAGGACTTCACTCTGAGAGCTAGTGAGGAAGAGAACTTCACTCTCAGGACGTCACTCTGAGAGCTGGTGAGGACGAGGACGTCACTCTGAGAGCTGGTGAGAAAGATGACTTCACTCTGAAAGCTGGTGAGGAAAGGGAC
Organism: Conus canariensis; assembly: GCA_033310375.1. NCBI lineage: Eukaryota > Metazoa > Mollusca > Gastropoda > Neogastropoda > Conidae > Conus > Conus canariensis. The sequence goes on along the minus strand of CM065715.1, from coordinate 70,315,214 downwards.
GTCACTATGAGAGCTGGTGAGCAAGAGGACGTCACTCGGAGAGCTGATGAAGAAGAGGACGTCACTTTGACAGCTGGTGAGGAAGAGGACGTCACTGTGAGAGCTGATGAAGAAGAGGACGCCACTCTGACATCTGGTGAGGAAGAGGACGTCACTGTGAGAGCTGATGAAGATGAGGACGTCACTTTGACAGCTGGTGAGGAAGAGGACGTCACTGTGAGAGCTGATGAAGAAGAGGACGTCACTCTGACATCTGGTGAAGAAGGGGACGTCACTGTGAGAGCTGATGAAGAAGAGGACGTCACTCTGAGACCTGGTAAGGAAGGGGACGTCACTGTGAGAGCTGGTGAGGAAGAGGACGTCACACAGGGAGCTGGTGAGGAAGAGAACGTCAGTCTGAATGGTGGTGAGGAAGAGGACGTCACTCTTAGGAAGATGACGTCACTGTGAGAGCTGGTGAGAAAGAAGACATCACACAGACAGCTGGTGAGGAAGAGGACGTCACTCTTAGGAAGATGATGTCACTCTGACAGCTGGTGAGGAAGAGGACGTCAGTCTGAGAGGTGGTGAGGAAGAGGACGTCAGTCTGAGAGGTGGTGAGGAAGAGGACGTCACTCTGTAAGCTGGTGAGGAAGAGAACTTAACTCTGTCAAAAACGAACGTGGAATTATAAACATCTAATTCCAAGTTTTGTCTTTATTGCTCGTTTAAAAAAAAAAATTTTTTTTGCCTCTCTTCCATTAATTTCTCTTCCTTTACTTGTTTTCTTTCTATTTAGCTTAAAATTCTACTTTTTTGTTCCTGCTTTTCTTGACGACTTTTGCTTTTTTTGTCGTTTCTTTTCTGTCTTTTTTTAAAAATATTTTTATTGAAACCATACATTAACACAAATACACAGAACTGCACACACACACACACACACACACACACACACACACACACACACACACACACACACACACAATCACACACACACACACACACACACACACAGAGGGATACTCAAACACTACCTGCGCAAGCGCGCGCGGATGCGTGCATACACTAACGTACACATTAAGCTCGACATGCAAAATTGAAATATTCTGAACATTTGCCAAAGACGTAATATTTTAAGCTGTAATGATGAGAGGTTTGGAGAATGATTCCCTAAAGCAGTTTGGAGTATGCAGATCAATGTGTCTGTAAAAGGAAAAAGAAAGAGAAAAACTGGTCCTTAATAGTGTGGAGCAAACTGTTTTCTCTTTTGTTTAGCGATAAATCCAAACATATCATGCAAACCGGTGCATCAGACGACAACAGTTTTATCAATCAAACCTCCTTCAATTTGGGGATGCGATAAGAGTGAGGATTGCAGCAGCAGCAGCAGCAGCAGCAGCAGCAGCAGCAGCAGCAGCAGCAGCAGCAGCAGCAGCACAGCAGCAAGAACAACGACAATCACAACAGCAACAACAACCACAACAACGACATCATCATTATCATCATCGACGGTAGCAGCAACAGCAGCAGCAACAACAACAACCACGACAACGACAACGACGACAACGACAACAACACTGCAACCAAATAATCATAATATACTCTGCATAATAATACTTTATTTTAATTGTAGAACACCCCTCCTTTCCATCTTTCCTCTCCTTCCCTATGTTGTAGCAAAAACGTGTTATTTTGACGTATAATGTCAATACTCCCGGTACCGCGTCGTGTTAACTGTACACGAATTTTAAACCCAGATTACTCTCAGTATTTAAGGTGTCTGCTAAACCCAGGTTACTTTTGGCACTCAACGACCGCAAGGTGACTATTACACAGATGTCGCTTTTGGCAGTCAGCAACAGCAGCATGTCCGTTAAAACCAGTTTATGTTTTTTTTTCAATGACAACAGCAAGATATTTGTTAAACCCATATCACTTTTGGCAATCAGCAACTGCAAGACATTTGTTAAACCCATGGGTTTGTTAAACACATTTGTCAAACCCTTATTACTTTTGGCAGTCAGCGACAGCAAGATATTTGTTAAACCCGGGTTACTTTTGGCAGTCAACAACCGCAAGGTGTCTATTAAACAGGTGTTGCTTTTGGCAGTAGCAACAGCAAAATGTCTGTTAAAAGCAGTTTATGTTGTTTTTTTCTTCGGCGACAACAGCAAGATATTTGCTAAACCCATATTACTTTAGAAGTCAGCAACAGCAAGATGCCTGTCAAACCCAGCTTACTTTTGGCAGTTAGCAACAGCAATATGTTTGTTAAACCCAGGTTACGTTTGGCATTCAGCATCAGCAAGATGTCTGTCAAACCCAGGTTACTTTTGGAATTCAGCAACAGCAAGATGTTTGTCAAACCCAGGTTATTTGTGGCTTTTAGCATAAACAAGATGTTTGTCAAACCAAGGTTAATTTTGGCATTCAGCAA
>CM065715.1:70295298-70300298 GCA_033310375.1 Conus canariensis | reverse complement strand
AAAGTATTCCCTGATGATATCAAACAGCACAGTACATCCTCTGAAACATGATGGTTACCATTGTCCATTACATCACAGGGCCGTCGATAAGAACTTGGGTCAGTCGCCTGTCTGTGCTGATGTCCGGGGATGGGTGTATGGGAACCAGGGCCAGAATTCGGGGTAGTGTCTGGAAGCCTTCAACGGAAACGTTTCAGTGATGGTGTCACTCCCTGTGGAAGGAAAGAGGTGGGTGCAGTACCTTTACGACACCAAGCGCCTGAAGACAGAGGCGCCAGAGGGAGAGGGGTGGAGGGTGGTGGAAAGAGACGCTGGAGACAGAAATGTGGGTGGGGACTGGGGAAGGGGGGGGGGGAGAGAAGGGAAGGTACTTGAAGACTCTCATCTAGTCGAGACAAGAGTCGACGAACCACCAGACACGAGTGGGACCCCCATGCCTCGACAAGAACGATAACTGACGGACGAATTCCGGCGAGATGTGTCGTTGGAGAGCCATGAGGGAAATACTGGAATTGCTCTTATCTGATCGCCCACACATTGTCTCTCCAGATTGGTTTAGTGTACGTCATGGGTGCGGGGGGGGGGGGGGGGAAGGGAGTGAAGGGGGGCAGGAGGTGAACTGACGCCCTGGGCAAATGAGGTTGGGACAGTGGTGGGCCACAGGGAATAAGTTCTATCACGGTACAAAGTGAACGTGGAAAACGCATGCGTGAGGTTGTGTGAGCTGTAGACTAGGATTGTTCCCTGCTTGCAACTGAACATGAAACGTATTTGTGTCAGTGGTGCCGACGGCAGATGAATAAATGCGTGTAGCATAGAACCACCAAAGAATTGAAAAAAAAAAGCTGGATGAAAAACAACGACAATAGCAACCCAACAAAAAGAAAGAAACTAACAGTAACATTATAGGTTTCGATATCCCCCCCCCCCTCTAAAAAAAAATCAAACAAACACAGATGTATGTTCTTCTTTGTCTTCTTCTTTACACTCACACACGAGAGAGAGAGAGAGAGAGAGAGAGAGAGAGAGAGAGAGAGAAGAGAGAGAGAGGAGAGAGTAATGAAATACAGACTTGGATCCTGAAAAGGAGACTGCACTCCAAAGTATTCCCTGATGATAACAAGCTGCGCAGTATGTCCTCTGAAACATGATGGTTACCATTGTCCATTACATCACATGGCTGTTGATAAGAACTTGGGTCAATCGTCTGTCTGTGCTGATGTCCGGGGACTGGTGTATGGGAACCGGGGCCAGAATTCGGGGTAGTATCTGGAAGCCTTCAACGGAAGTGTTTCAGAGATGGCGTCACTCCCTGTGGGAGGAGAGAGACAGGGGCAGTCCCTTCATGACACCAAGCGCCTGAAGACAGAGGCGCCAGAGGGAGAGGGGTGGAGGGTGGTGGAAAGAGACGCTGGAGACAGGAATGTGGGTGGGGACGGGAGAAGGAGGGGGGGTGGGGAGGAGAGAAGGGAAGGTACTTGAAGACTCTCATCTAGTCGAGACAAGAGTCGACGAACCACCGGACACGAGTGGGGGCCCCATGCCTCGACAAGAACGATAACTGACGGGTGAATTCTGGCGAGATGTGTCGCTGGAGAGCCATGAGGGAAATACTGGAATTGCTCTTATCTGATCGCCCACACATTGCCTCTCCAGATTGGTTTAGTGTACGTCATGAGTGGGGGGGGGGGGGGGAGGGGGAGGGGGAAGGAGGAGGACTGACGCCCTGGGCAAATGAGGCTGGGACAGTGGTGTGCCGCAGGGAATAAGTTCTATCACGGTACAAAGTGAACGTGGAAAACGTGTGCAAAAGGTTTTGTGAGCTGTAGACTAGGTTTCTTTCCTGCTTCCAACTGAACATGAAACGTATTTGCGTCACTGGCGCACACTGCAGATGAATAAATGCGTGTAGCAAAGAGCCACCAAAAAAAAAAAATTAAAAACAAACAAACTGGATGAACAACGACAATAGCAACCCAATCAAAAAGAAAGAAACCAACAGTGAAATTAAAGGTTTCAATAATAAGAATATAGATCAAATAAACACAGATATATGCTTCTCTTCATCCTTTCCTTCTTCACACACACACACACACACACACACACACACACACACACACACACACACACACACATGAGACAGACAGACAGAGAGAGAGAGAGAGACAGAGACAGAGACAGAGAGACAGAGAGAGACAGAGAGAGAGACACAGCGAGAGACACAGAGAGAGACAGAGACAGAGACATAGACACAGAGAGAGAGAGAACAAGATTAGACCAGAGAGAGAGAGAGAGAGAGAGAGAGAGAGAGAGAGAGAGACAGACAGACAGACAGACAGACAGACAGACAGACAGACAGAAAGACAGAGACAGGGACAGAGAGAATAACTTGTTTTGACCAAATGGTTGCAATGTTATCCACTTCAGTCAGTTTTATCCGTATGCTACATCACTGTCAGATCCCCGCACCTCTTTTAGCCCTGAGAGTGTATTGAATTTCTCTCTGTCTTCTGTATTTCCCTCGGACCCCCTTCCACGCTGACACTTCTTCCAGACTCTTGCATCTCAGTGCTTGCAGACTGACATCAAAACGAGCGTTTTTTTTCACTTTTTTTAAAACATCTTTTGTTGGATTGCGTAAGGGTACGCGTATGTGAGTGTTACTTGCGTGCTTGTATCAGATCTCTCTCTCTCTCTCTCTGTTTGGTGTGCACATTGGAGAGAGAGAGAGAGAGAGAGAGAGAGAGAGAGAGAGAGAGAGAGAGAGAGAGAGAGAGAGAATTGCAAGGATAGCATGCATTAAAAGGAAACAAACAGAAAAGGCAAGAAAGCAGCTAATACACACACACACACTATGGCACCAATTCACAGTTGAAGGAATCAAAATTAATAGCTATACTTCATACATAGAATTGAGGGAGGTATTTTACACTGAATGTCTCGTTTAAACATACATAGAATTGAGGGAGGTAATTTACACTGAATGTCTCGTTTAAACTGATAAAGAAAGGACAATATTAAAATATCTGCGACTCATAGAAATGCTCAGCACGGATGGTCCGGTCATAAGTGTTCCATTGCTGATTGTTATGGCACTTTCTTAGAGATAAACTTTTTTCTCACTCCCTTGTAGCAAACGGCAAGTCTTCGGTCGCAGGATGAGAATGGTACTTTTGCTACGAATTATTAAGTTTCCTTGGAAAGAGATGGCGATAAGTTATATATGATTTTATTCACCAAAAGCCTCTATCAAAGCACCATTCATTATCAAAGCGAAGTGTGTGTGGCTGTCAACAATCAACGGACTGAATGGAATAGACGATGATTTCAAAAGAATGACGGTACCATTGATGTCTAGCTGAATAGATTCATCGCTTTTTAGTACATGAAATGCATTATTCGAATCAACTTATTTTGCAAAGTATGGGAATATGTTTGGTCTAAGGAAGGTTGCTATCACATAAATTTTGCAGGAATGATATTCTTTCATTTGTTTGTCTTCAATGTTCAGTGCTGGCTGGCTAGTTCAAATGCTTTGACGTTCATTTCATCTATCTAGGTTTTTAAAAAATTATATGTATATTATTGGGATTAATTGATTGATTGATAAATTTTTACAATAATTTTTTCTTCATTTTTTTTGCCGTCTGTGCCACCTTAGTGGCATTACACCCATGCCGCTCATTACGACCCCTCGTCCACAGCCACAGCCCGACTCGTGATGCCACAGCCCTAGTACCAGCAATCCACAGGGAGCAGTCACTGTCAAGTTGGCATGGGCAGTCCACCAGAGGAGACACTGCACTGCTGCCGAATCACCTCGGTAATGTTCAAAGAGGTACCTGTTCTAATCCAAATACTGACTCCACCCACTCACCCTCCTACTGACGACAATAATTGTTCAGTCGTGGAGCCGGCGTGCGTGACCTGTTCCTCCGGAGGGCCCTACCTCGTCCGTCCAACGACAGGCCCATGGATTCGCCAGTGCCAATAATCCCTACAGAATCAAACCAAGGCAATAAACGTCAGAAGCAATCGACACTGAAGTTACCATGAAAGCAGGGCATGAAGAGCTACATAGTTTGAGAATATTTTTAGATGCTGATCAATGAGGATGAGGATGATGGAGATGATGCTAGGGAATTCTATTCTGGTGTGAGACTGCATGGCAGGCCGTATTCTACGTTTACTTTCATAATATATCCTGGCGTCAACCAAGCCTGAGAGATACAGACACCTGCAGTGTTGGTCAGGAAACTTGAGCCACACTCTCAGGGATGCATCCATTAAGTTGATGAAACTCGACTGTGTGGTTCTAGTCTTCCAACTTGAGCCCGTAGCAAATTTATCATTGGATAGGGGCCGGTCGGAGCAGAAAAATACCTCATAAAAATGATGCTGATGGGAATGGAACTCCCGACCTCCCAGCCGGAAGTCCGCACGCTAACCACTTCGCCACGGTGTCTGGTGTTTGTTTCTTTTTCTAAAGGACGCGAATTTAGAATTATGAGGGTGAACTGATTTGTGATTAACATTGGAGCAGCGGACGGGTTTGGAAATTACAATCATTACACTGCAGGCAAGTGCACACAGCATCATTTTTTTTTTCAGTTTGCATGAAAAAAATATTGATCAATGAGTAGTTCAAAGAGGGATCTCACACGAACAGAGAATCCTTTTAAACAAATAGACAATAAACTATGACCTAACAAAACATTCCCTGAGCACAATTCGGCTGTTGACTTGCCTAATGGAGAATACTGTACAGTCTTGTAAACCCATTTTCTTCTATTGTTAAGTGAATATGATATAAGGTTTCTATTGCGTATTATTTACTTTTTGGAGAGGTTATGGTCGGAAGTACAAAAATATTTAGCAAAATTTCTTTAAAAAAAATAACAACTGAACCACTGCGTAACTCATTATCGTCGTTTATGTTGAAATGCAATAGAGGTGTTCCTAAAGGAATGGGACAGGGGAGGATGGGGGAAATAGAGCCG
>CM065715.1:70277798-70282798 GCA_033310375.1 Conus canariensis | reverse complement strand
AACAAACACATCACGTGTGCGTGACCACATTCAGGTTTGCAAGCACATATACTACATGAATGAGTTGGTAGAGAAGAGAGAGAGAGAGAGAGAGAGAGAGAGAGAGAGAGAGAGAGAGAGAGAGAGAGAGAGAGAGAAGAGAGAGAGAGAAGAGAGAGAGAAAGAAAGAGAGAGAGACAGAGAGAGAGAGAGAGACAGACAGACAGACAGACAGACAGACAAGAAAAAGAGACACAGGATAGGCAGAAAAACCAACAAACAGACTGTCATACATACAAACGGTGCAGCAGGCAGGCAAGCGGACCAGGCCAACTCACACAAAGAGATGATCTCAAATGCCCTCTGCCATGGATCATAGCGAGTAAAGCCTTGACCATAGAAAACGAGTGCGGAGCTCTTTGCATCACAAAGGACGGCGACCATTGATTCCACCCCCCCCCACCGCACCCCCACAGCTTGTTCCTCACTCCCGACTCCGTCACCTGCTCCAAGACCTCCAACCTCTCTTCTGCTCCCCTTGGTACACCTCCTCTTCCACCCCCCCCCCCGCCCCGCTTCTCTTTCAGGACTTTCCGTTTCCAGACTGACCATCTTTCAGAATGGGATTGGGTGTCATTCTTATGAGCTCTTGTTGCAAATTGTAGTATCGTGTAGTCTGTAAGCACAGAGCTTTGGAAAAAAAACAAAACCGGAATATTTTTCTTGCAACAAACTTGTGTTGTATGCTTTCTTCGAGATGACTTTCGTCCAGAAAATTCAATTGATTCAACCGACTTCTGTGAGTTTGCTGTCCTTTTCTTGCAGGGACAAGCTTTCTAATAATATTCTTTTTCAGTAGTTATGTGACTACTTTCCGTTCCCCTTCCCTCCATTGCTAACGTCTTCGGCAGTCTGACAGGAGATGATCTGTTGCTATGTGACCGCCTTCTGTTCTTCCTCCCTCAAATGGAAACATATTTGGCAGTCTATCAGGAGACGGTTTGGAAATTGTGACTTTGCAAAATAAATCCAGCCAGCTGCAGAACCAAGCGTGAGTGAGTGAGTGAGTGCGTGCGTGTGTGTGTTGTGTTGTGTGTGTGTGTGTGTGTGTGTGTGTGTGTGTGTGCGTGCGTGCGTGCGTGCGTGCGTGCGTGCGTGCGTGCGTGTGTGCGTGCGTGCGTGTGTATGTGTGTGTATATGTGCGCGCGCGCGCGCGCGCGCGCGTGTGTGTGTGTTGTGTGTGTGTGGAGAGAGAGACTTTGGGGAGCGTGTATTCATGCTTGTCTAGAACTGAAGACAGTTTGCACAAAAAGAAGAATAAAACATCCATACCATTACATCACAATAAGAGAGACAGACTCAAGACTCGAGAGAGAGAGAGAGAGAGAGAGAGAGAGAGAGAGAGAGAGAGAGAGAGAGAGAGAGAGAGAGGCAGTCAGGTCAACAGAGCAATGCCCTCTTCGCATCACAGAAGGCCACCTCTGATTCCACTTTCACCACCTCTATCTCCCAATCTGTCGCTAACTTGACATCTCTATCCCCACCACAACTAACCCCGAGCCCCACCCTTATCCCCCCTTCCCCTTTCCCGACTTTCCCTCATCTCAAAACTCCATTCTTCTGCCCCCTGAAGAGTCACCCTTGTTTTGGACACAGGGTTTCAGAATTGCCACTTTTGAACTAGGCTGGTGTGTTATCCTTGACAACCCCTCCAGGCACTCTGGAGTGGGAAATGTGTTGGTCGGCACCTCACAGAAAAAGAAAATAGTCTCGTCCACTAAAAGGCAGGCAAAGACCTTTCTGCACATGTCACTGTGGGGCTAGGGTTGTTTTGCCCGACACCCATACAGTTATTGCTGGTGGTTTGATGTTTGAGTTTTCTTTGTACCAAAAAGCTGCATGACAGTACGTTTTTATTGCCTTGGAAAATAAAAGCACTGGCTGTTCTTCTTACCAATCAGATGATAGTACATTATTTTTGTGTGTGGGGACAGGAGAGAGAGAGAGAGAGAGAGGAGAGAGAGAGAGAGAGAGAGAGAGAGAGACACTGACACTGACACTGACATCTTTTATTGACAATGGCTTATAGCCTCTTTGTCAAGGGGGTACAATGTCTTTTTCATGCATAGGAAAAAAGAAAACAAAAGAAAAACTGCAAATTAAGTGTCTACACAACTAAACAAAATTAAGAAATGATTTCCATTTCCATCACTCATTTGCGTTTCTTGTATATGTTCTAGTACAAAAATCATTCTCACACAACAACCATTCCCTTCACATACGCACATTGATCCATCCTATCTTCCATCGACTTGCACGCACGCATTTGTATCCTTATCCTCCCTGCTCCCCATTCACAAACATTCTCTGTACAGATGATTTATCTGGCTCGATATTATGAAAACCACTCACTTGAACCATCAAGCTTCAAGGTCAAATAAGTATTCTAAACAATAAAAAATGAAATATAATTGATATCCCCTCAGTGTTTTGAACTTTTATTCATTCATAATTTTCTTCCGCGTGTCTACAGCTTCTGTTAGATATTTTGCCAGTATCTATAACAATGTTCCATCATTTGTTTGCAAAATATTGTTAAGGTTTCGACTCTTGACTATGTTATGATCAAAGAGTCTTGATTTTTTTTCTAATGTTCTCATAAACAGGACAAGTGAACAAAATATGTAACTCATCTTCTCTAATTGCAGTATCATTACATAATGGACATGAATCATCAACAGCATCATTATTTAGATACCACCTTTTATTAGCATTTAATCCCAGTGTTCTATTTCTAAATCTTGCAAGGATACCTCTTTGCCACCGATTAGATACTAGATGTAAATACTTTTCTGCCTCCAAGTTACTTTTGAAGGATAGGAACCAGGAATATCTATCATGTTCTTCTAGTTGACTGTGCCAGTTTTGTTTATACGAGGAAATTAGTCTATCTTTGAATTCAGACATAAAAACGGTTTCGTTTCCGACTGCCTGGCTCAACCACACTATTCCAAACCCATTCTCTGTCAGCACTTTCTTAACCTTAGAGGCCCAGTTAACATTTCCTAACTCACATTGTTGCAGCATCATGTCATAGGCTTGCCTGCTCATTCTAGCTACTGGTAATCGTATTACTTTACACCAGTATCTAACACACTTTACAATACATGTGATGTACAAAGGGTACCTTCCTGTTTCACCGTAAGCTATTTTATTGGACGAATGAATCGGAATATTCAGAAACCGTTTGATTGCATAAGTGTGCACTCTTTCTATTTTTAGATTTTCTTCAAGTCCCCATATTTCAGCACCATATGTAAGAATCGGTTCAAAGATTAAAAGAGTCAGCTAATGATCCAAAGCGTTTCTGGTCGGCAGTAAGACAGGTGAACAGAAAGACAACGATAAATAATGATATTACATCTCAGCAATGGTATGATCATTTCTTTAATGTCTTTAACCATTTTAGTAACGCAGCGGAAGGTAATGGAGTACAAAGACAAGAATTAGAAACAGAAATGACGGAAACATACGAACCTTTATTCAATGAACCGATTACTAGACAAGAAGTGATTGACGGCATAAAACATTTGAAGGGTGGGAAGAGTGCAGGGCCAGATACAATTGTAGGGGAAATGCTGAAAAGTTCTAATCATTTAGTAATTGATGTTCTAGTATTGATATTCAATAACTTGTTTCGGAGCGGGTCATTTCCGGTTGAATGGGCTAAATCAATCATCGTTCCTATCCACAAAAAGGGAGATGTAAACACTCCTGACAACTACCGAGGTGTAGCACTGACAAGTGTTGTCAGCAAAGTTTATACACACATTTTAAATGTGAGATTAAAACGTTGGGCAGACTGGGAAGAGAAAATCGTGGAGGAGCAGGCAGGATTTAGATCTGGGTACAGTACAACTGATCATATATTTACGTTGTTCGCCCTTGTACAAAAATACATGCTTAAAAATACAAAATTGTATGTCGCTTTTGTTGATTTCAGAAAAGCTTTTGATTCTGCAAACAAAAATATCTCATGGAATGTTCTTAGAAAAAACGGAGTGAATGGAAAGTTATATATGGCATTACGTGGAATGTACGACTCTGTCTTGGCATGTGTACGGGAGAAATGTGTTTATTCTGATTTTTTTCAATTGCCCACGTGGAGTCAAACAAGGCTGCCTTTTAAGCCCACAGTTGTTTTCTCTTTTTATCAATGAGCTTGCTTTAGAACTCTCAAGAAATGGTAAACATGGTATTCAGATTATTCCAGGTGCTGTGGAGATTTTTATGATGCTGTTTGCTGATGATGTAATTCTGTTGTCTAGTACAGCAATATAATTGCAAAACCAATTGTTTTGAAACGGGAAGCTGATAAACTACAGTTGACAGTAAACCTTGATAAAACCAACATTATTGTGTTTCGGAAAGGCGGATATTGAGCTAAGAATGAAGTTTGGTGGTATGGTAATTCTGAGGTTAAAGTAACCAATTCGTACAAATATTTAGGAATGTTTTTTTTACAACAAAATTAAGTTGGAATTTAGGTTGGTGTGAAACAAGCAGAAAAGGCAAAAAAGGAGTGATAGAAATTTTGAAAACGTTGAAGAAATTAAATACTACTGATCCACACATATTTTGGAGAGAGAGAGAGAGAGAGAGAGAGAGAGAGAGAGAGAGAGAGAGAGAGAGAGAGAGAGAGAGAGAGGCCTGAAAATGCATACTTATCACCCTTAGCTTTCTGCCTTCAACTCCGACCGTCACTTTTCACTCCCTTGTATCCCAACCACCCACCTTCCTCCCTCAGTAATCATCAGACACCCATCCTTCCCATCACCCAAATTTTCTGCCCTCACTAATACAAAACAACGTCAAAAAATCCCCTAGACACTACCCTTCAAACCTCCCCCTCCAATCAATAGAACAACACCTACTAACCACAACCACACAAAACACACACACACACACACACACACACACACACACACGCACACGCACGCACGCACGCACGCACGCACGCA
>CM065715.1:70267798-70275298 GCA_033310375.1 Conus canariensis | reverse complement strand
CTTGATTCAGTACCCTGTAACCCCATTGGTTCTCTGTTAAGGAGAGATCAACAGACCAGCTGCTGTTTGATCTGCAGCTGGCTTCTGGCTGTTATCTGAAGAAATGCCTCCCATCATCAGTGGGTAGGGAACTCTCACGATCGAGTATCTCGCACTAATGACTATGAACTCCGAAATACAGACATGAACAGCCAATAAAATCAAGGGGAGAGGGAGGGAGGGGCAGGTGCAGGCAAACAACTGGCCTGTCATTAAGACTATGTCTTGACAACAAAAATTGATAAAGAAAAAAAGTGATGGTAGAAGGGGGAGGGGGGGGGGATGGGGATAATCCACCACCACTACCCCCTCCCCCAAAAAGAAGAGTTTGAGAGTATAAATCACATTCGTCATTAACACCATACCGGTACTATCAAGCCCAGAGTCATTTTTCGTGCCATGGTTGGAACTTATCAGTGGAGCATAACTGGTCTTGTTGGGTCATTGATATCAAATGGAGATATGCTATCTTCAATTTCTTGGATAACTAATATTGAAGGTTAAACTATTAACGACATTGATTTGGATGCAATATGTACCATCAACGAGGTATAATAATCCATGATGACTGTTCCCCTGACTATAGTACGGTACAATATGTCGACTTAGATATTACTGATATATGCCTGTGCTGAAGCATGAAGCCTGGTAATCCAGTATTTGATCTGCTCCAGTTATCTATTCATGTATCAAATCTATTAATTCTGCATTCTGATTTCATGGCTGGGCAGATACGGCGTTGTGTATATGGACTAATCTGCACTCAGTGACGCCTTCTTAATGACACTGAACCCCTATCGGACATTGTTTTTCAATTGTGAATATCACAATCTTTGAAATCGCACCCCTTTTATAAGACCTTAAAGCAACATAAACGTGCGCAACCCAAAAACTTCTAATCGACAAAAACGTTTTGGCCGCTTTGAATTGATTCAGGGTTCCCATGCCATGCCAATCTGGCCAACGTAGTGCTCCCTGGAATTACATCTGATCAGTGTAGTCCCATCTCATCATGTGCCTCTACTTTAGAACAGCCGGTAACCTTTCTTTTTTGCTGTCCCATCTTCTTTACCACTTCAGTGGCATTGCACCCACACCGCTCATTCCGAGTCCCTATCCACAGCTACAGCCTGGCGCAGCCCCGGCACCAGCAATCCACAGGGAGCAGTCAATGTCAAGTCGTCAAGGGGCAACCCGCTGGAGGAGAAACTGCGCTGCTGCCGAGTCACTTCGGTGGTGTTCAGTGGCGCCTGTTCTGATCCAACATACGCAGGACACCACCTACTTACAACAATAATTGCTTAGCTGCAGAGCCGGCTTGTGCGAGCTCTTCCTCCGGATGGTGCCACCATGTCTCTCCGACAGCCCCCAGGAATTCGCCGATACTAGTGATCCCGACAGAATCAAACCAAGGTCATAACCGTGGAGAGGTCATCCAAATTGAGGTCACCATGAGAACATTGCATAAAGGACCACAGAATTTGAGACTTGTTTTTCAATGTTGATCGATGAGAATGAGGATGATGAAGATAATACTACAGATATCCATTCCAGTCTGAGACTGTATGACAGGGATTACTCTACGCTTACTTTCATAACATATCACAGCATCAGCCAGGCCCGAGTATTACAGACACCTGCAGTGTTGGTCAGGAAATTTGAGTAACACTTTCGGAAACGCATTCATTTAGTGGATGAAACTCGACTGTGTGGTCCTATTCTTCCCAACGGAGCCCTAAGCAAGCTCAACTCTGGGTAGGAGCCGGTCGGGGCAGAAAAATCCCACATGGTTCTGATAAGAATCGAACCCACGACCTTCCAGCCGGAAGTCCACGACCCTAACCACTTCGCCAAGGCGGCTGCAGCCTGGAACTTGGTTTTAGAAGGTAAGCTTACTGAGCAACCTCCTGAAAGTAACCGGTGAAGTAGCTTCAGTTACCAAATCTTAAAGAGCATTCCGAATTAGGATGGTATGCAGAAAGACACCTGATTTGAAGGTTTTGGTTCTGACAGGAATCTAACTGTTTGATCCAAAGATTGGATGTTGTACTTGTCGTTGCTGGCTGAATGACAAGGTTGAAGGAGATGAGGGAGGGAAGATGACTTTAAGGCCATTGACAATCTTGTAAAATATTGTCAGACCTGATTTGGTGCGTCTGAACCCCGAACTTCATACACAGTCCTTACATACCTTTAGGAGTGTACTTGTTGCACACTGAATAAATAACCACACTCTTGGTGTTGCTCTGTACAATATACGATTTGATTTCCATGGTTAAATTAGGCTGGTCCATGGACCAAATCTTGTAACTGTTTTAACCACACACACACACACACACACACACACACACACACACACACACACACACACACACACCACGCACGCACGCACGCACGCACGCACACACACACACATGAATGCATGTATACACAAATGGACAGACAGACAGACAACAGACAGACACATATACACAAAAACATACACAGACTTACATACAAACGCATGCAAAGACATTCACACACGCGCGCACCCCCCCCCCTCTCTCTCTCTTCTCTCTCACCACACACACACACACACACACACACACACACACACACACACACACACACCTGATTAAGAGACACACAATAGAAAGACAAACAGATAGATAGACAGACAAGACAGACACAAACAGACAGACACACACACACACACACACACACACACACACACACACACACCACACACACACACGCATGCATGTAGCACACACACATTCAACAGCAACAGACAACAGACAGACAGACAACACACACACACAGACAAAACACACACACAACACACACACACACACACACACACACACACACACACCACATACACCCACGCGCACACACACACACACACACACACACACACACACACACACACACACACACACACACACAGGTTCCAAACACTGTTTTCTTTTCCCTGCCTACCAGAGCATTAAGCGGGATGAGTAACCTTTTCAGCACAGCAAAGCACGACTCGATTACGTCATTCCGAAGGTCGGTTGCTTTCCCTCGAGTGCTTCCACTGAACTGGCGATAATCGAGGAATGTTTTAATGTTGATTTATTGATGATGGCCAGTAGTCAAGAACCTCGCAACATTACTGAGAGGTTAGGGTTATTTATCTCACTTTTCGTTCAGTCCCGAACAGTTTTGAAGGTAATCATTGTTCTTAAACATTCGTTGATAGAAGTCTCTCTTCTCTCTCTCTCTCTCTCTCTCTCTCTCTCTCTCTCTCTCTCTCTCTCTCTCCTCTCTCTCTCTCTCCATTACTACACCACACACACACACAGCGTCACGCGGCTCCACAACCACACACACTCACACACACACACTCACACACACACACACTCACACACACACTACACACACACTCACACACACACACACACACACACACACACACACACACCAACCAACACACACACACACACTCCCCCCCCCTCTCTCTCTCTCTCTCTCTCACTCAATGCACACATGCAGAGGCACAAAAAATACACACATACGTTAGTACATTCGCACACAGATACATACAGACACAGAAACACAGACAGGACAGGACAGACACACAGACAGACACTCACACATAAACACAGATACACACCCATTCACACACAGACAAGCACACGTGCAAAACACACACACACACACACACACACACACACACACACACACACAATGCACTCACAACACTTGTACGCATGCACTCATGCACACATGAGCACACATATGAACATGACGCACATATGATGCGCATGCAGACACACACAGACACAGAAACACAGACAGGACATTACAGACAGACAGACAGACACTCACACATAAAGACAAATATACATCCAAGCACACACAGACATGTGCGCGTGCGCGTGCGCACACAAACACGCACACACACAGACACACACACAAGCGCGCACACACACAGGCACACACACACAGCACACACACACACACACACACACACACACACACACACACACACACACACATACACACACACACGTGCACGCGCACAGAGGCACATATACACACACACACGCGCGCGCGCGCGTGCTCGCGCACATGCATGTGAAGTGCATGTGAAAGAAACTGTGCCAAAAGTGTTGTTTTGTTCCAGAGATGTGTATTTAAGCAAACAAGCAATCTGAAGTTACCTAAAGGCCATCAAGGTTAAGTGCAAACCAAAACGAGTGCACAAACAACCCCTACCATATCTCAGCTAGGCGCTTCTGTCTCCCTATGCAATAATAATAATAATAGTAACAGTAGTAGTAGTAATCGTAATAATAATGATAATGATAATAACATTCTCTGACTGGTAGGAAAAGCTGTTGGCCTTTTTACTCTCCAAGGCCAGAAAGGCTGATATTGATCACCATCACGCAGTTTTTGATACAATGAAAATACATACATGAGACCACAAACAACAGCTGTGTGGATGTCAGGCAGGATATTCCTAACAGCACATGAACTAGTGGAGGGAGGTCTGTTTATGGCTGTTAGGTGCTCGGATTTTTGTACTTGAGGTGTGAACCAAAACAACTGTAACATACAACTCAAAGGCTGCCAAGAAAGGCCTGTCAGCTGGTTCAGAAGAAGTAATACCAGAACTGTTTGTTATAAACAGGGGTATTCTTCAGGGAGCAGACGGGAGGAGTTTTGAGATAGGGAAAAGAGAGGGGGGGGGGGGGGGGGGGGGGGGCGGGGGATGGGGGGGGGGTGTGGGGGGAGAAAAAGGCAGGTTTGGATCGAGCCTCGGGGTAAAGTGGTGGGGAGAGAGATGAAAGGTTGCCGACAGATAGGGAGAGAGGTGTTGAAGTGGGATCAATGGTCGCCTTTTGTGGTGCGAAGAGGGCATTGCACTGCTGACCTGAACCCCCCCCCCCCTTCTCTCCGCCCTCTCACTCTCTTTTTTTTTTTCCTGCATCTCTCGCGACCCACCTTTCCTCTCTTTTCTCGTCACTTTATCTCTCTCAAACTTTTTTTTAACCCCCTCTCTTCCTCTCTTTTTTTGTCTTTGTCTCCCTTTTCCACTCTCTCTCACACACTCACACGCAGTCACACACTCACAAACATAAAGATACAGACAGACAGACAGACAGACAGACACACACACACACACACACACACACACACACACACACACACACACACACACACACACACACACAACAGAGTCAGTCATTCCCTTGACCGCTGGGGTCGTTGGGGGGACGTGATGAGGCAGCCGCCGTTTCTCCCCAGGCTCTTCTGTTGGTGGCTGTCTTGAGGAGATCTGGCATGGTCATTTTGGTCCAGTCCTTTATATTGTCGGACCAGCTCTTTCTCTGCCGTCCTCGTCTGCGCCCTCCTTCAACGGTACCTTGAAGGATGGTTTTGGAGAGGATGTTGTGACGAATGACGTGGCCAAACCATGCCATCTTCCGTCGTTTGACGGTGTGTGTGTGTGTGTGTGTGTGTGTGTGTGTGTGTGTGTGTGTGTGTGTGTGTGTGTGTGTGTTTGACGTCAAACAACACACACACACACACACACACACACACACACACACACACACACACATACACAAACACACACACACACACACACATACAGAGAGAGAGAGAGAGAGAGAGAGAGAGAGAGAGAGGAGAGAGAGGTGATTTAATTTTTCAAGGAAGCATAATAACATGCAAACCCATCTCCTGCCAGACTGCCCAAAATGTTGGCAACACAGAAAAGAGGAACAAAAAGGTTACCACATAGCAACAGACGATTTCCTGTCAAAATGCCAAAGATGTCACCAACGTGAGAAGAACAGACAGAAATCAACATTGAAATATATTCTCTTTCACTACATGCATAACCATCTGATCACGACTAAAGAGTAAACTCTCTGTTGTGGCATGGTTCTGTTTTTATAGCTTATATATATATATATATTATATATATATATATATATATATGTATGTATATATATATATATTTGTCCATGCCAGCCTGCTGTATGCCTGCTTAAAGTGTGAAGTAAGGCTGTCAGCAATGACATCCTGGCCACATCTTAAGGAGCTGAGTCTGTTTTTATTTCAAACAGGCCTGATTCCTAAGGGAGCTGAACAAGAGCTGAGTAGGGAGTGAAGTAGAAGTTTGGAAATAGGATGGGGATATGGAGATAGCAGGGGGTGGGTGTGTTGAAAGTTGTTGAAGATGTTGGAACAAGCTAGGAATTTGGGAGATATGTTGGGGAATGGGACGGTTGGAAAAAATGGAATGGCAGATCAATGAATCAGATGAGAGGGTGGAAAGTGTGGCAGGAAGTTGGGAACTGGGGAGGGGGGGGGGTTAAAAAGTATAGTGGAAGGTTGAAGGATTAAGGCTTGAGGGAGTCAGTATGTAGCGAGAGGCTGGAGAGTGGTATGCGAGGTTGGGAAGCAAGGACGGAAGTTGGGGTGTGAGGTGGAAGGTTGAAAAGGCAGGCTGGAGGATGGGAAGTGGGGGGGGGGGGGGGGTGAAAAATGGGATGGAGAATGGGAGCGTGAAACATGGCTGGGGAGTAGGGTAGGAGGTTGGAGAGTAGGGATGGAAGTTGGGGGGCGGCATGGAAGGTTGAGGGAGTAAGGTGGGAGGGAGGTTGGGAACTGTTGAAAGAGGTTGGAGAATGGGATCAACTCGGGAAATTGTGGTATGAGACTGGGCTGTGGACTGGGGATTTGGTGTGGACAGTTGAGGAATAGTGAGAAATGCAATGATGGGATAGATGATGTTGAGGGAGTGAGTTTGTAAACAAACCAAACAATGTCAGCAAAACTACATGCAAAACCAATTGTGCGATTCCAAATCGGCGTTGATTACTCACGACGCTGAGAAGCTATCTGGACACAATAACCACCCATCCACCCCCAGTCCGTCTCCCCCTAAAGCGCCCTTCCCTATCCTGTTCCATGCACGCCAATATGCCGCAATTCTAAATATTTTTAATGTGTCTCTTTTGTTGATGCATGGACTTGGCAATGTGAGTCGTCCCCCTTGGTTTGGGGCTACAGTGTTTGTCACTGGACATCGCCTTTTCTTTACTGGACCCATGAAACCAATCTCTGAAACGTATTGCAGACAGCACTCGGTCGGCAGATCGTGACATCATCCTATTGAAAGCAAGAACTCTGCCCTGTTCTGTCTTCTACCTCTTTCTGTATTGTTGCCTACTCTCTCTCTCTGTCTCTCTCTGTCTCTCTCTCTCTCTGTCTCTCTCTCTCTCTCTCTTGTTTCTGTTTCTGTCTCTGTCTCTGTATCTGCTGTCTCTCTCCCTCTGTCTCTCTGTCCTTCACCCTCTTAGTATATTTGTCTCTACCAACTCGTTCAGTCAGTGGATGTGTATGCAAACCTGAATGTGCTCACGCACATGTGTGCATGTTTGTTAGTTATCAGAGAGAGAGAGAGAGAGAGAGAGAGAG
>CM065715.1:70250298-70257798 GCA_033310375.1 Conus canariensis | reverse complement strand
CACACACACACACACACACACACACACACACACACACACACACACACACACACACACACACACACACACACACACACACACACACACACACACACACACACACACACACATACACACACACACACACACACACACACCCCACACACACACAAAAAGGCATAAAATGAGCAAAATAGTGATAAAAGCAGGGTTTTGTTGTTGCTGTTGTTGTTGTTGTTGTTGTTGTTTTGGAGATGTCTTTAAACGATCAGCAAAGCACTCTAGAGTTACCAGGTCTAAAGGTCATCATGGTACAGCGCCAGCAGAAAAGAGCACACACACAACCCCCATTCCAACCCCACTCATCGTTCCTTTCCCCATGTGCCACCCCCCCCCCTCCCCAATAAAATCCACTGTTTGGTGGGAAGAGTTGTTGACATTTTACTCTCCAAGGTCACGAAGTTTGATATTGATCTCCACCATACAGTTTTTACCACAATGAAAATACCTTCGTGAAATCAAAAGCGGCAGCTGTCTGGATGTCAGGCAGGACAATCCTAACACCACATGAATCTGTGGAGGAAAGCCTTTGTGTGGCTTTTAGTTACTTCGATTAAAACAAAAAAATTGAGGTGCCAACCAAAACACTACACCACACCGGAATGTCCTCAAAGGCTTCCAAGAATCATATGCCAACCCTCATCTTAAAGAGGCAGTTCCAGGATCCTTTGTTTAGAACAGGGGTAACGCTCCAGGGAGCAGAAGGGAGAGGCTTTGAGATAGGGAAAAGCGACAGGGCCTAGGGGGGAAGAAAAGACAGGAGTTGGCAGTGTGGGCCTCGGGGGGTAAAGGGTGGTGGGGATGGAGATTAAAGGTGGCGACAGATAGGGAGAGGGGCGGTGGAAGAGGTGGAATCAGTGGAGGAATTTTGTGGTTCAAAGAGGGCATTGCTCTGTTGACCTTACGCCCCTCCACTTTCTCTCTCTCTCTCTCTCTCTCTCTCTCTCTCTCTCTCTCTCTCTCTCTCTCTCTCTCTCTCTCTCTCTCTCTGCTCCTTTCTCATAAACCACCCTCACTCTTTTTTTCTCTCACCATCTCTGTCACTGTATGTCTTTTGAACATTTTTCACTCCCTCTCTTTGTCCTTCTCCCTCTCTTAGTTATCTTTGTCTTCACATCCATACTCTCTCTGTCTCTGTCTCTGTCTCTGTCTCTCTCTCTCTCTCTCTCTCTCTCTCTGTCTCTCTAGAACTCCTCTCCACACCCTTTTAATCCAAATTCTTTCTCTCTCTCCTTCCCTCCCTCCTTCCCCCCTCTCCTTCCGTCTTTCTCTGTTCCATTGAAATATCTGTCTGTCTCTCTCATTCTCTCTCTCTCTCTCTCTCTCTCTATCTCTCTCTCTCTCTCTCTCAGACTTTGAAGTAAACAAATGAAATAGATGTTGAGTTAGTATTCCTTCTGCAAATTGTATGCAATTCCACACAAGCATGCAAATGCTTCCCAATACAATAAAACACAGGCACTCAAACTTATAAGTAAGCAACACAAACACATAGACAAACAGAGACACAGACACAGACACATAGAGAGAGAGATGGAGAGAGAGAGAGAAAGAGAGAGAGAGAGAGAGAGAGGTGTGTGTGGGTATGCGAGTGTGTGTGTGTGTGTGGTGTGTGTGTGTGTGTGTGTGTGTGTGTGTGTGTGTGTGTGTGTGTGTGTGTGTGTATGACATTTATGTGAATGGTATTCACCACCGTAAATGTCTACAACAATGTCAGCACACGTTAAATGACGCCCTCTTGTATACAACAATGCCCTCTAGTACAGTGACATCTTAGTTTAAAAAAAAGAAAAAAAAAAAAGGAAAAGAAAAACAGACACCTTGTGGTGCAATGATGTGTTTGAAGCACACGCGTCTTATAATGTTACAGCCAGGAAAAACGCTGACTGTGTGAAGGTTCTGTGTAGGCTATTTCGCATGACGGCAGATCGTTTCATTCGTGTGCCAGACGTTCCCTTTGTGTATACATCAAAGAGAGCTGTCACTACTGTCTCTTTCATTCCTGGCATCCTTCCCTCCACCCAGGGCGCTGGGATGAGATGCTAATTGACAGGAGTCGTGAAACAGAGCATTATGATAATTATCCTCCTCTTCCATTCAAAAGTCTCCCACTGGGCTTGTGGCTATGGACAAACTCGATTTAGTTATTTTGTCATTCAGTACATTTGTGTAAAAAAGCTATTTATAAGTTTTGCCGTGTGTGTGTGTGTGTGTGTGTGTGTGTGTGTGTGTGTGTGTGTGTGTGTGTGTGTGTGTGTGTGTGTGCGTGCGTGCGTGCGTGCGTGCGTGCGTGCGTGCGTTTGTGCGTTTGTGCGTGCGTGTGTCAGAAGATGGGCAGGGTCACAGTTGATTGTAAATATTAAATAGAAATTAAGAAAAGATCAAAGTTATGCCAGCCTGTCAAATAGACATCTGTCTCTCTCTCTCTCTCTCTCTCCCTCCTTCCCTCCCTCTCTCTCTCACACACACACGCACGTGCGCGCACACACACACACACTGCACGCATGCATGCACATACATACACACACACACCACACACACACACACACACACACCACACACACACACACCATACACACACACACACACTTGCATGGACACACATGCACACAGGCACCAAACACACACACACACACACACACACACACACACACACACACACACACACACACACACACACACACACACACACACCACACAAAGAGGCATAAAATGAGCAAAATAGTGATAAAAGCAGGGTTTTGTTGTTGCTGTTGTTGTTGTTGTTTTTGTTCCGGAGATGTCCTTAAGCGATCAGCAAAGCACTCTAGAGTCACCAGGTCTAAAGGTCATCATGGTACATTGCCAACAGAAAAGAGCACACAGACAACCCCCATTCCAACCCCACTCACCGTTCCTTTCCCCATGTGCCACCCCCCCCCCTCCCCAATAAAATCCACTGTTTGGTGGGAAGAGTTGTTGACATTTTACTCTCCAAGGTCACGAAGTTTGATATTGATCTCTACCATACAGTTTTTACCACAATGAAAATACGCTCATGAAATCAAAAGCAAAAGCTGTCTGGGTGTTAGACAGCATAATCCTAACACCACATGAATCTGTGGAGGAAAGCCTTTGTGTGGCTTTTAGTTGCTTGCATGTTTTAAAAACTGAGATGCGAAGCAAAACACTACACCACACCGGAACGTCCTCAAAGGTTTCCAAGAATCATGTGCCAACCTCGTTTTAAAGAGGCAATTCCAGAATCCTTTGTGTGGAACAAGGGTAACGCTCCAGAGAGCAGAAGGGGGAGGCTTTGAGATAGGGAAAAGAGACGGGGGTGGGGGGTGGGGTGGGCGGGAGAAAAGACAGGAGTTGGCAGTGTGGGCCTCGGGGGTAAAGTGTGGTGGGGATGGAGATTAAAGGTGGTGACAGATAGGAGGGAGGCGGTGGAAGAGGTGGAATCAGTGGAGGCATTTTGTGGTGTGAAGAGGGCATTGCTCTGTTGACCTGACGCCCCTCCACTTTCTCTCTCTCTCTGCTCTCTCTCTCTCTCTCTCTCTCTCTCTCTCTCTCTCTCTCTCTCTCTCTCTCGCTCTCTCTCCTCTCTTCCCACTTTTCGGCGCCTTTCTCATAAGCCACCCTCACTCTTTTCTCTCACCATCTCTGTCACTATATGTCTTTTGACCATTTTCACTCCCTCTCTTTGTCCTTCTCCCTCTCTTTGTTATCTTTGTCCTCACATCCTCTCTCTCTCTCTCTCTCTCTCTCTCTTCTTTCTCACTCTTCTCCACCCCCTTTTAATCCAAATCCTCTCTCTCCTTCCCTCCCTCCTTCCCCTCCCCTCTTATCTTTCTCTCCCTCTCTCTCTGTTCCATTGAAGTATCTGTCTGTCTGTCTGTCTCTCTCATTCTCTCTCTCTCTCTCTCTCTCTCTCTCTCTCTCTCTCTCTCTCTCTCGCTCTCCCTCTCTCAGACTTTGAAGTAAACAAATGAAATAGATGTTGAGTTAGTATTCCTTCTGCAAATTGTATGCAAATCCACACAAGCATGCAAATGCTCTCCAGTACAATAAAACACATGCACTCAAACTTATAAGTAAGCAACACAAACACATAGACAAACAGACACACAGACAGAGACACATAGAGAGAGAGAGAGAGAGAGAGAGAGAGAGAGAGAGAGAGAGAGAGAGAGTGTGTGTGTGTGTGTGTGTGTGTGTGTGTGTGTCTGTGTCTGTGTCTGTGTGTGTGTCTGTCTGTGTGTACGGCATTTATGTGAATGATATTCACCACCGTAAATGTCTACAACAATGTCAGCACATGCTAAATGACACCTTCTTGTATATAACACTACCCTCTAGTACAGTGACGTCTTAGGAGAAAAAAACAACAACAAACAAAACAGACACCTTGTGGTGCAATGATGTGTTTGAAGCACTCACGTCTTATAATGTTACAGCCAGGAAAAACGGTGACCTCGTGAAGGTTCTGTGTAGGCTATTTCGCATGACGGCAGATCGTTTCGTTCGTGTGTCAGACGTTTCCTATGTGTATATATCAAAGAGAGTTGTCACTACTGTCTCTTTCGTCCTGGCATCCTTCCCTCCGCCCAGGGCGCTGGGATCAGATGCTAATTGACAGGAGTTGTGAAACAGAGCATTATGATAAAGATTCTCCTCCTCCACTCAAAAGTTCTCCCGTTGGATTTGTGGTGATGGACAAATTCGATTTAACGTTATTTGTCATTCAGTGCACTTGAGTAAAAAAGCTATTTATAAGATTTGCCTAGTGCTTACGGTGTGTGTGTGTGTGTGTGTGTGTGTGTGTGTGTGTGTGTGTGTGTGTGTGTGTGTGTGTGTGGTGTGTGTGTGTGTGTTCACTGCGGTCACATGTATGAAATGATTACTGCAAGCAGGAATATTACAAATAATCACTATGACCAAAACGATCATCTGTCTTCACTGTTTGTCTGTCTGTCTGTTTCTCTCTCACTCTCTCTCTCTCTCTCTCTCTCTCTCTCTCTCTCTCTCAATTTAAATCAATATTTCTCCTTGTATGCTTCTGTCTATACATATATCTGTTTCATTGACGAACCCTACTTAGGGAGAGGACTCTAAGTAGACAAGCACACCAGTGCTTATCGACTTGTAAATATACAGCGCCCTCGTCGTTGTCTCTGTCATCCCCTACCTACTCCTTTTTCTCTTATCTCGTTTGCTCACTCGCTCGATCGCCCCCTCTTCCTTCTGCTCCATCCCACCCTCACTTGTGTCCTCCCATGACCTTATGACCTTCTGACAAACCCAGTCAGACTGAGAAGGAAGATGTAAACTGGCAGTGATATTGATGCAGGAGGGCAGGAAAGCAGCCTGCTACGTTGCCCGATAAGAAATAATGTCACCTTCTCATTGGGTAGTGTTCAATAGTTTGTGGTGTTCAATAAGGTTACTTACCTACTAGTTGTTTTTCGTTCAACATGAACATGAATTACGAGAGAATAAGAACAGCAGTGCAAGGAGTAAAGCTGTAACCTGATGTACACTTTGTACAAGCTATGGTGTATCCATTATTCAAAAATCGTGATTTCTAGTGAAGTAACTATAAGACACGCACGCGCGCGCGCGCGCGCACACACGCACGCACACATACACACACACACACACACACACACACACACACACACACATTCACTACAGAGAGTAGAGAGAGAGAGAGAGAGAGAGAGAGAGAGAGGAGAGAGAGAGAGAGAGAGAGAGAGAGAGGAGAGAGAGAGAGAATTTGGTCCTGACGCCCTAATGTCCAGACAGATAGTGGAACAAATGAAAATAACTCAGTCCTGTGCAATGCTAGTACTTTAAGTGACGGAATTCTGCAACCGGTGGAATGAGATGAAATCTTCTCGAGTCAGTGCTGTGAAAGTCCTGTGGTGCTCTTTGAGGAAGAAATTAACGGACCAACCAGCAATAGCTGCTTTTCAGTTTGCCGGTGGCTTCTGGTTGTCTGCAGATGAGAAGCCTCGGCGTATTGTGACATCTCTCGCTATTTAGGATCAGGATTTCAAGCATGAAAAATTAATGAAATGGGGGGGGGGGGGGGGGGGGGGGGGGGATGGGTGTAGGCAAACAACTGCTCCATCATTATGACAACGTCTGGGCAAAGATTTGTGATCAGAAAATGGGAGTATGGAGAGGGGGAGAAAGAAAAAGCAAATGGGGATGACAGATAGGGTGCTTAAGTGTAAATGTTACATCCTTCACTGACATGATTTGGGAAGGGAGGGTCAAAGTCCGTCTTGAAAACTTATATCGCCAGTTCAGAGGCAACTTCTGCCCTGACAGGGACTTACCACGGAAGTCAGCATGTTGTGTTTGGCCATAATGGATATTTAATGTAGATATGCCAATTATGAATCTTGAATCATTAAAATCAAAAGATGGAACTATGAGAGACATTTGTTATTTGTGCCTGCAACGAGATATAGCAATTCATGATGACTTTCATTTTAATCCCAAAATTATAGAATTATCCAGTGTAGTGTCCTAGATGTCCCTGACATATACCTGTACTAATGTACTCATCTTGGTTAGCCAGTATTTCCTCTCGTCCAGTCATTTACCAATCTGTTCAGCCAATTAACGCTGCAGACTTATTTCATGGTTTGACAGATGCGTTGTTGTGCAGATAGACTAGTTCCTATGGAGTAAGGCCCACTTGGTAAAACTAAAACTATATGACACTGACTTCAATCTGAAATCTTCAAATCTTGGAGGTCGTGCCATCTTGATAGACCCTAAACCGACCTGGATGTGTGCAATCTGAAAACTTTGGATCAACAGCAAAAGAAAGTTTAGTCCTCTTAAACTTTATCGGGATTCTAAGGCTGGGCCAATCTGTTGAGAATGGCCCATTTTAGAACCCTGTAACTATGTTTTAGATGGAGAGTTCACTGAGCTCCTTTCTGAATAACACCAACTGACAGATTTGATCACTAACGCTGAATGAGCATTTCACATTAAGAAGATACTTGAAAATAAACAAAATTTGAAGGTGTTGGCTCCGACAGGAATCTTGCAGCTTGATGCAAAGGTTGGATCTTGTTCGAGTGGGTTGCTGGTTGATAGAAACGGTCAGGGGTAATGTCTGCGATGCCGTTGACGATCTTGTAGTAGTAATATGAGATTTGGTGTGCTGGGACTCCAAACTTTACACAGAGTTCTTAACAAAGTACTTTGAATGTACTTTTTGATGTACGGAATAAAGGGAATAAGCACTTGACATTACACCACTACAATATGAATCGTTTCCAATTTTGAAGCAGATTCGTTTGTGGAACAGAACTTGTGGCCACTTCAACCACACGCGGACACGGACAGATACAGACAGACAGACAGACAGACAGACAGACAGACAGACACACACACACACACACACACACACCACACACACACACACACACACACACACACACAGAGTCTCATGCC
>CM065715.1:70240298-70245298 GCA_033310375.1 Conus canariensis | reverse complement strand
CAGATGCCTACAATTTAGAGTGCTTATGGCTGTGTGCGGCAGATCTAAATTGAGTAACTCAACAAGCTGCACCTTGAGAAATGACAGGTGTGAAGTATCTACACAACCAATTGGTCAACGCTGCTCACTCCTCCGACCAATCACAAGGAGATTTGCAGTTTTCGATGAACCTTCTTGCTGGACCTATGAATTAATTTATGTAAATGGAAGAGAGAGAGAGAGAGAGAGAGAGAGAGAGAGAGAGAGAGAGAGAGAGAGAGTTTTAACTTTTTTTTCCATTCAGCTTCTCTTCATTAGAAATGAATATTGTTTTAAAGCACTGGAGGTGGAAAAGGAAATACATTTACCTCCGTTCAGCCATTATGTTTCTTTCCATGCCCCGAAAAGAAGTGATTGGTAGAAAGAGCTATTGGCATTTCTACTCTCCACGGCCATAAAAACTGATTTTGCTTATCCTCGTGAACAAATAAAATGCAGACAGAAACCGAATTACAAGCAACGACTTTTTCTTCCAGAGGATGTGACCAAAATTGTAATTTCAGCTTTTGTTCTTCGATAGCTAGATCACTGTCATTCTCTTCTCGCTGGTCGTCTGAGGCAACTCATTCGTCAGTCTCTGAAAAGTACACAGTGGTGTTGCCAGACTATTTTCCATTTGTTCTAAATCCACTTATGTTGTTCCTCTCCTTCATTTTCTTCACTGGCTTTCTGTTCAAAAACGAAATGACTTTTGCCCAGTTTCAAGTCTCTGAATGGTCAAGCTCCATCACATCTTTCTGACATTTTCCAGCTGTACATTCCTGCCCGGACCTTACGTTCTGCTTCTAAAGCGTATCCTCTTCAGATTCTACGTTTCTGTATCAAGACCTTCAGAAAGCGTTCTCCGCATTGTTGGATCTCTCGTTTTCTTCACGTTATGTCTCTGGACTGCACTTTTCACAATAGCCTTATTCATTTTTGCCATATGATTGCTCTCTCTCTCTCTCTCTCTCTCTCTCTCTCTCTCTCTCTCTCTCTCTCTCTCTCTCCTCTTCCTCCACATTATCAATATCCTCCTCCTCTTCCTCCTCCTCCTCCTCATTATCGTCATCGTCATCATCATTATTACAACTGTATGGATGTCAAATTGGATAACCTGGACCCAATGGTGACCTTCTCTGGATGTCAGACTGGATAACTCTAACCCCACAATGACCTGTATGGACGTCAGACTGGATAAACCTAACCCTACAGCGATCTGTGTGAAGAAAGTCATTACTTGGCTTAACCTGTTGGGATGTTTTTTTTTCAGTGAGGTGATGATATACACACTGCAGCACACTGCAGTGTGTGCAAAGGCTGCCAGGAATGGCACCCCAGCCCTGCTCTAAACAGACAATTCTGGAACCTTTTGTTGAGAACAAGGGTGATTCTCCAGGGAGCAGAAGAGGGGGAGTTTTGAGACTGGCAAAAGGAGAGAACAGGGAAGGAGGAGAAGAAGATGGGGGGGGGGGGGGGCTGAGGTGTGGGCCTCGGGGTTAGTGAGTTGGGAATAGAGATGAAAGGTTGGCGACGGATGGGGAAGGAAGGGGTGGAGGCGAAATCATTGGTCGCCATTTGTGGTGCGAAGAGGTTATTGCTCTGCTGATCTGACATATTCTTCTCCCACGCCTCCCCCCCCCCTCTCTCTCTCTCTCTCTCTCTCTCTCTCTCTCTCTCTTACTGTCTCTGTCTTTCTCTGTTTCTCTCTGTCTCTCTGTCTCTGTCTGTCTGTCTGTCTGTCTGTCTGTCTGTCTGTCTCTCTCTCTCTCTCTCTCTCTCTCTCTCTCTTCTCCCTCTCTCTGTCTGTCTGTCTATCTGTTTATCTCTGTTTCTGTCTCTGTCTTTCTCTGCTCTCTCTCTTTCTCTCTCTCTCTCTTCTCCCTCTCTCTGTCTGTCTGTCTATCTGTTTATCTCTGTTTCTGTCTCTGTCACTGTCTCTCTCTCTCTCTCTCTCTCTCTCTCTCTCTCTCTCTCTCTCTCTTTCTCTCTCTCTCTCTTCTCCCTCTCTCTGTCTGTCTGTCTATCTGTTTATCTCTGTTTCTGTCTCTGTCTCTGTCTCTCTCTCTGTCTGTCTGTCTGTCTGTCTGTCCTGTCTCTCTCTCTCTCTCTCTCTCTCTCCGTGTTTCCGTCTGTCTGTCTGCCTGTCTGTCTATCTGTCTGTCTCATTATCTCCCTCTCTCACTCTCTGTCTGCCTATGTGTTTGTGTCTGTCTCTCTCATCTAATAACTCTCTCTCTCTTTTTCTCTCTCTCTCTCATTTTGATATCAGCCTTCGTAGCGCAGTTTGTAGGCAATTCTACACGAGAATGCATCCACCCTCATAAAAGTCCAAACACACACACACACACACACACACACACACACACACACACACACACACACACACACACACACACACACACACACCACACACACACACTTGTAAATGCTGCTGCAGCAATTGGAGTTATTTTACGCAGATTCAAAACATCAAACCAGACCATCTGTTGTCAGATTACCAAACATATTGGCAATGGAGAGGAGAGAGAGAGAGAGAGGAGAGGAGAGAGAGAGAGAGAGAGAGAGAGAGAGGAGACAGACAGACAGACAGACAGACAGACAGACAGACAGACAGAGACAGAGACAGAGAGAGAGAAAACAGAAGTCAGGCATTAACAGCAGAGCATCTCATGTCAAATTGACAATGATGTCACCAGTCCAGCGAGCGTTGAGACATATTTATGCTGTGCTAAGTACGTGTCCGCACCACGAACACAAAGAACAATACAAATCAATGGACATGACATGGATCTGTTCTATGAACGATGTATCTGTGGCAGCTTGTAGTGGCTAAAGCCACTGACTTGGAATCGGCTTAGGCGTACTACACTGACACTGTGGCCTGCTATCAAGGAGCAAAGTCTGGAGACATTGCAGCCAAGACAGGGCTGATCCCTCCGGGAGCTGAGCACGAGTAAAACAGAAAATACAGCGCGACGTGAAGGAAGGGGGTTAACGAGTTTGTTGGACAGTAGGACGGGGGAAATTCAAGGAGTGGCGGGGTAGGGGAGATGTGGGGAATGAGTCGGTAGGTCGGTTGGGGGAGCTAGGCGAAGATGGTAAATAGGGCAGGAGGTTAGGGGTGGGGGACAGGCTGGGAGGTAGGCGAGTAGGGCAACAGGTTGGAATGAAAGGAAGCGAGGGGGGGTGGGGGGGGTGTTAGAAGTGGGCTAGGGAGTTAGGGAGTAGACAAGGAGATTTAGGAGCGAACCAGGAAGGTTGAGAATGGTACGGAAGTTACGGAGAGGGATATGGGAAATTGGATGACAGGGAAAGCAGTTGATGAGGAGGTTGGGGATGCTGGAGAGCAGAACAGGAGGTTGAGGAGAAGACACGGAGCACAGAGGAGAAGCAGCAGTCTGGGGAGAGTGGCGTGAGGTCGGGAAGACGGGCATGACTCTGGAATGTCGGGCATGAGGTTGGGAAGTGTGACGTGAGATCAATAAGTCGGGCATGCAGTTGAGAAGTGGGGCGTGACTTTAGAAAGTTGGGCGTTAGGTTGGGAAGTCGGGCATAAATTTGGGATGTCGGGCATGAAGTTTGGACGAGGGGCATGGGGTTGGAAAGAGGGGTATGGGGTTAGAAAGAAAGGAGTATGGGGTTGGGAAGAGGGGTATGGGGTTGGGAAGAGGGGTATGGGGTTGGGAAGAGGGGTGTGGGGTTGGGAAGAGGGGTATGGGGTTGGGAAGAGGGGTGTGGGGTTGGGAAGAGGGGTGTGGGGTTGGGAAGAGGGGTGTGAGGTTGGAAAGAGGGGTATGGGGTTAGAAAGAGAG
The DNA here is from genome assembly GCA_033310375.1 of Conus canariensis. NCBI lineage: Eukaryota > Metazoa > Mollusca > Gastropoda > Neogastropoda > Conidae > Conus > Conus canariensis. The sequence goes on along the minus strand of CM065715.1, from coordinate 70,241,465 downwards.
GAGTATGGGGTTGGGAAGAGGGGTGTGGGGTTGGGAAGAGAGGTGTGGGGTTGGGAAGAGGGGTGTGGGGTTGGAAAGAGGGGCGTGGGGTTGGGAAGAGGGGTATGGGGTTGGGAAGAGGGGTGTGGGGTTGGAAAGAGGGGCGTGGGGTTGGAAAGAGGGGTATGGGGTTGGGAAGAGGGGTGTGGGGTTGGAAAGAGGGGCGTGGGGTTGGAAAGAGGGGTATGGGGTTGGGAAGAGGGGTGTGGGGTTGGAAAGAGAGGTATGGGGTTGGAAAGAGCGGTATGGGGTTGGAAAAAGGGGTATGGTGTTCGAAAGGGGGGGGGGGAGGAAGAGGGGGCGGCATGAGGTTGGGAGAAAGATCGTGAGGTTGAGAAGTGGGAAGTGAGGATGGGAAGTAGTGTTTGTGTGTGGGAAGTTGGGCATAAGATTGGAAAGTGGGGTGTTAGGTTTTGAAGTGAGGATTAGGTTATTCGATTCTTCGAGGGAATGAGGTCCATGGTTTCAGAGCAGTGCGGAGACCCGGTGAACGGGGAGGGGGAGTGGGGAATGGAATGGAATGGAGTTCGGAGTGTGTGTGTGTGTGTGTGTGTGTGTGTGTGTGTGTGTGTGTGTGTGTGTGTGTGTGTGTGTGTGTGTGTGTGTGTGTGGAGGAGGGAGGGGGCGCAAAGCTGGAAAGAGGGGTTGTTTGTGGCGAAGTGAAAGGAGTGAGCAATAGACATATTGGAGAGGGGGAGGGCCGCGCATTTGTTGCCGTCCTTTGTGATGCCATGAGATCGGCGTTCCGCAAGGTCAGCCTCTGACAGCTCGTAAAGCGCTCAGGGATTGGAACTTGGACATGGTCTCCCTGTTGGTCTGCCTGCCTGCCCAGTGCCGCCCCCCCCCTTCTCCCCCCCTCTCTCTCTCTCTCTCTCTGCGCGTGTCTGTGTCTCTGTGTGTCTGTCTGTCGGCCTGTTTGTCTGTCTGTCTCTGTCTTTCTATCTGTTGGTCTCTCTTAATCCCTCTTTCTCCCCCCTCCCCTCTCTATCCCTCTGTCTCCACCTCTTTGTCAGTCTCTCTCTTGTGTTCATGAGAACAATCATGCTTGCAAACACATAAACACACATGAACAAATCTTGTAAAAAGAAAGATATATGGAGGAGGTGGGTAAGAGAGAGAGAGAGAGAG
>CM065715.1:70207798-70225298 GCA_033310375.1 Conus canariensis | reverse complement strand
ACTCACGTACCAAAATGTACACCGAACACCCCCCAGGTCTCCCTCCCTCCTCTCTCTCTCTCTCTCTCTCTCTCTCTCTCTCTCTCTCTCTCTCTCTCTGCGTGCGTGCGTACGAGTATGTGTGTGCATGTATGTGGTGTGTGTGTGTGTGTGTGTGTGTGTGTGTGTGTGTGTGTGTGTGTGTGTGTGTGTGTGTGTGTTGACGGATGTTCAAAGGATGGTATTGGTCATGATAGGTTAAGCAAAAGAAATGAAATAAACCAAGATGAAGTATCTTTTAATTCAGTTAATAAACATGAAAATACAAACAGACATAAACGTGGACATCAAGGAATGAATACATGAATGAATAGAGAAAAGAAGAAATATACAGATACATGACTAGATGAATAGTTACATAAGTAAGTAAATAAACAAATAGAAACAAATAGACAAACAAACACGAATGAATAAATAAATGGATTAAAAATCGAAAATCGAATAAAAAGAAACACAATCTCCCGCGCCTGTGCAAAATCCCATGTGCATTGACACACACATACAATTCCGCCGATTAAATGGGCCAAGAGACAAACACATCACCCTGCACCCCCCACTTTACCACTGCGCGTAGCATATCCCATCAGTGCAGCCCTGCATTCTCCTCCCTGCGCCCCCACTCTCCGTCACACAAACTGACGTGCATGTGGATCGTGCACATGACCACCGTCCCATTCTCTCCACTTCCCACCGCACTCACTCACTCGGGCATCAAAAGCCCACGCACAGCAATTTGGGGTCACCAAGTATCTGTGATCTCGGTTGGCGAATGGCCCATGTTTGCTGCGTATAGCTCCTGCGCTCTCATCTTTCTTGGCCTACCACCAGTGCTCCCATGCACACTCCCCACTGCTCCCCCCCCCCCCCCCCCCCCCCCCGTCCACTTATCCATTCCGCAAAAAATAGTTCGCACACACACACACACACACACACACACACACACACACACACACACACCACGCACGCACACACACACACACACACACACACACACACACGCACGCACGCACGCACACACACACACACATACTCACACACACACTGACGTACGTACGCACGCACGCACGCACGCACACATACATACACACACACACACACACACACACACACACACACACATGCACAAACAAACGCTCTCGCGCTCGCGGGCACTCACGCATGCACAAGAGGAATCCACATTACACACCAAGATCTCTTTCATACTCAGGTACCAAATACAAGGTAGCACACGAGAGTGCATAGTGTCATTTATTTCATACACAATAAAGAACAGATCAGCAGATTTTCATCATCCTTTATTCGAATGCCAACAACGCCAGACATAAACACTGCACGGAACAATACGCCCAAGAAAGCAGCTTCTCACGTGTATATGCGTGTGCGCGTGCGTACCTGCGTATGTGTGTGTGTGTGTGTGTGTGTGTGTGTGTGTGTGTGTGTGTGTGTGTGTGTGTGTGAGTGCGTGCGTGCGTGCGTGCGTGCGTGCGTGCGTGCATGGTCATGTGCTTGAATACGTGCATGCGTGTGTGTCAGAGTATGTTTGTGAGTGTGTGCATATGTGTGCGTGTGTAGAAGAGAGAGAGAGAGAGAGAGAGAGAGAGAGAGAGAGAGAGAGAGAGAGAGAGAGAGATTCAAGCATGGCTAACAAATAATCCGCTGCCCTAATACAACCATCCTTATCCCATCTAGACTCTTGAAGTCTTCAAATCAGATTATGTTTGTCTCAGTATGCCACAGTAACAACATTTTTATGTAAAAAAAAAGTGCCTCGGGTATTCACATAACAAACCATGCAACATCACAGTAGGCACTACAACAAAACAATTGCTCAGTATCCCACAATAATCATATATTGTATATAATACAACATCTCAGCAGGTCACTTTTACAAAACAATGCATGTTAATCTGTAATTTAGTAAGCCACCGCAACAAATAAATGTTATATGGAAGCTCACCAGGCCACAATAATAAAACATTGTATACATTATAAAACGTTTGCAGAATTACCATAACAAATCGTTGCAAACAATAAGTGTAAAATGTATACCTTACACATTTGGAGATCACAACAACAAAGCATTGTATACGTTACAATACATCAGAAAGCCACCACTGCAAAGCATTGTACACATAACAATACGTCAGTATGCCACAATATATAGTGTCACAATAGCAAAACGTTGTATACATCATAATACCAACGTAACAAAAATTAATATGGCCTGCATTCCAATACTACCTGTTAAATCCCCAACAGTCTGCTTACTGAATATATCTTTGCAAGGAAACAGCACATCTGAAGATTGTGAACGATATCCGTGTTCGTTTCGATGACAACAACGATGTGTCTATTCTTACACAGCTAGATCTTTGTGCAGCCTTTGATAATAATGACCAATCTGTCCTCCTCCAAAGACCAGCATCTCTTTTGGGTTTAAAACTTCGATGTTTCCTGGATTTAGTCTAACTCGATTGACTGCATCTAGCCTCTCTGCATCATGAGGTACTCAGATCCTTGTGCTCTTTTATAGTGTGTTATCCAGGGTCTGTGCTGGGACCCATTCTTTTTGTGCTATAAACTTCTCCCGAATGCGGTATTTTTGGCAGACATGCAGTGTCACAAGAGACCTTACTGGTAATACGCAGCTTATAGTGAGTATATTTATTCTGAAGTTAATAGTCTGGTGTCGTGGATGCACGAATGCATTGCAGACCTTAAAATCCATACGATCTACAATAAATCCCAACTAATGATGATAACAGTTAAGTAATGCTTGCAAGTCAAACACACACACGCGCGCACGCACGCGCGAGAGTGCACACACACACACACACACACACACACACACACACACACACACACACACACACACACACACACATTTAATCATTCTTCACGGCCAGACGTTATGACAATTATCAACACTTCTGTCAGTTTCTCTCTACAGTTTGTAATCTTGACATCACTCTAGACCAAACACCACATTTGTTATATCTGTAGGCATGCCTGCCTCGAGCTGCGTAAGATAAGTTCCGTTCGCCACTAAATCTAAACTGATGCTACCAAGAGTTTGGTTTGTGTTTCTGTCTGTTCCAAAATAGATTATTGTAAATCTCTTCTAGCCGACCTTCCTAAATACCTTCTCGATGTCCTTAAAAAAATTCAAAACAATTCTGCTGGAGAGTGCCCAGATCCCTGGATTTGGAACATGTTACACGATTTCTGCATTACATCCACTAGCTGTTCTTCTTTGGCTGGACTGACTTCAAACTCTCCACCCTTTCCTTTTTGTCATATCTGGTTCGGAACTATCCATATAAATAATTTAGCATTTACACTCCTTTTCGTAGGCTCCGCTTAACCTTTAATTCTCGTCTCCCGCGATTGTCGATGGTCAGATCAAAGGCCTACGATGAAAGGTCTAATTCTTCACGATCGCTAGCCTCGTGGAACAAATTATCACTTAGACACCCAGATTCTCACACTAATTTATGACAGATTTAGACACATCTCTTCTACAGTGAGACTGCATAATGCTTACGTGATAATGATGATGATGATGACGATGATGATGATGGTGATGATGATGATGATGATGATGATGATGATGATGATGATGATTATTATTATCAATGATTCAGAAGGTCACAAAACCATCGTATACAACACTACAACTCACTAGGCCACCATAATAAACTTGCCACCACGGTATTTGTTACAATAATCAACAGGCCACAGTTACAAAACATGGTATAAAATACTTCAGTAGGCTACAGTAACAACCTACATTATGTAATACATCAGTAAACGTATCTCACAAAACACTGTGCGCAACTTACGTTTTGTAGTGTAGGCTCATATGTGAGCGATCGCCTGTATTGATCTCAATCTCTCTCTCTCTCTCTCTCTCTCCTCTCTCTCTCTCTCTCTCTCTCTCTCTCTCTCTCTCTCTCTCTCTCTCTCTCTCTCTCTCTCTCTCTCTCTCTCTCTCTCTCTCTCTCTCCCTCCAGGTCTGGCACTGGCTGTGGGCATGATCCTCTACATCTCTGCCGTCAACGACGAGGTGGGCTACCGCAGCAGCACCATGCAGGAGGAGGGGGGCTTCAGCTACAGGTACGGCTGGTCCTTCTTCACCGCCGGCCTCGCCTTCTTGGCCTCCGAAATGGCCGCCGTGGTGGGCATCACCCTCTTCCTGAAGCGGTACGAGAGGGTGGAGGAGATGATGCGGCTCATTCCGGGCCTGGAGGAAAAAGTGGACCCCATCCTGCTGTACCAGCGCAGGTGTGGGGCGCAGAATCCCTCTGTGTTCTCGTGAGGACCGGCAGGTGTGGAGTGTAGAACCTTTCTATGTGTAATGGCGAGGATTGACAAGTGCGGGGTGCAGAATTCTTTCTGTGTTTTGGTGAGAACCGGCAGATGTTGGGTGTAGAACCATTCTGTGTTTTGGTGAGGACAGGTGTGGGGTGCAAGACTATTCTGTGTTGATGAGGACTGACAGGTGTGGGGTGCAAGACTATTCTGTGTTGATGAGGACTGACAAGTGTGGGGTGCTGAACTCATCCGTGTTTTGGTGAGGACTGTCAGATGTGAGGTGCAGAACCCTTCTATGTTTCAGTGAGGAACAACAGATGTTGAGTGCAAAACCCTTCTATGTTTGGTGAGGACTGACAGATGTGGGATGCATAACCCTTCTATGTTTCAGTGAGGAACAACAGATGTTGAGTGCAAAACCCTTCTATGTTTGGTTAGGACTGTCAGATGTGAGGTGCAGAACCCTTCTATGTTTCAGTGAGGAACAACAGATGTTGAGTGCAAAACCCGTCTATGTTTGGTTAGGACTGACAGATGTGAGATGCAGAACCCTTCTATGTTTTAGTGAGGAACAACGGATGTTGAGTGCAAAACACTTCTATGTTTTGATGAGGACTGACAGATGTGGGGTGCAAAAATCTTCTATGTTTTGGTGAGGAACAACAGATGTTGAGTGCAAAACCCCTCTATGTTTTGGTGAGGACTGACAGATGTGGGGTGCAGAACTCCTCTGTGGATTTTTTGGACCAAAGGATGTGGTGTGAGTAACGTCTTCACGTACTGGTGAGGACTAAAGTTTGTCGTGCAGAACCCTTCCGTGCTCTGTTGAGGACAAATAGGTGTCATGTAGAACCCTCTCCGTGTTTTCCGTGTCCGTAAAAACCGACAGATATGGAGTACAGAATCTTTCACTACAGGTGTAGATTGCAGAACACATGTGGTTTCGTGAGGACCAACAGGTGTGGAATGCAGAACCTCTCCATCTTCTCTCGAGGACCAACAGATGTGGAGTGTTGAACCTCTCCACCTTCTAATGAGGACCAACAGGTGTGAAGTACATAACCCCTCATCTTCTCATGAGGACCAACAGGTGTGGACTACAGAACCTCTTCATTTTCTCATGAGAATCAACAGGTGTAGAGTTCAGAACCTCTCCACCTTCTCATGAGGGCCAACAGGTGTGGAGTACAGAATCTCTCCATGTTCTCATGAGGACCAACAGGTGTGAGGTACAGAACCTCTCCATGTTTTCATGAGGATCAACAGGGTGGAGTGCCGAACCCCTCATCTTCTCATGTTGACCAACAGGTATGGAGCACAGAGCCTTTGCATTTTATCATGAGGATCAACGGGTGTAGAGTTCAGAACCTCTCTACCTTCTCATGAGGGCCAACAGGTGTGAAGTGTCAAACCTCTCCATCTTCACTTGAGGACCAGCAGGTGTGGGGTACATAACTTCTCCATCTTCTCTTGAGGACCAACAGGTGTAGAGGTCAGAACCCCATCCATCTTCTCTTGATGACCAACAGGTGTAGAGTTCAGAACATCTCTATCTTCTCTTGAGGACCAGGAGGTGTGGGGTACATAACTTCTCCATCTTCTCTTGAGGACCAACGGGTGTAGAGGTCAGAACCCCTCCATCTTCTCTTGATGACCAGCAGGTGTAGAGTTCAGAACATCTCTATCTTCTCTTGAGGACCAGCAGGTGTAGGATACAGAACCTATCCATCTTCTCTTGAGGATCAACAGGTGTGGGGTACAGAGCCGCTCCATCTTGTCATGAGGTCATGAGGACCAACAGGTGTGGAGTGCAGAACCTCTCCATATTTTCGTGAGGACCAACAGGTGTGAAGCTCAGAACCTCTCCCTGTTCTCTTGGGGACCAACTGGTGTAGAGTTCAGAACCTGTCCATGTCCTCATGAGGACAAATAGTCGTGGGGTGCGGAACCTCTCCATATCTTCATGAGGACCGGCAGGTGTGTAGTGCAAACCTGTCCCTTTTCTCTTGAGGACCAACAGGTATGGGAGTAAAAAAAACTCTCCATCATCTCACGAAGTCTTGGGGACCACCTGTGTGTGTACCTCACCATCTTCTCATGAGGACTGACAGGTGTGGGGGTACAAAACCTCTCCATCATCTCATGAAGTCATGGGGACCACCAGTGTGGGTACCTCTGCATCTTCTCATGAGGACTGACAGGTGTGGGAAGCAGTACCTCTCCATGTTCTCGTGAGGTCATGGGTACCAATAGGTGAGGTGCAGAACCTCTCCCTGTTCTCCTGAGGACCGACAGGTGTGAAGTACACTATCTCTCCATATTCTACTGAGGACCAAAAGATGTGGGGTGCAGGACATATCCATCTCCTCATGAGAACTGGCAGATCCTGGTTGCGAACCATGACGTGATTTGTTAAGTCCTATAGGTGTTGACGATTCCAACATGGCTTTTGGTCGTCGATGATAAAGTTGTTGACAGGTTGCTGGTGGTGTGACTATGTGACTATGTGACTGTGTGTGTGTGTGTGTGTGTGTGTGTGTGTGTGTGTGTGTGTGTGTGTGTGTGTGTGTGTGTGTGTGTGTGATGATTCTGGGATGATGATTATGAGAAGATAAGCGCCGATGATTGTGTGATTGTGGGAGGGGTAACTGAAAATAGGAAGGTACCTCATTTTTTTCATTTGGTGTCTCTTTTGGTTCACGGTAACTGTGACAACCAAACAAAAACAGAACTTTGAGAGTGACGGTTTTAAACTTGACTAACATTTTGTGAGAAAGCTGAAGGGCTGATGAAACAGCTAACGGCTATCAAGTAAACTCTTGAAACAGCTAACGGCTTTTAAGTAAAGAAAACACATGAAACAGCTAACGGCTTTTAAGTAAAGAAAACACGTGAAACAACTAACGGCTTTTAAGTAAAGAACACGCATGAAACAACTAACCGCTTTTAAATAAAGAAAACATGTGAAAGAGCTAACGGCTTTTAAGTAAGGAAAACACCTGAAACAGCTAAGAGGTTTTAAGTAAAGTAAACACCTGAAACAGCTAACGGCTTTTACGTAAATAACACTTATGAAACAACTAACTGCTTTTAAGTAAAGAACATACGTGAAACAACTAACGGCTTTTAAGTAGAGAACACACGTGAAACAGCTAACGGCTTTTAAGGAAAGAAAACATGTGGAACAGCTGACGGCTTTTAAGTAAAAAAAAAAAACAAAAACAAAACACGTGCAACAGCCAATTGCTTTTAAGTAAAGAAAACACGTGAAACAGTTAACGGCTTTTAAGTAAAAAACAAAACAAAACACGTGCAACAGCCAATTGCTTTTAAGTAAAGAAAACACGTGAAACTGCCAACGGCTTCCATTAAAAAAAAAAGGCCGCTAAAACAAATTACGCTTTCTATGTTAAGAAAACACCTGAAAACAACTAGCATCTTCTAAGTGATGTAAACAACTGAAACAACAAATGTTTTCTATGTAAAGAAAACACTTGAAACAATCAAGAGGTTTGTGCACTGGGATACTTTGAAGCTGAAACAACTCTCCAGATGGATGAGGTCCTCCACACTACACACAGCACTGGATGGAAGTCAGGATCCTGAAGGATCAGCATGGACGGTCAAGACATATCACCGGCATGAAGGATTCCACTGTTCCATAACACCTGCACCACAGAGAGCTCCCTGAGGATGAAGACAACCACAGTAGACCTTGTTTAATGTTAAGGACTGGAACTGCTCCAAGGACAACTTGGGTACACTTAGATCACTCCTTGGCAACTACAGCAGAGTTTACAGGGCCACAGTGGGGCACCAACTCAGCAGGCAACTAGCGGCGTGAAAGAGGAAGCAGCGAACATGCACTGTTGACGCTTTTTAAACAAAGGCGGCGGCAGCAGCAGCAGCTATACAGTAGCAGACCCTGACTGGTTCTTCTGCTCCTCAAATAATCATTCCTGCCCTCTGACTGACGCTATACAGTCATTTGTCAGTCCAAACCCATGAAATGTACAGACGCATATCAATGATGATTGGACACAAAGTTGAACATTTTCGCTACAGTACTCCCCCACACACTCCCCACCCCTAGCATTCTGAGGTACTGTATTAACATCGTGATAAATTCCTCGTCAGACTAGAAGAGTTTGTTCCTATCTGACTACTTCCAATCTCCATCATATTTTTTCCCAACCAAATGAATTATTCAACTAATAAACGATATTGGAATATTGGCATTTGTTGTTACTTGAAGACAACACTGTATAAAATGATCGGTGTATTCTTTGTTCCTCGTGAAGATGACGTTGTTTAAAGTGACTGATGTGTTCCTCGTTCCTTATGAAGACGTTGTTGTAGAAGTGACTGATTGATTCTTGGCCCTTATCAAGATAACGCTACACAAATGGTTGATGTGTTTCTTGTTCCTTATGAAGACATTGTTGTGGAAATGACTGATTGATTCTTGGTCGTTATCAAGATAACGCTATACAAATGGTTGATGTGTTTCTTGTTCCTTATGAAGACATTGTTGTGGAAGTGACTGATTGATTCTTGGTCGTTATCAAGATAACGCTATACAAATGGTTGATGTGTTTCTTTTTCCTTGTGAAGCTAACGTTTTAAGAGTGACTGATGTTTTCCTTGTTCCTTGAGAAAACAACGTTGTACGAACGACCGGTGTGTTCATTATTCATTGTGAAAACAACACTGTGCAAGTGATTGACATATACCTTGCTCCCTATGGGGACAGCAGTCTACAAGTGTCTAGTGTGTTACGTGTTCTTTAGAAAGACAATGATGTGTACGTGACTGCGATCGGAGGATGGCAATGCCAGACATCAAACGAAAAACCAAATTTGAAGACTAGGTCCTTCATATGACTTTTCCATATCCGAACATAAGATGGATTACTCTACAACACACTATGTTAGTCTTTTATTCGTGGCAGACAGTAACACTCCACCTGAAGTTGTTTGGATTTTATGTGAGTCACTTCCATAAATCCCGAGCTAAATACGTGAAAGTTTCAATACGGTCCATATTAGTGTAAGGATTAGGGTCAGAAGTAGAAATGAGTTTAGAAGTAAGTTCAGTTCAGTTCCATTTTCTTTATCTCGTCCAGTCGGCCACGGAAAGCATTTTAGGGCCGTCACGTTGTCAAAACATATTCTGGACAGGTTTGTTCTTGTGTCTTTGTTCGTTTGTTTGTTTCAGCGGGTTAGGATTAAGCTTAAGTAGATTTAGAAATAGGTTTTGGGGAGGAAATAGGGTTAAAAGTAGGTTTGGAGTTAGAAGTAAGTTGAAGGTTCTGATCAGGACGGGGGGGGGGGGGGGGGGGGGGGGTACGAGGAAAAAAACCCCGATACGTCCCAGATTAAGGTTAGAATTAGAACAAGAAGCCTGGTTGAAGTGAGATTATGTTCAGAAGAAGAGCTATGGTCACAAGTAGGAATAGAAGTAGAATTTCTGGTAAAATGAAAAGTAAATCAAGGATAGGGTTGGGATGGGGTGTGTTGAACCTGGGACGTATAGTGGGTCACTGTACGTCCCAGGTTCAACACATCCCATCCCAACCCTCATTGCACATTGACTCCCATGCTGGTGCAGGATTGCTCTTAGCTGGTTTGTTCAGCCGTTGAGGACAGTACTACTCTGGGTTTTTGGCCGACTCTGGGGAAAGGTCCAGTGACGGTGAGGACAGACCCACTAAATGCAGGGAAAGTCCTGATGACAGCGGGAAAGACTGTGACCCAGGATTCTCTTCAGAGAGCATGTAAGACCTCATGGCGAAGGTTTGGCCGTGTCTGGAGTTGTACTGTCTTCACCTGTCAGCGGAACAGCAACAAGTGAGGCTGGGGGATGCACACGGCAGTTGCTTCACGGTGGCGTTTTTTCACCGGTGGGCTTTGCAGTCATATGGGCTGGTGCACCCATGGGAACGTTCCTGTGGAAGTTCTGTAGTGTCACATCCAATGGTCATTATACAATGGCATCTACCAGGGAGCAAGTATGTCCTTGACTTCTTAATAAAATGCCCTGTGCGTGCCTGCATCTTATGTGAACACAGCGCAGGCTTCCAAGGGCGATGCAGGATTGCTCCCAACTTGTTTGTTCGGTAGTAGAGGACATTATTTTTCTTGGGTCTCATCCGCACCTTCGGGTGTATCTTTTTCTTTCATACCCAAGTTCATCGTGTATGATCTGAAAAAGTGGTCACGGATGGCACAGACATATCAAGTCCCAGACAGACAAAGGGAAAGGCTAGACAGCCTGAGCGTAACTCCTCACCTTGTCACTCAGAACACAAAGGAACGGAGATTTCTGACTTGTCAAACATCTGTCGTGTTACGGCTACGACCCTCGGTGGTCTCTGAAGTTGATGATGTGGATGATGATGTGGATGATGATGATGATGATGATGATGATGATGATGATGATGACGATGATGATGATGATGATGATGATAGATTGACATAATAAGACGGGAACCGTCGTCTTGCTTAGTTGACTGAAGAATTGTTGAGAGCATTACTGCCTGCCATTTCCAGAACGAGGTTTGTGACCGGCATTCTTTGCCCAGGTATAAACCACTAGATGCTCATCTGATGATGGAAAGGATGTTACTCAATAACACCGAGATCCAGCCGCAGCCCTTATTACAGTGCTGTTCAATGATTGTACTCTGCTCATCTTGTCAACATTCTGTCTGTGCTCGATACTGTCATGTTTTTCCCCACATTGTTGGCTTTATATATGTCCATATACTTTTTTACAGTATGATCTTCAATTCCGTGGACAGAAGCTATTGCTGAATGATTGTGTGATTATGAGGGCTTAGGGAGGTAAGTGTTAGGATGACGAAATGAGCGACAAAGAAATGATAAACTCTCTCTCCCTCTGTCTCTGTCTCTGTCTCTGTCTCTCTCTGTCTCTGTCTCTGTCTCTGTCTCTCTCTCTCTCTCTATGTTAGCGCGCGCGTGCGTACGTGTTGTGGTGTGTGTGTGTGTGTGTGTGTGTGTGTGTGTGTGTGTGTGTGTGTGTGTGTGTGTGTGTGTGTGTGTGTGTTTGAGAGAGAGAGAGAGAGAGAGAGAGGGAGGGAGAGAGAGAGAGAGTCGGGAGTATGTCTGTAACAGCATGTATATGTGTGACACATGCAGGATATATCTTGGCTTTAACATGTTTATAATCAAACACTCCACTGGAGTTGCTGTACAATGACGCTCGCGAACGATCTAAATATACCCTTTTGTTGCTGCTGTTGTTATTGTTGTTGCTGCTGCTGCTGTTGCTACTGATGTTGCTGCTGCTGTTGCTGCCTTTGCTGTTGCGGCTGTTGGTGTTTTCGTTGTTCCTTGTGTTGTCATTCAGTTTAACAGAAGATATAAATAATCATATTTATGACACACATTGTTTATATGTGTTTATATCTTTCTAATGAATAAAGCTTCAAATTTCGCTGGACCTTGTTCACGAGTCCCTCTAACACTTCATGTCTATCTGATTCTCAGTGTGTGTGCGTGCGTGTAGGTGTAGGAGTGGGGGGGGGGGGGGGAGGCTGTGTGGGTACTGGCGATGCATATGACCGTTAGTGCGTGTGTGTGTGCGTGTTTGTATGCGTGTGTGTGTGTGTGTGTGTGTGTGTGTGTGTGTGTGTGTGTGTGTGTGTGTGTGTGTGTCTCTCTCTCTCTCTCTCTCTCTTCTCTCTCTCTCGATCCAATATTGAATTCGATTTGACCACTTGTGCTGCATTGTATTCAATATTACGAATCACGATTGATGGCTGGAAAGTGCGAACCACCCAGAAATGACATGGTTTTTCCCACACCAAAATGGCCTTCATTATTGTCATAATTCCATTCGCCTAAAGATACTACAGTGATGATTTTTGTACAGTGTCATTCTTACAATCTACGCACCCAAGAGAGCTCAGTATGAAACTGTTTAACGACCAGACCTTACCTGTATTGTCAGAAAGAAATGGAGTTCCCAGGAACACATTTATATCTCTTCTTTTTTTTGTATATTCCTCAACGGTTTGGTATTCTGACGACACGTCATTCAAAATAATGTGCGTAATTTACAAACAATAGAAACATTCCTTCAAGAAGGTCTCGGTGGGGTATATGAGTGGACCATTCAACTCTGTGTCAGACAGTCATTCCCAAACAAAAATCATTGACTGTACACACTCATCCAAGAAAAAAAAAGACTAGCTCTTATATGTTTAACTCTTTATTTGAACGATAGCTGTATCGAACACGTAGAAGAATACTGTGTTTTTGATGCAATGATAGACGAAGAAAAGAAGTGGCAATATCAACTCAACGGTTTGTTCAAGATCGTATAAGAAAATCATCTAATCTAAATTTAAACGTTATGTCAACATCATTTTTTTTTAAGCAGCTGTGCTTCAGTTCTCACATAACGCTATATATTGATTACTTTTCAACAGTGTGAGATGGGTGTAGTCATATCCCTCGTCTCGTCTCCTTCCCCCTGAAAAAAAAAGTTTAATTCTCTCCACAAATGAGCAGCAAAGGTTGTTGTTTCATGATTCATGAAAAATTGAAGACATTAAATAAATCTCCTCTGCATAAACATTATGCTTTTAACATTGATGTTTGAAATTTCGACAAATATTGTAACGCCCGGTTCAAAACACTGAAAGGTCATTTTGTATTGCTGAAATTTTGCTCCTTCCCTATTTAGGCATTGAGCAACATAAAATAAGCCCAGCTTACTATTGAAGCACCTGCCACACATACCTCAATTTACAATTAATTGAAACATTGCAAGAAACAACTGCAAAAATCTCAAAATGACATCATGTTTTGACGGGCAAAGTCGATTTCTTTCTTTGAAAATTCATGTAGGTTGTGCGTTTACAATCTCTGAATTTTTCCGTTCAAAACCACGCAAAATTCAAGGTCTACGATCATAATCCTCTTCCACGTATTCACCACCAGAGAGAGAGAGAGAGAGAGAGAGAGAGAGAGAGAGAGAGAGAGAGAGAGAGAGAGAGAGAGAGAGAGAGAGAAACCACACACACCGATGCACGCAAGTACACACACACACACACACACACACACACACACACACACACACAAAACACACACACACACACACACACACACACACACACACACACAGGAATAAAACTACGATCCCAGACAAACGATTCCACTGGGAGTACCAGGACGTATTACTTTGAACCGACGGGGTTATTACTTTTGCCAGGGCCATCCTGATAAGTCGTCTGTAGCCATTATTCCTGGGCTTTCGTATCAAAATTCAATATTTCAATGTCTGAGGTTCCTGCATTTATTTGCTGGACAAGGCTTTATTTCTCCGTGCCTCTACTTAAGTGAATATTACCGCTGAATATTCTGAGATTAATGTGACTGAAATAATATTGCTATTCTCCAGACCCAAAAGACTTTAGTATTTATCGAACGTGAGGAGGAGGGAAAGGACCAATGAACACGGTTAGAGAAAGTCATTTTCGATCTCCAGCCACTAACAACATTTATCTTTTCATGAGGTGGATTTTAAAAGGAAAGCAGCTGACTTAGACATAAAATTCTTTAAACTTCTTTTGGTTAATTTTTGGATCTCTGTCTGTTTCGTGTGTACACACACTCACACACAAACACCGTGCGTGCGTGCGTGCGTATGTGCGTGCGTGCGTGCGTGCGTGCGTGAGTGCGTGCGTGTGTGCGTGCGTGTCGGTGAGTGAGTGTGTGTGTGTGTGTGAGAGAGAGAGAGAGAGAGAGAGAGAGAGAGAGGAGACCGGGGGGGGGGGGGGGTAGACTCAAGGATTCAAAAGACAAAAATTTTATTTGGATAAAGGCCCCCGCCCCTTGCTGAAGAGAGATGTAGACACAACTAAAGAGAGAAAAGAATCCTGTGATATTTACAAATAAAAGAATCAATCAACAAAACAAACACAATAAGATCATTCATGGTATACGTTGAAAGATAACAATCTACGAAGCAGTCGTTTATAGCCTATTAAGTGCTTGATAAGTGTACGTGCGAATTTAATTGAATGTTGTCTCATGGCTTGTCAATATAAACAAAGAATTTAATTGAATGTTGTCTCATGGCTTGTCAATGTAAACAAAAAAAAATAATTGAATGTTGTGTCATGGCTTGTCAATATAAACAAAAAAAATTAATTGAATGTTGTCTCATGGCTTGTCAGTGTAAACAAAGTTAACATGAATTTGCATGGAACTTTGCGGTATTTTAGTTGCATACATTTTACTCTAAGATTGCTCAGAGCAGAGCAGCAAAATAAAACATGTAATTCATCTTCTTTACCAGTAATGCACAGACGGCAGGTAAGCATATCTTCATTTCTGACACTCTGCCTAAGCAACGGCAAGCAACACTACAAACACTAGATCAAAACTTGGTCAATTCACTTTTTATATATCTATTCGTTTTCAACTCAGTATGCAGTTCTCTCAAGTGAATAGTTTTAAAGAGCCAGTCTGTGAAAATATATCACTGGTACATATGTGATTATGTCAGTCCTGCCATCTACAACCAATAAGATTTTGCCTAAAAGATGATAAAAATGATGTATTTTTGCTAAAAGATGATACAAAAATGATGTATTTTAGACACCCTAATTATCTCAGACAAACGAAAATCCATAAGATTTTAAACGGGGACGAACATTTGTAATCCATGTCTTCTTGCCATTAGAATCCAAATTAAACAACACTTTGTGTGTCTTAAAAGGCAGCCTGTCTTCATTCATTCTTGTCAGTGTCAGCCAGTATTTGATACATTTCACGTATGAATTGAGATAAATTGGATATCTGCCTAGTTCAACATATACAAGATCGTTTGGAGTTGGTTTTTTCTATTTCTATAGATTTCCGGACCATACTGTAGCACTGGCTGAATCTGAGAGTCTAACAATTTATCAAAGACACTGAAAGCATTGCAGACTAATTTAGAGTAACCGCTGTCTTTCCTTTATTAGCTATACTTTGGTAGTCAAAACTAAAACTATGTTTTATTGAGAAATGAATTCTAAGATACTTGTACCCATATAACTACTTTAACTCTCTCATTTCCATACCTTCATTTCTCACTTGTCGATAAAAACCCTCCCTTACGAAAAAACAATAATATTTGTTTTCTCGATGTTTCTTTTCAGTTCTAATTTAGTTGCAGCATTATGTGTAAGTTATTTAACCGCCTTAGTAAAGCAACTATTGTTATAGACAATGAAATAATATCATCAGCGAAAGGTAGAATAAATAGTTATATGATGTCAAACGTAACTCCATGAAGACCACTCTCAACTATTTCCAAAGCCAACTCACTGATTGAAAAGTGAAAACAAAACAGGACTGGAAACAAAACCTTGCTTTCAACGCATTACACAGAGTTGACCCAAACCTTGCTCATGCCTATACTTCGTCATACATGCTTTTAACACCACAATACAACTTATCCTTAATTCTGTTTTTGATCATATATGGCCACGGTGACTTCAGGGTATTGAATCAGATGCCTTTTCAAAGTCCACAAAAGCAACATCATAACATCCTGTTATAGGCAAATTGCTTTCGGACTGCAGCAAATGTGTGTGTGTGTGTGTGTGTGTGTGTGTGTGTGTGTGTGTGTGTGTGTGTGTGTGTGTGTGTGTGTGTGTGTGTGTGTGTGTGTGTGCATGCCTACGTGAGAGAGAGAGAGAGAGAGAGAGAGAGAGAGAGAGAGAGAGAGAGGGGGGGGGGGGAGGGCGTTTTGACGCATCGATCACTTTAACACCATCAATCATCAAGTCCTTACAGCACGGGTGAATACATCATTCTTTACACTATACAAATACACAAATATGAAATAAAGAAGTCAAAGAAGCCTATCTTACAGTTAATAGAAATCAATGTAATATATATCAGCAAATCTATCTCTCTGTCTCTCTCTCTCTCTGCAAGATCAAAACAAATCTCTGGTGTGAAAACCGCCTTAGTAAAGCAACTATTGTTATAGACAATGAAATAATATCATCAGCGTAAAGAGTCTACCAGCTCTCTGGCATACAAGGCATTGTATGCTGACCTCTGTTCAAAATTTCCATCTTATCAGAAAATTTTCACTGACGGTTCCAAGTCTGAGGATGGAGTGGCCTGTGCAGCCTATTGCCCTGGGGCTCCTTCTCAGATACTGTTAGAACATATACCTCCAGATGCTTCTGTCTATTCTGCTGAATTTAGTGCTCTGGTTCTGGCATTGAAGATAATTTCACAATCTAAGAAGAGGGACTTTCTGGTTCTGTCAGATTCACTGTCAGCTTTGGAGGCCATAGCTGGCCGCAACCTTCAGCACCCAGAACTTTTACACTTTTTTGAACTTTTGACCAAGTTGAAAGCGGATGGTTACAACATTATTTTGGCTTGGATTCCTGGTCATGTTGGCATCGGAGGGAATGAAATGGTTGATCGTTTAGCCAAGAATGCCACAAGAGAGAAATTGTCCAACATATATATCCCCTGTTCAGATCTGAAACCCAAAATTCACAATTATGTTAGAGACCTCTGGCAAGAGGACTGGAATACACAGACGAATAACAAACTTTTTCAGATCCGTCCAAACCTTAAGGAGTTCCTCTCATCTACGTCTGGTGGTCGTAAAGAAGAAACAGTTCTGTGCCGGCTGCACACCGGCCATTCGTATTTTACCCATTCGTACCTTTTAAAGAGTGAAGAAGCTCTGTGGTGCATTCCATGTCATGTACCACTCACAATGAAACATATTCTTTTAGAGTGTTGGGACTTGCACGATGTGAGACACAAACATTTTACGGCAGATTCCATGAAAACCTTGTTCAGAGATGTCCCACCTGATGCCATCTTTGAGTTCTTGAAAGAGATTAACATTTTTCATCGGATCTGAGATTTTACAGTGGAAAGATTTTTAACAAACTTTTGGATGGTTTTTCGATGTATTTTAAAGAATTGTGTGAATGACTGACTTGTGAGTTGATTTTAACGTGGTGACAGCCCTGATGTGGCCCTTTGCGGTCGGCTGGGCTATAAGCAACATTATCTTATCTTATCTTATCTCTCTCTCTGTCTCTCTCTCTCTCTCTGTCTCTCTCTCTCTCTCTCTCAGACACATACAC
>CM065715.1:70190298-70195298 GCA_033310375.1 Conus canariensis | reverse complement strand
ACACAAGTTTCGATTTTTAGAGACGGATAAAGTCGTGATATCTCCGTTTGAAGATGGTCTGCCCCCGCCACTCCCTGGTACCGAAATAAAAAGTGTAGTATGTGATCATTTGGAAACAATGGAGAGGGGTATGCTTGCTGGTTAGATAGACAGGATGGTGTGTGTGTGTGTGTGTGTGTGTGTGTGTGTGTGTGTGTGTGTGTGTGTGTGTGTGTGTGAGAGAGAGAGAGAGAGAGAGAGAGAAGATACGGATACGGATGTTTTATTCATACAGGCCATGGCCCCTAATGAAGGGGGTGTTGAGATCAAATCGTTTCAGACAGAAATAAGCAAATCATCAAACATCTAGACATCCACAATTAAAAGCATACTCAATATTAAACAACATACAACAACCAATGCCTAACTACATGCTATACTTCGAATTTTATATGCCTTGTACAAGAAAATAGCAAAACGTTTTACAGTAGTTTCATTTGTAGATGCCATTAGTAATGAAAGTCGAAATGGAGAAGGATGTCTACAATATTTTTGATGAATGAACTGATTCCTCAGGTCACTTAGAACGGGACAGCACAACACAAAATGAACTTCATTTTCTTCGGCACATTTACAAAGCGGACATGTCAGTTCAAGTTTGTTATGCTTCTTATAACGATAATAATGAACAGAAAGATCAGAAATACCTAATCTGAACTTTGTCATGATATATTTTAAATCATTATCCATTTCAATAGATAAATATACCGGCACACAATGTATAGATCTGAACGGTCTATAAAAAGCAAATCGGTCACTTTCATGAACGTGACATGACCATTCTTGCCATCTGCAATCTATCAATCTATTCCGAAATGCACGAAGAAATCCATTTATGTCCCCAACGCTCTGTTGTAGCCAAACATAGCCAAATCCAAGTTTATGTAATTTAGTCCTCACGTTAGAAACCCAGTTTCTTTTCCCTCTACCATCCAAATCATACAACATATTATATGCTTTCCTGGGCAACCTTGAAATTTCCATTTGTGTTATTTTCAACCAATAACGTATGCAAGCTGTCGCAGAATTCAGATATATTGGATATCTGTTTACTTCGCCGTAGGCTAAATCGTTAGGTGTTCGCATGCTCACTTCTAGAAACTTTTTCAATGCAAATACATGGACATTTTCAAATAAACAGCAGAATCATAAAGACCTCAGATTTCAGCTCCATACTGAGCGATAGGCTGTACCTGAGAATCGAACAATTTTATAAATAATTTCAAAGACTGGTTTTCTAATTTTGATAAGTGTTGCATGATACATAGTAGCTCTATTGGCAAGATCCTTGCATGCAAAAGTAAAGCTTAATTTCGTTGAAAAATATATTCCCAAATATTTATATACGTTGACCACAGGCATAAACACTCCATTATAAGTCCACCTTTCTCTAATCCCTAAAAACCCACCCTTTCTAAACACAATTATATTGCTTTTTGACATGTTAATTGTTAACTGAAGTGAAGATGCAGATCGTGATAGATTATTTAGTTGAGTTTGTAAGCCAATAATAGTTTCAGACATCAGAACAACATCGTCTGCCAAGAGAAGAATAAACAACTCAAGAGCATCGCAAGTAAATTGTGCACCATGTTTTCCATTTCTAACAACCTCTGATGTTAACTCATTAATGAAAAGAGAAAATAAAACAGGACTGCACACATCCCCTTGTTTTACACCAGAGGTACATTGAATGTAGTCAGTCATATTTCCTCCACACTGAACCTTAGCTTTAACACAGGAATACATGCTAACTATGCATCTAAACAGTTTTCCATGAACACCAGCTTTTAAGAGAATAGGCCACAGAATAGTTCTATTAACAGAATCAAAAGCTTTCTCAAAATCTATAAAAGCGACATACAGCTTACGATTTAAATAAAACTGTTTTTGCACCAAAGCCATCAAAGTAAATATATGATCAACAGTTGAATAATTGCGCTTAAAACCTGCCTGATACTCGCCAGTGATATTATTATCTTCAACCCATTCCTGTAATCGGCGATTGATAATAGTGCTGTATAATTTACTACTTGCGTCACTTAAAGAAATTCCTCTATAGTTATTAGGATCATTCACGTTGCCTTTCTTGTACAGTGGTAGAACAATGCTTTCCGTCCAATGTTCAGGATAAATTCCCTTATCAAATAAAGAATTGAAGAAGGTTACAAAAAGTTCATAATCAGGTCAGTTTTACAAGCATACTCAGCAGCTCACCAATTATACCGTCTGGTCCAGGAGCTTTACATTTCTTAATTTTTCTTAGAGCAAACATTACTTCCTCTTTTGAAATCGGACGACTTAAATAATCATCCTCTCCATTATGATCCAGTAGTAACCCGCTGTTAGGATCTACGTCTTTCGTTAGAAGTGACTTAAAATGTTCGTACCAGGTTTCAATACTGATGCTGTTCACTGGTTGTTTTCTTTTTAATGAAATTCGACGTACATTCTTCCAAAATTCTTTCTGATTTTCCATAGATGCAATTAGTTCTGTCAGTAATGCGTTGTTAAATTGCTTCCTTTTAATCCTTTGCAAGTGTTTGTACACGCGACTTGCCCTACAATAGAAATCACGATCTTTGTCGTCATGCGTACTTTAAATTTTCTAAATAAATTTCGGACTTTCTTTTTATTGTCATGACATTCAGCATCAAACCAATCTTTTGATTTCGAATTATTAATTCTTATTTCTTTCTTCATACACTGTGCTGCATCTTTGATGCAGGTGTTGAAAACATTCAACGCCTCATTTACATTGACATCAATAACACTAACTGCATATCTGATTTTTTCTTGAATCTGTTGCGTGGAAATATTACTCATAAACACATCTGCACGGTCTTCATTCCATATAAACCTTTCCAGTGTAAAACTGTGTTCAGAAGGACTTATCTCTGAGTTGACATTATCCCTGCTGTAACTTAAATGAAATTCCACAGGCATATGATCCAAATCGAATCTCTCAGACACTCGTAACTCATATGAATCACATAAGAATGCAAGCAAATCACACGACATAACAAAGTAATCATTTACACTGCATCCATGGTCTGAAACGTACGTGTAGCAACCTTGACGGTCGCCATGACACACACCATTAAGAATACACAAATCCAGTGCAGTACACATATTCAACATCATTTTGCCGTAATTATTCAGTACAGAATCCTCAGATAATCGATTAGCGTTGATTGGATTATTTGCATGTTGAAAATCGAAAGTACTTGATACTCCTTGACAATAATGTGAAACATTACCCGTTCTACTGTTCAAATCCCCGCACAACAATACGTATGCATCTTTGTAAACTAGTAAACAACTGGACAATAGTCTTCCAACAATGCAATTCCATTTTCAGAGTCAAAATATGCATAATACGGGGAGCCTTCTGGAGGCACATATGAGTATACATACAATACATCTTTGTCCACACCAAACAATGCTTTATTAATAATAAGTGCACCAAAAATATTAGATTTTATTTCGACTTGTTTGATGTATGACGCATACATGTTCTTAACTAGACACGAAATTCCAACAGATCGTCTCCCTTTAATCGTCAGTTTTATCGCAGGTAAACAAAACAATTTGTATGCAGAGAATACATCAGATTTAAATTCATCAGTAAATGTTTCTACTAAACAAATGAAATGGAAGGACCGAAGAAAGTTAACAAAGTCATTGTCTTGTAATTTTGATAGTAAGCCATTGACATTTCCAATGCAGGAAAGATAACGATCTACTTTTGTCATGTTTATGGCTAGTTACATCTTCCAAGCGCCTGTATTCACAACGATCACTCACAGAAGCACACACAGAAGTTGAAACACACAGGGAGTCTTCGTCATCCAGGTAAACACTCTCACTGCCATCAACACCAAAATCACGTGCACGTTGAGTGTCATTCTGGGCTGCACTGGACGGTGATACCGGTGTCGCTTTTAGAAATGTTCCCTCACAGAAATCAATTTTATGCACATCAAAATAGGGCCGGCCGGTTTCCTATTTAAGTTCTACGAGCCTGTCACGAGCTTCGATGGAGAACTTCTTACCGTCAAAAGAGAGAGAGAGAGAGAGAGAGAGAGAGAGAGAGAGAGAGAGAGAGAGCGAATGTTATTTTATTTTACCGTCTGATCAACCACAATGTACAGAGCGGAAGATATTCATTTTTGTGTGTCACTATATGTAACACGCTGTCGGAAGACGTCAAAAGTGTTTTTTTGTTTGTTTTGTTGTTTTGGTTTCTTTGGTTTTTTTTTTTTTTTTAGAAAATCATGGTTCCATTCCATATCCTTTTCACTAGACATTGTGGTTTGACATGAAGAAACCAGTTCTCGGACGGAAATGAATACTGAATTATCGCACTTAATCGTTTCCAGACAGAATTTTGGCGAAAGGAAAATGATGTTAATATGTTGTTCTTACTTGTATACACTGAGACAGCTTATTGAAAGTGACAATCAAAATGAAAATCGTGCTTATTGAAAGGAACAATGCTGAGTTCCTTGTGGTCGTTCATTCGCAGAAATGACAATTCTGGAAGCACGAGCGTTCGAATGGTTTTAAGCAGCCTTTTTTCTAGCCAAGTCCCAGTGAGTTGAAGCATAATGAAAACTGGGTCGTAAGTATGCATGCGAAGATAATGTCATAGAACGCTCGGTCAGGCAAGTTTTTATTTTGTTCAGCTGATTAGTTTCGTCGGTAATTTTATGGAGAAAATAGATCTGACCTTCGGAAAAAAAAATCAATGATGTGACTAGGTAGAGCGACTCCGATGCACGATCCGAGCGGTCATTTTTTTTCTTTTGTTTTTGCTGCTCTGGTCCAAGTGCACGGACATTAGCACTTTCAGATAGTGAATTTTCTACTTTGCGCTTTAGTTCAGACCTGTCGCTGTGACTCCAGTGTGTTTCTCTTTCAGATGGCAACAGCAACGATTCGCTGTATCATCTGCTCTT
>CM065715.1:70180298-70182798 GCA_033310375.1 Conus canariensis | reverse complement strand
TATTCCTTGTCCCAGTGACGCTGTGTGCATTATATTGCCTTGCATTCCTTGTCCCAGTGACACTGTGTGTATCATATTGCCTTGTATTCCTTGTCCCAGTGATACTGTGTGCATTATATTGCCTTGTATTCCTTGTCCCAGTGACGCTGTGTGTATCATATTGCCTTGTATTCCTTGTCCCAGTGACGCCGTGTGCATTATATTGCCTTGTATTCCTTGTCCCAGTGACACTGTGTGCATCATATTGCCTTGTATTCCTTCTCCCAGTGACACTGTGTGCATTATATTGTCTTGTATTCCTTGTCCCAGTGACGCTGTGTGCATTATATTGCCTTGTATTCCTTGTCCCAGTGAGACTGTGTGCATTATATTGCCTTGTATTCCTTGTGCCAGTGACGCTGCGTGCATTCTATTGCCTTGTAAAACACTGACACTGTGTGTATCATATTGCCTTGTATTCCTTGTCCCAGTGACACTGTGTGCATTACATTGCCTTGTGTTCCTTCTCCTTGCGAAGAACAGTGACACTGTGTGCATTATATTGCCTTGTATTCCTTGTCCCAGTGACACTGTGTGCATTATATTGCCTTGTATTCCTTTTCCCAGTGAGACTGTGTGCATTATATTGCCTTGTATTCCTTCTCCCAGTGACACTGTGTGCATTATATTGCCTTGTATTCCTTCTTTTTGCGTAGAATAGTGACACGGTGTGTATTACATTGCCTTGTATTCCTTCTTCTTGCGTAGAACAGTGACACTGCATTATTGCCTTGTATTCCTTCTTCTTGCATAGAACAGTGACACTGAGTGTATTACATTGCCTTGTATTCCATCTTCTTGCATAGAACAGTGACACTGTGTGTATTATATTGCCTTCTATTCCTTCTTTTAGCGTAGAACAGTGACACTGAGTGTATTATATTGCCTTATATTCCTTCTTCTGGCGTAGCACAGTGACACTGTGTGTATTATATTGCCTTATATTCCTTCTTCTGGCGTAGAACAGTGACACTGTGTGTATTATATTGCCTTGTATTCCTTCTTCTTGCATAGAACAATGACACTGTGTGCATTATATTGCCTTATATTCCTTCTTCTGGCGTAGAACAGTGACACTGAGTGTATTAATTACCTTGTATTCCTT
This sequence comes from Conus canariensis, assembly GCA_033310375.1. Taxonomy (NCBI): domain Eukaryota; kingdom Metazoa; phylum Mollusca; class Gastropoda; order Neogastropoda; family Conidae; genus Conus; species Conus canariensis. The sequence continues at coordinate 70,181,654 of CM065715.1, read as the reverse complement.
CTTCTTGCATAGAACAGTGACACTTTGTGCATTATATTGCCTTGTATTCTTCCTCCTTGCGTAGAACACTGACACTGTGTGTATTATATTGCCCTGTATTCCTTCTTCTTGCGAAGAACGCTGACACTGTGTGCATTATATTGCCTTGTATTCCTTATTCTAGCGTAGAACAGTGACACTGTGTGCATTATATTCCCTTGCATTCCTTGTCCCAGTGACACTGTGTGCATTATATTGTCTTGTATTCCTTGTCCCAGTGATACTGTGTGCATTATATTGTCTTGTATTCCTTGTCCCAGTGACATTGTGTGCATTATATTGCCTTGTATTCCTTTGTCCCAGTGACGCTGCGTGCATTATATTGCCTTGTATTCCTTGTCCCAGTGACGCTGTGTGTATCATATTGCCTTGTATTCCTTGTTCCCAGTGACGCCGTGTGCATTATATTGCCTTGTATTCCTTGTCCCAGTGACACTGTGTGCATTATATTGCCTTGTATTCCTTGTCCCAGTGACACTGTGTGCATTATATTGCCTTGTATTCCTTATCCCAGTGACACTGTGTGCATTATATTGCCTTGTATTCCTTCTCCCATGAGACTGTGTGCATTATATTGCCTTGTATTCCTTGTCCACAGTGACACTGTGTGCATTATATTGCCTTGTATTCTTCCTCCTTGCGTAGAACACTGACACTGGTGTATTATATTGCCTTGTATTCCTTCTCCTTGCGTAGAACATGACACTGTGTGTATTATATTGCCTTGTATTCCTTCTCCTTGCGAAGAACACTGACACTGTGTGCATTGTATTGCCTTGTATTTCTTTTCCTTGCGAAGGACACCGACACTGTGTGCATTATATTGCCTTGTATTCCTTCTCCCAGTGACACTGTGTGATTATATTGCCTTGTATTCCTTGTTCCAGTGACACTGTGTGCATTATACTGCCTTGTATTCCTTCTCCCAGTGACACTTTGTGTATTATATTGCCTTGTATTCCTTTTACTTGCGTAGAACAGTGACACGGTGTGTATTATATTGCATTGTATTCCTTCTTCAGCGTAGAACAGTGACACTGAGTGTATTATATTGCCTTGTATTCCTTCTCCCAGTGACACTGTGTGCATTATATTGCCTTGTATTCCTTTCCCAGTGACACTGTGTGCATTATATTGCATTGTATTCCTTCTCCCAGTGACACTGTGTGCATTATATTGCCTTGTATTCCTTCTCCCAGTGACACTGTGTGTATTATACATTGCTGTGCCACCGAGCGGTGTCACTGTGTCTTATATGCATTCCCTCACTTTGTGTTGATCAGCATCAGAGTGTATCCTTGCCAACTTCCTTTTTTT
>CM065715.1:70155298-70170298 GCA_033310375.1 Conus canariensis | reverse complement strand
GTGTACAGGTCAACTGTTCATTATGACCGAGGAGTAATAATGTGTAAATTCAGATTGATTTAGAACATTGATGGTACATCAAAACTCTCTCTCTCTCTCTCTCTCTCTCTCTCTCTCTCTCTCTCTCTCTCTCTCTCTCTCTCTCAAGTCAAGTCGAGTCAAATTTATCTTAACTGAGGGTTAAAGAATACGCTTCACAGCTTCTTTTTCATCTACCGTCACAAAAAAGAACAAATATCAATTATAATGATGAAGAAAAGAGAAACGCGAAGCAATGTATACGTAGAAATCCAAAAATATACAATGTAATGAAAACAATAAAGCAATTATCAACTATCACAATCAATATTTAGATGAACAATATATAACATATCAGACTAGACACATAAAGACATGTGTGTGTGTGTGTGTGTGTGTGTGTGTGTGTGTGTGTGTGTGTGTGTGTGTGTGAGAGAGAGAGAGAGAGAGAGAGAGAGAGAGAGAGAGAGAGAGGAGAGAGAGAGAGAGAGTGTGTGTGTGTGTGTGTGAAGGGGAAGATTATGAAGACATGGCTCCAGAAAATGAATAATTTAATGCCTCCTGCACCACCTTGGCAATGGACGCTTATCACACTAGAAAGAGTGTCTACCAGTGTAAGACTACAAAACGCATCCGATGAACGCTGGTTGATGGATTACAACAACAACAAAAAGAGGAGAACGACAAGTTCATGAACTATAATAGTGAGGTTTAATTAGATCTAGTTGCAAAGTGAGGCGACTGCACACGGAAATCTAAACGAATTTTAAATGAACTTAATAGCGAACCGTAGGCAAACGAATCACAACACAAAACACGACGCGTTTCGACCTCTTAGGTCTTCTTCAGGCAAGATACAAAACACTAAGGACAACAAAAACGAACGTTTATTTTCGTTGTCCTGTTTTGTATCTTGCCTGAAGAAGACCTAAGAGGCCGAAACGCGTCGTGTTTTGTCTTGTGATTCGTTTGTCTACGTTTTTCTGGGCGGTTCGACGTTTGATTAGTCACGAAGAAGTTCCACATTTTGAAAAACAATGACCTTACACCTGAAGGAAGAGTGAAGACGAGAGAATCGAGGCCAGAGAGGAAGGAATGAAGGTCGAACAGAAGCTCTCCACTCGCGATTAACTTCAATCCGGGGGGGGGGGGGGGGGGGGGGGGGGGGGGGGGGGTAGGGGGGTAGGGGGGGAGGGGGGGAGAAGAGACAGACAGAAGGAAGGAAAGAAAGAAATAAAGACAGAAAATATCCGTAAGCGGGACACCCAAGATCCGCTATCCGCTTAAGTTTCTCGGACATCTACTACGCGTCGAAGAGACCTTTCATACGTTTAAAGCTTAAATATGGCAGCGCTCCAGTTAGGGGAAAGGCGACAACTTAGAGGGGATATTTTGCAATACTGGAGAACAGTTTGAATGTGTTGATGATCAAACAGTAATTTCTGAAGATTCGGTTAAGAGTCTACGACAGTGTATTCCTAACAGGTCAGTCTCTTCCAGCAGCAAATAGGCTTCACATTCACTAAATTTTGGTTTCCTCGACTGAGTTTCTGTTCTGTTCCCTTTTGCAGATGGGCCACAGCAAAGGCGGGAAATAGATCCAAAACCTTGATGGAATGATTATGTCATTTCGTCTTCCTTTGCCTAACCACGCCAGACCTATGCAAGTAAAACGAAATGACGTCAAAATCAACCAATACAATTGGTCACTACAAATTACATTCAAGTCTAGATATTCATGCCTTTCAAAACATAACAAGATGCGAAGCATATAAACGTACTCCCAGTTTTCCAAACCGCTTATAAATCGGCCAAGTGCTTTGTGAGATAAGAAATAAAGGCAAAATAACGGTTTTAACGATTATTTAACCCATGTACACTTTTGAAACTGGTATTTTAGTCCTCACTGGGCTAAAGCCTGTGTACATACCAAATTTCATCCAGATCGGACAATATGTCAAGAATAACGGTTTTTAACGGTCAGATTTTGAAACTACTTGGAAGTGCCATTTGTGTGTGATAACCTTTCTATATACAAAATTTCATTAAAACCCACCAATATATAAAAAAAATAACGGCAAAATAACGGTTTAACGGTTATATAACCGATATACACTTTTGAAACCGGTATTTTAGTCCTCACTGGACTAAAGCCTGTGTACATATCAAATTTCATCCAAATCGGACAATATGTCAAGAATAACGGTTTTTAACGGTCAAATTTTGAAATACTATATAGAAGTGCCATTTGTGTGTGATAACCTTCCTATATACCAAATTTCATTAAAATCCACCTATATGTAAGAAATAACGGCAGAATAACGGTTTTTAACGGTTGTTCAATCCATTTTCAGCATTACATCACTTACATATGGACAGAGGCTCCGATTTGTCACAAGATCATCCAAACCGCTTATAAATTGGCCAAGTACTTTCTGAGATATTCCATAAAGAAGAAAAACCGTTATGGGCCGTTACAGCCGTTAGTAACGGCTGTAGCGGTAAACTAAAACATCGGGCATCATCCGTGGGCCATAATGAACATACCTACAAATTTTCAGAAAGATCGGCCCAGTAGTTTTGTCTGGAGCGAGTGGAACACATTTTGACCACGGGCACACAGACAGACAGACAGACACACAGACAGCATTTCTTCGTTCCCATTCTAAAGTACTCCCTATTCTATAAGAACTGGGAGTACAAAAATGAAAGGGGAAAAAAAGCATGAGACTTCGATTCGAAATGTCCGCAGCAGAAATATCGTTTTAAAGTTGATGTGATTAGTCAACAGGGAAAGACTGTATATTGACCATGGAATAGTTATTAGAGAACGAATTGCCATTCCTGCATGCAAAATCGGAATAGCAAACAAACAAACGAACAAACCAAACACCCTTAATCGCAAATACCTCGCGGACAGGTATACGGTGATGGTCGCTTTTTCCAAAGAGCACTTGCCAGATGTTTCCACAAATCCCACCATGTCAATATGAACAACAACAACAACTAACTTATCTGTTGGAGAAGCGACGTAAACAAAAGGAAGACGATGTTGACAAAGTAACAGCTGAAACACATCGTTGAAGAAATACTGGCTAAATGGCGCCTTTGAAAAATGCTGGCTGAATGACATAATTGAAGAAGTAGGCCTACTGGATAAATGATGTTATTGAAGAAGTATTAATGCCATTCTTAAAAAAAAAACTACAGGCTGAATGACGTGGTTGATGAAGTACTGGCTGAATGACATAGCTGAAGAAGAACTGGATGAATGACAAGGTTGAAGAAGAACTGGATGAATGACATAGTTGAAGAAGAACTGGATGAATGACATAGTTGAAGAAGAACTGGATGAATGACTTGGTTGAAGAAGTGCAGGATGAATGACGTAGTTAAAGAAGTGCAGGATGAATGACTTGGTTGAAGAAGTGCAGGATGAATGACGTAGTTAAAGAAGTGCAGGATGAATGACGTAGTTAAAGAAGTGCAGGATGAATGACGTAGTAAAAGAAGTGCTGGATGAATGACGTCTAAGAAGTACTGATTGAATGACGTATTTGAAGAAGTACTGGATGAATGACAAAGTTGAAGAAGTACTGGATGAATGACATGGTTGAAGAAGTACTGGCCTAATGACGTAGTTGAAGAAGTACTGGCTGAATGACATGGTTGATAAAGCACTGGCTGAATGACGTTGTTGATGAAATACTGGCTGAATGACATGGTTGATAAAGTATTGGCTGAATGACGTTGTTGATGAAGTACTGACTGAATGACGTTGTTAAAAGAAGTACTGGCTGAATGACGTTGTTAAAAGAAGTACTGGCTGAATGACGAAGTTGAAGAATTACGGGCTGAATGAAGTCGTCTAAGAAGTACTGGCTGAATGATGTTGTTCATGAAGTACTGGCTGAATGACGTAGTTGAAGAAGCACTGGCTGAATGACGTCGTCTAAGAAGTACTGGCTGAATGACGTTGTTGCAGAAGAGCTGGCTGAATGACGTTGTTGAAGAAGTATTGGCTGAAGAAGTTCTGGATGAATGATGTAGTTGAAGAAGTGCTGGCTGAATGACGTTGTTAAAGAAGTACAGGCTGAATGACGTAGTTGATGAAATACTGGCTGAACGACGTCGTCTAAGAAGTACTGGATGGATGACGTCATCTAAGAAGTACTGGATGAATGACGTACTTGAAGAAGTACTGGCTGAATGACGTTGTTAAAGAAGTACTGGCTGATTGACATTGTTGAAGAAGTACTGGCTGAATGACGTTGTTAAAGAAGTACTGGCTGATTGACGTTGTTAAAGAAGTACTAGCTGAATGGCGTTGTTGATGAAGTACTGGCTGATTGACGTTGTTGATGAACTAACGACTGTATGGCGTTGTTGATGAAGTACTGGCTGATTGACGTTGTTAAAGAAGTACTGGCTGAATGATGTTGTAAATGAAGTACTACTTGACTGACGTTGTTGATGAACTAGTGACTGAATGACGTTGTCGATGAAGCACTGGCTGAAGAGAGAGAGAGAGAGAGAGAGAGAGAGAGAGAGAGAGAGAGAGAGAGAGAGAGAGACAGAGACAGAGACAGAGACAGAGAGAATTGAAATATAAATAAATGAATGAATTCATGATCTGATCCATGAATATACAAATGCGTGAAGGAATTACTCAATGAACGGAAGAGATTGGAAAACACACACACACACACACACACACACACACACACACACACACACACACACACACACACACACTTCAAAGGGATTAAAGGAAAGAAGGCCAAGAGAAAACAAAACCGGCCAGCTTGGCTTTGATGGCACTAATAGGTCGAGAGATAAAAAGAATTGGTTCGAGTGCCTTCAACGACCGCAACAAGTTTGTGTTTATGTCTTTTTTTTCTGTTACTTTGTTCTCAATGTAGTTTTGGCATGAGATGACAAATATCAGGCAAAATAAAGAAAAAAGTGGTGAAGTCTGAAAAAAAAAAACTGAATAAAAAGAAACATGAGGAATAGAGGGGAGTGTGTGTGTGTGTGTGTGTGTGTGTGTGTGTGTGTGTGTGTGTGTGTGTGTGTGTGTGTGTGTGTGAAGATCACCTAAAAATGAAGAAAAGATAATGAACAAAATAATAGTAAATTGTAAATGTAATTAATAGCAAACCCGCCAAGAAAACGTAGACAAACGAATCACAAGTCGTAGACAAACGAATCACAAGACGTAGACAAACGAATCACATGACACTTGTGTCTTGTGATTCGTTTGTCTACGTTTTCTTGGCGGTTCGCTATTAATCACATTTATCACTATTTTGTTTAGATTTCCGCCTGCAGTCACCTCACCTTGCAACTGAAAAAATAGTAAGCAGGAAGAAATGGGAACGTAAGTTTTGCTTTCTTTTGTTTTCTCTACTAGAATTATATGATTCCAGTTAAACCGATGAGCCATTTGCTTATCTTAAACCCTATGCAATGAATGGGTACGTACAACACGAGGACAAAAACCTAAAGGGAGTGTGTGGGACAAGTAGCCAGAGAGAGAGAGAGAGAGAGAGAGAGAAGCTCTGGACGCACGCAGATCTTGTTTTGTAATAAAAAGTCTGATGAACTGAAATTGCGCTTTGTGGCAAACTCTCAACAAAGTCTTTTGGCGCGTAAAAGTCATGTATACTAAAAGTGAATCAGTCCGGACAGACGTTTGCTCTTAGTCTTTCTTGGACTGACTGGGTGGACGTACCGAGGCAGAGCTAGAGAGTGAATACGAACTTCGGGAAAGGTGGAAATACAGTTAAAGTGGTCAAGATGCCGGGCACGTTGTGGTGAAAAAAGGTACACACACACTGACTGACTACAGCCTAGAGCCAGTTTATTGTCAGATTAACCCGTGGTTGTACTGATATCTAAAAAAAAAACATTATGAACAGAATGTCAACATTTTTCATTTTAAAGAAAAGGAACAAAATTAACATCACACACACACACACACACACACACACACACACACACACACACACACACAATCCATACGAACATACCCACACCCTTACATACACACAAACATACACACACACCACACTACACCACACCATACCATCCTCCCCACACACACACACACACACACACACACACACACACACACACACACACCGCACTCGTAAACACATGCACTCACTCTCTCACACACACACACACACACACACACACACACCACGCACACACACGCACGCACGCACGCACACACGCACGCATGTACGCGCGCTCGCAGGTAGACAGGAAGGCAGGCAGGGATGCAAATAGATATACACTCATGCACACATGCAGGCACGCGCGCGCACACTCATGCACACACGCATGAACACACACAACAATCCTTGTCAAAGTTGAGGACGCCACTATTTATACCCCAGTCTCTTTACTGGTTTTCTATTGATTAGGTTCTACTTTTGCTACTGCTGACGTCAAAATTTGCCCAGGTATGACGTCAACACATACGTCATTAGAGAGAAAAGAAAAACAAGGTACTGGATGCTGGGAGAAAGCTGGAAGCTATGTTTGGAAGGTCGATGGTAATGGCCGAAGGTCATTTAAACAGGTACGTAAAGAGGTAGAGGAATGAAGAGAATAAAGACATTACTTTCTCAGGAGAGAGAGAGAGAGAGAGAGAGAGAGAGAGAGAGAGAGAGAGAGAGAGATTCTTTCAGCCCTTCAATAGTTTCAGATACCAAAATTACACAATCTGTTTACAGAAAAACAACACATTTCAAAATCATCTCACGTGCCTATGGCATCATGCTCTCCATTTTTTTTTTTTTTTTAATTATTTCACTTACAAACTTAATCAAATGAACACAGAAAATGAAAACTGCACTGCGAAAAGAGAACATAGCACTGGAAGAAGACCAGATAAGAAGAAAAAAAAAGACAATAAAATGAAGGTTCTAAACTGAGACACATCACAAATTAACGTTGTTGCGCCGACAATACACACTCTCGCAGTCGACAGCCTGAATTTCTTCCACCTGTTGGCGTGCTCCTCAGAATCTTGGAGATCGAGTGGAATCATCTCCCTGTTCTCTTCCCACCCCATACCCCTCACGACTTCCATAACATTCCAGAGCTGGCTGCAGTCAAGCACATCGCTGAAGCTGCTAGGAGGAGGACTGAGCACTGTAGCTATTTGCCAGTGACAGACAGAAGCAAAATTTAGAAAGGGGGGAGGAGGGTAGGGGGGAAGGGCGGAAAATGAAGCAAAATTTAGAAAGAGAGGGGGGGTGGGGGGGGGGGGGGGGCGGAAAATGAAGCAAAATTTGCCTGAGAAGTTGAGTGTGGTGACTTTGGACCATCCGGCAGTAATATGGGTATCTAATTCAGTTCAGAAAACGTGAAGGGCTGTGTATGGCGAGTGATGGGCTCCGCCTTCCATCATTCCATGCCCCAGGCATGGTCAACCTCTGCCCCTAAGGCCAGTGATTTATGGGACTGTAACCTTTAAAATTCAACAGCAGAGAGAGAGAGAGAGAGAGAGAGAGAGAGAGAGAGAGAGAGAGAGAGAGAGAGAGAGAGACGTACATCAAGCACGCACGCGCGCGCACACACTTACGCACCACTTTAGAGGGATGCACAACTGGATATTCTGCAGACAATGGATACTGGCTGCACGCTATAATCGCACAGAGCGAGCAAGAGTCGGTGTTTGATCTACATTTTTTTTTTTTTTTGCAGGAGTGTGACATTACCATGCTTACCCTGGAATAACTGATCAGGGCTATGCAGTGTTTTCTCCATACACTCTCTACAGGTATTTGGTCGTCAACGTAGGAGGGACATAACTTTTCACCATTAGTCTTTTTCTTTTGGCAGATAATGTATACACACGAGAGAGAGAGAGAGAGAGAGAGAGAGAGAGAGAGAGAAGGATCAGTGGAAGAAGCGGGATGAAAGCCAACGTTTTCCTGACAATTCCAATTCGTTTCAAGGAAATTAGCTTCCACCGTTTCCTGGTGAAGAAATGTGTTCGGGCGTGATGACTTGGTGAAAAACAAAATGGTATCGACTGCTACAAGGAATTTCAGTCTCTTTATCTTCGTGCGTGCGTGTATGTGTGTGTGTGTGTGTGTGTGTGTGTGTGTGTGTGTGTGTGTGTGTGTGTGTGTGTGTGTGTGTGCGTGCGTGCGTGCGCGCGTGCGTGCGTGTGTGTGTGTGTGTGTGTGTGTGTCAAGTTGAAGGAGGGGACAAACTGACGTTCGTACTCGCTCACCGACAAACTGGTATGCTTACAGATAACAGAGAGAGAGAGAGAGAGAGAGAGAGAGAGAGAGAGATTTTCACGAGGAATGAGTTTTATTGGTTCATTTATAAAACCCATACAGCTGCTGCGCCATATGACTGTGCATGATCATGACTGTCATATCAAATTTTGTTCTGCCTGCGCACAACAACAACAACAAATCTATTTAATAGATCAAATTACAAAATAAGATTAGAAAAATGGAATCAGTGTACGTTTTATTTATTTATTTTAATTCAATTCAGGGAAGTTAATTAGAGGAAACTGCAGTTTATGTATTTCAAAACGTGTCTATTCCTTGAATCTATCAGTGTTTGCCCAGTGAGTGCGGTCATTGAACACAGTCAATACATATGTGTACGAGATCGATCAACACTAAATACCGTCATCTTTTTGCTCACATCATAAGTTCACAGGTATGTATTATAATTAAGAATTGAAGTAAAACTGAATTGTAAATTCATAAATCTTACAATAGCTATCAAACTTTCCATGGATTCCGTTTTCTCATTTCAGTTTTGCAGCATTTCCAGACAGCACGGTTGTCTATAGTAATGTTGTGTAATACATACACTTCTTTTAATTGTAGGGGGGGTTATTCTTCATGAGCACGGACTTGCTGAGACACATTTTTTTTACTTTTGCTCTGTATCTGGAAAAAAAAGGGGGCAACTATTTGAAAAGGGAAGAAATCAAATGTCCCATTTACGTTCAAGAATTGGTTTACAACATGCAGCCTAACTGACTCACGTGTGTAACACCGTAACTCCCAGGCCATGTGGTCACAACGTTTCCGTGTCTGTGGTTGGTGATCGGTCTGCAGAACAAACTCACATCCCCAGTGTAGTGTGAGAGTTCTACCATGCCCAAACAATGGAGACACATTTACGTTCAATGGTGATGTACTTTATGTCTCAATCCAAACATTTACGACTTAGAAATATCTCTGCATGAATCAAACCATCAAAAGACTGCAGGAAGACACCACCGACCCCGTGAACTACTGGCGTCAGTTCTGACCTCCGAGACTGAGTAATATCCTGCGAATGAAGGAGACCCGAAGCAACATTGTGCATTTGTCTCTCAAACTGACATCAAACTGTTCTGAGACCAGGCAATTAGCTTTGAAGCAGTGAAACATGCCTCTCAAACTGGCATCAAACTATTCTGAGACCAGGCAACTGGCTTTGAACCAGTGAAACATGTCAGATCAAACAGAAGAGCGGTCAGTGAAAAAGATAATGAGGATAACGCGACAATGGCAGCACATCAGATTGAGCAGACCATTGACCCGCTTTTTGGACAGTGACTAAATATAACAATTCTTTGACTTTGCCCCGTTGTGTCTTCAAAACACCTTTATCAACAACATGACTCGAAAAACTCAAGCTCCCGAAATCCTGCGCACGATTTCGTTAGACGATTTATAAAGCCGAAGTCAGCGTCCTTACTCAGTACTTTGAGATGAAAGTGGTGATCTTCTGTCAAGACGTGCTACGAAATATTTTACAAAGAAGCTGGGCTACAAATACTTGTCGATGGAAAGGAAATCTATCATCCTTATAAACGGAGCTGGAATGGCAATAAGACCGACAGGATTTCTGATCGGTTGATACAAAACCGTCACTCTGGAAAGCTGTTTGATTCTTCTACTGTAACGGCAATATGCCCATAATCCTTCACTAGATCAATATTAGAGAGCCAGGGGTGAATATCCAACAATCGACAAAACAGTCGTGGTTTCGTTTAGAGCACGAACATCTTAAACAAAAAATCCAGTCAATCTGCCCCCACCCCTACTCCACCCTCTCCCTCTTCCACAGGTTTTTTTTTTTATTATTTATTTTTTTTTTTTTAAGCGAAACAATCGGGGATGAGAAGAAAGATTTAGCTGGTCTAATAACACCAAGAAGCGACATTTTTCAAACTCCCTTTTCAATAATCCCCTTGGAAGCGTAGAAAAGACAGTAAGACCAAAGTCGTATAGTCGTGCCAATTGTCAGATTCATCTCATGATGAATATCAGTTCCAGCGATACAAGATTCATCAGTGAATATGTTAGACAAAGAAAACATTTGAAATAAAAGAGCTCTTTTCAAAAAAAAAAAAAAAGAAAAGAAAGTTGAGACAAAATCACAACAACAAAAAAAGAGAGAAAAAAAAGAATACTGGCAGTAGAAATCAGTTTGGAAGGAAATATTATAATATCAGAATCTTTTTAGAGAAATCGAATGACGAAGTCTACTCCCAGCGGAAAGACAACAGTTATGAAAACTGGTAATGTCAGAGTTAGTTTGTTCGTCCCGTGCGCTTGCAGATTCTAACAGCACTGTGCGTGGCGTTTTGCTTCCTTCATGTTGTTTGTTTTTCATTATAAAAACAGTTGTTTTTTGTTTTGGATGGAGAGTAAAATCAATAAAGGAATGTAAATATGACAATGAAAAAAAACAAACAAACAAAAAAAAAACAACACACACACATTTGTTCCAAAATCTGAAGATGATTCGACAAGACCTGATCGTTTAAGAGAACATCATCATTAGTTCAGTCTGAACAGAAGGGGATGTGGGCTGTATGCCCTCTGCGTTAGTCTGGACATAAACAACCTCTACTTTCTCTCTTCAATGATTTCTCTGGAAAAATCTACATGAGATCCTGCTGCCACAGGAAACATATTTGACACAGGAAGGTCTGACACCACATGGGAGACACCGACTGGATTACTGTCTTAGCCAGCGAAACACTCATTTCTTCGGTATGCTAGAAATGATTATCGAACAAGTTAACATGAATATGTATTTCGTTCTACTTCCCCATCTGAATTTTGTAATCAGAACCCCGAGATCCGACTACAGAATAGAGTCCATTCCGTTACTTCAGCAGTCTATTGGAGTCCTTCTTTGTCAGCCTTGAAGGAACGAACTTCTTTTTCTGTCATGTGTGTGTGTGTGTGTGTGTGTGTGTGTGTGTGTGCGTGCGTGCGCGCGCGCGCGCGCGCGCGCGCGCGCGCGCGTGTGTGTGTGTGTGTGTGTGTGTGTGTGATTGTTTCTGCCTATTGATAGCACCAATACTCCTCAGCTATGGAAACCGACACTGAAAAGATGTGCTTGAGCTTGAAAATGTATTGCTAAAGTAGTTTTAAATGTCAGCCTCTTCTCACTAACCTACAATACAGCCAACGAATCAATATGACCATCAGCTCTACATCTAAAGCTAAAATCAAAGGGAGATAAATCAGTACATCCGCAGTGAATGATTTCGTTAGCGAATAACCGTGCCAGAACATAACGACCCCGGTTCTCTCGACAAGACTGCACCTCCTACCTCAGCATGGTTTCCAGAGTAGCATGAAACCTTTTCACCCAGACCATCCGCCCGTGAATGATAAGGGGAACTATGAACACGACATATCGGCAAAAATCAAATCAGTCTCCTTCAACAAATAGGATACAAATTGAACACCATCGTCTGATAAGTCTCGTGAGGGTAGCTAACTCTGAATGGAAAGGCATCAAAGCCTCCGCTACTAACGGAGTGTCAATAGTTCGCATGTCTCGCAACATCCATCACTGTCCACACACACACACACGCACGCACGTACGCACGCACGCACGCACGCACGCACGCACGCACGCACGCACGCACACATATAAACATGGAACTACACGCACAAATACATACAGATTCTCTCCTCTCTCTCTCTCTCTCTCTCTCTCTCTCTTCTCTCATAACTGTATGTATGTATGTATGTATGTATGTATGTATGTATGTATGTATGTATGTATGTATGTGTATCTACGTATGTTTGTATGCTTTTATGTATGTATGTATGTATGCATATATGTATCTCTCTGTGTTGTCTGTCTGTCTGTCTGTCTGTCTGTCTGTCTGTCTCTAAACGCGAGTGTGTGTGTTGTGTGTGTGTGTGTGTGTGTGTGTGTGTGTGTGTGTGTGTGTGTGTGTGTGTGTGTGTGTGAACAAACACAAATTAACAGACAGAGAAGCAGACGCTTCATGTAACGGATTGAGACATTTTGCTTTAACAACACCATCACATTCGGCTTTATAGCTTTCCAAGGAAATGGTGGGAGCTTATTTCCTTGCAACGAATGGGAACTGTCTAAACACATCACGATGACGTGTGATAGCCACCTTCTCCCCCCCCCCCCTCTCTCTCTCTCTCTCTCTCTGTAAATACCCATGTATTAATTCTGTAATCGCGCGGGCATATGTGTGTGTGTGGCGCGCGCGCGCGCGCGCGTGTGTGTGTCTGAGTGTGTGTGTGTGTGTGTGTGTGTGTGTGTTGTGTGTGTGTGTGTGTGTGTGTGTGTGTGTGAGAGAGAAAGAGAGACAGAGACAGACAGAGAGAGAGAGAGAGAGAGAGAGAGAGAGAGAGAGAGAGAGAGAGATATTCTACATTAAATCAATACTTCTCCATCCTGTATTGCTATTTTTGTCATGGAATATGGCTTCATTGAAAAGTATTATAAACTTCATTCTGGTAAATACTACAGAGTTCAGAAATTCGAAAAAGCATAAGTAGTTTCATAGAGTAGGGCATTAGGGAGATGGAATGGGATGATGAGAGAGGAGGCACCGGAAGAGACGGATGGAGGTTATGTGAGGGCGTGGGCGGGGGGGGGGGGGGGGGGGGGGATGAGAGTGAGTGCCGAATATGGTGTTGCCATTTTCAGGGGCAATGCTTTTCGTTTATGCCTTTCTTGTAGATGACATTATTTTGTGGTCGTGACTTTCCTATCATCTAACAACTTTAAGACTTCCGTGTATATGTACTTACAGGTTTGGATATCAGTGTTTGCAATTTATTTAGAATACTGTCAGACAGGAAATATCCAGAAAAGAAATGTCACTTTCAGCTTGACAGAGTTTTTTTTTTTTTTTTTTTCGAATGAAACGGGTCGCCGGTTTTATATGTTGCTGTCATCACTGTTTTGCTGTAGAGCTTTATCTGTCCCATAGATTATGTTTTTTTTTTGTGTCGAAGACTTAATTGTTTTATTTGCCGTGTATGAGAATGTATTGAGCCCTGTACACTTAAAAACAAACAAAGAAACACACAGAAAAGGATAACGTCTACAGCCTCAAAAGTGCTACACTGTTGTACGGTCCTATTTGTCTTGTCGTTCTGTATATCCATGAGTTGAATTCTCCTACTGACATCTCTCTCTCTCTCTCCTCTCTCTCTCTCTCTCTCTCTCTCTCTCTAACAAGCGAGCGCGCGCGCCCACACACACACACACACACACACACACACACACACACACACACACACACACACACACACACACACACACACACACACACACACACACACACACACGAAACAAACAAGGAAACAAATTCTCATACTCGCGTCAATGTATCAATGTATTAGTTGACCTTTCTCTGTAACCCACACACAGCATATGGTACTGATGAGAGAGAGCAAGCGAGCGAGCGAGCGAGCGAGCGAGAGAGAGAGAGAGAGAGAGAGAGAGAGAGAGACAGACAGACAGACAGACAGACAGACAGACAGAAACACAATCACGCACGCCGCGCACGCACACACACACACACACGGCGCACTCGTACACACACGCTCGCACGCACGTGCGCGCGCGCACACACACACACAACCTACACCCCCCCCACCACACACACACATCCACACAAACACACACAAACACACACACACACACACACACACACACACACACACACACACACACACACACAACACACACACACACACATGTACACACACACATACATACATACATACATACATACATACATACATACATACATACATACATCACACACACACATGTACACACACACATACACACACGCACGCACGCACGCATGCACGCCACACACACACACACACACACACACACACACACACACACACACACACACACACACACACACACACACACACACACACACCTTGTAGACACGCCGGCGCACATGTGCTTTCCTATGTACAAACACAAATTGATAGACTGAGAGGCAGAAAGTCGAGACATTAAGAGGGTTCCGACATTTTCTTTTACGAAAACATCACCCCTATCTTACAGCTTTTCATGGAATAGGTGGAAGATCTTTATCATTATCACTTTTTTTTTGCAAGGAATTGGAACTGTCTAAACACCTTCATTTTTATCTTAACTCTCTCTCTCTCTCTCTCTCTCTCTCTCTCTCTCTCTCTCTCTGGCTGGCTGTCTCTGTCTCTCTCATGTGTATATGTATGCATCTGCAAATGTAAATGTGTGTGCGTGCCGTGTGTGTGTGTGTGTGGGTTTTGTGTGTGTGTGTGTGTGTTGTGGTGTGTGTGTGTGTGGTGTGTGTGTGTGTGTGTGTGTTGTGTTGTGTGTGTGTGTGTGTGTGTGTGTGTGTGTGTGTGTGTGTGTGTGTGTGTGTGTGTGTGTGTTGTGGTGTGTGTGTGTTGGTGTGTGTGTGTTGTGTGTGTGTGTTGTGTGTGTGTGTGTTGTGTGTGTGTGTGTGTGTGTGTGTGTGTGTGTGTGTGTGTGTGTGTGTTGTGTGTGTGTGTGTGTGTGTGTGTGTGGTGTGTGGTGTTGTGTGTGTGTGGTGTTGTGTGTGTGTGTGTGTGTGTGTGTGTGTGTGTGGGTGGTGTTTGTGGTTGTTGTGTGTTGTCTGTCTCTCTGTTTCTCTGTCTCTGTTCTCTCTCTCTC
>CM065715.1:70132798-70135298 GCA_033310375.1 Conus canariensis | reverse complement strand
TTTATTGACGTCCATAAGGATCATTGTTTAAAGCAAATGTTTAAATGACTTAGATCTTTTTCATCCGGTCTGTTGTGCAATATGATTTTAGTCTTTAATTTTTGCAAAATGGATGTTTAAGGGTAATCAGCAGATACGTCTGCACTGATTTGCTGACTTCTTGATGCGTGTTTGTTGTTGTTGTTGTTTTTTCTTTTACCATGTTTACTGCTTTCCGGATGTGATGTGAATTCTTTGAAGAAATTACCACCTTTTGAACGTAGTTTCGTTTAGATTTACGCTTAATTGAGTTTGCCTTATTCCTTTGTTTCCGACATTGTGCAAGTCCCAAAATCGTTTAAATTATTTACTTTGTTGATCTCCATGTCAGTTGCTTTTGTTATCCTGTCCGACTCTTCTTTGTGAATGGACATGTTTGTTACATACAGAAGTAGATGTATTGATCCAAAATTCAGCTGCTTCATCAGGTTCTCTTATTCTATTTACATAAAACAATTGAGCCATCGCAACATCTAGAAGGAAATCATCTCTAAAGTTATTAAAGCTTCTATAACCTAAAACGTAATGTACCATCCATGAAATTCTAATACAGTTTTCATACCAAATAAGACAAACACGGTTGTGGTCTTTACATCCACGTCGTTGAAAACCTTCTTCAATCACCTTTGTTTAAACATGACCCAGCTGGTTGTGGTGGATGGGAGATGTGGCGAGAGGTATGTTCCATCAAGTGAGCTATAAGTAGGAAATAGAACTAAAGAGACAAGTTTTCTTGTTCCTAACAAAAAAAAAAGAAAAAAGAAGAGAAAAATACCAAAAAGGACTAATGGCACAAGGTAATCACACATCTTTATATCTTGGGGAAGAACAACAAAAATTTAAATGATTAGAACAGCTGAACCATCCGATAATTGTGAAATAACTCATCTTATCTCATTTCTTTTTCTATAATGCTCTATTCGTCTATGATGCTTGTTGCGGCAGACTCTGTAACAATCTCATTCTGTGTTAGGGATATGCCAGAAAGGTCCTGCCTTCAGCTCCTAAAAACTCGCATTGTGTTTTCCAAGATATACACTGGAACAAAATACCTTTCCATTTTGAACCGGATGTGCACACATTGAGGAAGGCCATTCTGTTAATGTCGCTGGGGGTCAAATCATCTCTTGTTTCCCTTAAAGACCTAGATTCTAGATGTGATTTTTATCTGCACGTAGCCAGTGGCGTCTGTTGTCATTTTTCTTATTACCGTTTTGTATTACAGAGGAGAGAGAGAGAGAGAGAGAGAGAGAGAGAGAGAGAGAGAGAGAGAGAGAGAGAGAGAGAGAGAGAGGGGGGGTGGGGGGGGGAGGGTTGCACACCATATTAGCGAAAAATTAAGCGCCTAGACAACGGGCTACTTCTATGTGTACATCAGGCGACTGCTATGTCTTGTCCATGAGATTCTTTTCCCAAGTTTTTTCGCTTCCATGTATTCGCTTACTGATTCACTTAGTTGTAACCCCTGCCTACTGTGGCCTCTTTATCTTCAGATAGCGGGTGCAGTGTCACTTATATAGACTAGTCCACAGTGATACCTCCTTGAAACAACTGAACGCGAACCAACCCGATATCCACAACTTCTTTGTTCAGTCGTAAGATGTATTCAACACTGGTCGAAGCTTCCGTGTGTGGAAGACTGATACAAATCATATGATGTGTTGCTAGATATAAAAGGACAGAAAAATGAGGTGTCAAATATGTGTGAAACATAAGAGAGGATTTGTACAGAAACTATGCCAATGTACATGGTATTCGGCCTTATGTCAGAATTGGCGTAGATATGTAGATTAAAAGGCAGTAATCTGTGTGAACAAAACGAAATGCGTCTTGAGTTTTGTCGTCTATGTCTGTCTATAAGACATCTGCCAAAGTCTTATCACACAAAAACGTTACAGATGACCTTGCATGCTAAGTTTGAATGGTTTCTGTAGGTGTCAAGATATTACGATTGTTGGGTTGTTTGGTAAAAAAAAAAAAAGCTGGTGCCATACCCAAAATTGGATCATACCAGCGTTGCCAAATCAAGATCAAAAGAAGAGAACAATTGCTATGGGGTCTCGTATGTCATTTTTTGGCTTTAAAATGTTTTCATCATTTCGCAAATATTTTTCATGAGGTTCCCCTTTACATGGGGTTTTGGCTTTCCTGAATAGGCTTTGAAAGCTCTCTCTCTCTCTTCTCTCTCTCTCTCTGTGTCTGTCTGTCTGTCTGTCTGTCTGTCTGTCTCTCTCTTTCTCTCTCTGGATGGCAGGTTGGCAGATAATAAGATAAAAGACACGACAATGCTCACTCGAGCCATGGAATCCATAATCCTCCCTTGTTTCTCTCGGCAGCGTTATCTGATGGGTGCCACGCTAAATGTCAGTTTATTTCTCTGGAGGTCCAGCTTATCTCTTTTTCTTGTCGACTGAGGAAAGTCGGAAAGGGTCCAGGAAGTCGTTTAGAGTAATATGTGATA
>CM065715.1:70120298-70127798 GCA_033310375.1 Conus canariensis | reverse complement strand
CTCTCCAGTGGAGGTACAATCATTCCACAGATCCACTAGTTGGGACCAAATTTCACCTCATTATACATAATACTACACAAATATATCTTTTACCGGTTTCTCCTCCTCACTGGAGAAACAATGTATATATTTTCAAAGAAAAATCAAAAGATGGCTTAAAATATAGTAGTATCAACTGAGTTCATCAGGGGAACAATAAAAAAATTCAGTATGGGTCAACATGACAAATGCTTTCTTTTCTCACAACTGGTGCAGTCGCTGTCTTCTACAGCTCGATTCTCCAACCCTGGAGACGATTAGGTGCTGCCGCAGCACTGTAGCCCAAATATTTGTGCGACTGCCTAACTGGTGCTGCCACAGCACTGGGAAGGGCTGAAACACGAATGAAGTCCGTGTAAGTAATCTATTTCAAAATCTGAATAATCATAAATTCTTTTCCCTTTTTCCCTTTTCTTAACTTCTCTCTTTCTTCTCTCCCCATCTGTCTATACCTCACCTGGTAATGGCGAGTCGCAGGTGGAACTCGTTCTTCAAACAACCTGTCCGGTCGGTGTCCCCAAGCCATCTCCTTCCTATTCCTTATTTTTCCCTCCTGCGCTCTTTCTGAGTACACGTTCAGTGAGTACTCGTCTAACTCTACGCATTACCAGCCCATGGTTGCTGACCAATGGACAACGTCCGTCCATTCAACCAATGATCGCCCTACGTCTATAGCCACCAGCGACACCGATCACACTGGTCAGGCCATTCAAACTTTCTTTTCTTTTACCTTTCCTCTTCCCTACCTAGGGAAAATGCTTTATAACAAATAAGGGCGTACGCGACGGAACGTCACATGTCGCCATGTGAGGCTACATCACATGACACCCCCCATCCCGGGGTGAAAAAAAAACTTTCGTCAAGAAATTTTTTTTTTTTAAATACACATACATATCTAATTAATATACAACTTCAGCCATCAATCATCAATTTTTTTATCATTCAAGAGTTTCCATCAATGCATAGAACTAACCTTTATGAACATCATAAAGATCCAAAATCACATTCCAAAATCTTAGTTTGAGAAAAAAAAATACAATCAGTTTTGTTTAGTTTTTTAAAAACAAATTCATACTCCATCACCACAAATCACAAGTTACAGTGACACGAAAAACATATGATACTGATTATTCCAAATGCCAATCATATATATATAGCAAAATGTAAAGTTTTTCTAGCGTGTTGTCACATAATCATATGTCCCAACATCATCACAAAATGAGAATTTCCTCATGACTCACTTGATGAGAAAAATTTGGCAAGTGACAAGTCTTTGTTCAAGCAAAATATACAATACAGTAATCCACTCGAAAGTTAAACACTTTTTTCATTCTTCACAATGGACCGACGTGAAAAAACAACAAAAAGCACTTGTAACACATCAAATGAAGTATTCTGCACCCATTCACAAAGTAGCATCCCACCACGAGCCACCAATGCCAATACATATGCACTTTTGGAGAAAGATCAGTCACAACTACTTATCAATTCAGACTGACGTTAGCAGTCATAACGCTGCCAAAATATCAATCAAGTCTTTCCACAATGAAAACAAACAGCAGAATAAAAAATCTGTCCACAATGAAAACAAACAGCAGTTACAGCAGCACGAAGGATACTGTGCACTCACGCACGAGACAGAAAATCTGCCATGATATTCTGAGTTCCAGGTAATGGCTCAATGTCAAACTTGAACTCCTGCAATGACAAAGCCCATCTTAACAGCCTGCTATTTTTGGTCTTGGACGACTGCAAAAACGTCAATGGCCTGTGGTCGGTTTGTAACCGAAACTGTCTTCCAGTCAGGAATCTGGCAAATTTCTCACAAGCCCAAACAATGGCAAGACACTCCCTCGCAATTGTTGAATATTTGACTTGTGTGTTAGAGAACTTTTTACTTGCATATTGGACAGGGTGTATCAATCCATTCTTTTCCTGCAAGAGTACAGCTCCCATGCCTTTGGAGCTGGCATCAGTTCTCAAAACAAAATCCTCTGAAAGAGAGGGCAAAAGCAACACAGGAAATGAATTGAGGATGTTTTGAATACATTCCAGCGCTTTCTGGCACTCATCTGACCAGACGATACTTTTGTTTTTTGTTCCTTTTGTCAAGTCACTCAAAGGGGCTGTCAAGGACGCAAAGTGCGGTACATATCTTCTGTAATAGGACAACAATCCAATGAGTGATCTGATCTGTTTCTTTGTACTGGGTCTCTTCAAGGCCAAGATCTTTTCTACTTTCTTTTCCTCTGGTGTCATTTTTCCAACAGAAATGACATGACCCAAAAACTCAAGAGTCTGGAATCCAGCACGAATTTTGGACGGTCTAGCCGTCAGACCAAAATTCCGGAGTTTACAAAAAACAGCTCTCAAGTTTTCCTCCAGATCATTCCATGACTTTGCAGCAAGCAAAATGTCATCAAAAAAACTTACTGCTCCACACTCATGAAGTTTTAGTGCACGCATCATTCTGGCAAAAGAAGCTGGGGCGTTTTGTAAACCAAATGGCATCTTCGTCCATTGAAACAGTCCAAAAGGTGTCTGAAAAGCCGTTTTTTCCTTGTCTGCTTCAGCCATCGGGATTTGCCAATATCCTTTAGTCAAATCTATTTTGACAAAATATTTTCCTTCTGAAAGTTGACAAAGAAGTTCCTCAATGTCTGGGATAGGTTCTGCATCAAACACAGTGATTTTGTTTAGCTTCCTGTAATCGATGCAAAACCGCACCGAGCCATCAGGTTTGTCCACCAAAACAACTGGTGAGCTGTATGGTGACGAGGACGGTTCAATAACTTTCAACCCGAGCATGACTTGAATCTCTCTTTCGACAACCTGTTTTTTCGCAAATGGGAGGGGGTATGGTTTGACTCGGACTGGGTTTTCCGTACTCAAGTGAATAGTATGGGGTTCAATTGCTGTCACTGTCCCTGGGGTATCAGTCAGAACATCCTGAAAGTCCTTCAAAATACCTTCCAATTGTTCTTTCTGAATCAAAGACAAATCATCACACACAATGACATCACGATAAGTTTCCCCCTTGACAGAAAGAGTGGGCAGAGGTACAGTATCATCTATACTGGTAGACGTTAACAATCCCACATTTGTTGTTTGCACAGTCTTTGCTCTGTCTCTGTATGTAACATCAGGTACAAAATCAGAATCAATGATTTCTGTAACGGCCACATCCGTTTCAGACACTGGACACATCCATTCAATTGACTCATTAATGGCAACATTTGTACGTTCAACATACTTTTTTAGCATGTTTACATGAAACACCTTGTCAGTATTCGCCATTTTCACTTTGTAGTTCACTCCAGAAAGTTTTTCAGTGACATCAAAAGGACCTTTCCACATGACACGAAGTTTGTTGTGCTCGTCTGTCAACAGGACAAGTACCTTGTCACCTACACTGAATGAACGTGCCTTTGCTTTCCTGTCAGCAAAGTCCTTATACAAATCAGTTTTCCTGTCAGCTGACTGTTGGGCAAGTTCACATGCGTCTTTTATTCGGTTATGTAGGTCATAGACGTATTGGTAAACGTTCTTGTCTTCAGGTATGTCTGTCTTGTTCGTCCACTGTGTGACTAACAGATCCAAAGGACCCCGTGGTGAATGTCCAAAAAGCAATTCAAAAGGCGAAAACCCCAACGTTTCGTTCGGCAGTTCCCTGTATGCAAAGAGCAATGCAGGTATAAAACGATCCCATTCTTGAGGCTCCCGCCTTGTGACTTTTCTCAACATGGACTTTAATGTTCCATTAAATCTTTCAACCATTCCATTGGACTGGGGATGGTATGGCGTGGTTGAAACAGAAGAGATCGACAGCAGTCTGTATATTTCCTTCATGAGGTCTGAAATGAACTGTGTCCCGCAATCCGACAGAATTTCCTCGGGAAGTCCTACTCTGGAAAAAATAGACAGCAGTGCCTCAGCGACAGATACAGTATCGATCTTCTTCAGGGGAATTGCTTCGGGAAATCTTGTCGCCGTGTCGACCAAAGTGAGAATATACCGATTTCCCGAGGAAGATGGTGGGAAAGGGCCGACAAGGTCAATGGCCACCTTCCGAAAGGGAACCGAAATTAGGGGCATTTTGTGCAAAGGTGCACATGGGACGCGACCTTTTTGAGTTGTTTTTTGGCAAATGTCACAAGAGCGACAATACTGTGTGACTTCTCTTGTGACCCCTGGCCAAAAAAATGAATCCAGAACTCTTTTTAACGTTCGCTTGATACCACAATGACCTGCGAATAATGCATCATGGGCCGTATGTAATACCGTTTCCCTCAGTGGTTTGGGAACCACAATCTGTTTGTTGTCTTGTCCAGGTACATGCCTGTAGAAGATGTCAGAGTCCAGTATGTACGTCGGCTTGTCCGTTGGTTTGTCAGAGACACTCTGCTTTGCAGTCGACAGTACAGTCGTCAATGTCTCGTCGCTTCTCTGCATGGTCTTCAAAACATCTGGCGTAACTTTTAGTTCATCCAGTTTTGAAACCTTGAGTGGTTTTGTTGGTTTTCCCTGCTCTACGACTTTTGATCTTGTACTGATGAGACAAGGAACGAAAGATCCTCCGGCACCACCATGTACTGTCGCAACACCTGGTAAATTTCCCAAAATCAAATCGCAAACTGGATTCTCAATAACACAGGCGGTAAGTGACCCGGAGTAGTATGGTGTATCAACGGAAATTTTTGCAAGTGGAAAAGTTTCAATTTTTCCACCAAACGATCTGCATTTCTGAACACTGTCAAGATATTGGTCTGGTAGAACAAAACATTTCCTTACACCAGCTGTGGTGCAACCTGTATCTCGCAAAACAGAACCTTGTAAACCATTAATGGCACAATCCTCCAAAAGAAGACCATCAATGGACTGATCTGGTGCCAAAACAAGACCTTCTTCACATGTAGTGGAAACAAATCCAGTCTTTGCTCCACTTCCTTTGAAAGGACAGTCCCGTTTCAAATGGAATTTGCACTCACAAAAGTGGCAACGCATGGTTTGGTTGGCGGACAACTGGTTACCATTAGTCTGTGAACCTCGACCTTGTCCACGAGCTGGACCAAAGGGTCTTCGCGGTTGTTGTTCACCACGCCCTCGGAAAGGAAAAAGTCTTTCCGGTGGTGAGTATTCGTACTGACGGAAATCGCCAGAACCGACATGGCCTTGACCACGGAAAGGTCGTTGTCTGTTGCCAAAAGACGTGTAAGAGTGCGGACCTTGGAATGAAGCGCGATTTCCTCTTCTATAGTTTCCTTGTCCAAAATGCATCTGAAATGCCGCGTGAGACTCGAAAAGGGACGAATGTTCCTTGCGGGCAACACCTTTATCCGGATGAGCAATACAGTACTGATCCGCCATCTGACACATTTCGTCAACGCTATCGAACTGTCTTTCTTTAAGAAAAGTGGCCAAATCTTTACTGACGCTTTGAAAAAGTTGCTCTCGAAGTAGCAAATCTCGCAGTGATTCGAAAGTTTTATTTGTCTTTGTTAGCTCTATCCATCTGTCTAAACAATGACTCATTCTTATAAAAAAAAAACGGAAATGATTCTCCCTTGTCAGGACGAATAGATCGGAAACGCTCACGAAAACGGTCAGCTGAGCATTGAAACTTCTTTAAGAGTTCTTCTTTTAACTGATCCCAAGTCAACCCTTCCTTTGCCGCAAGTGTGGTATAGTGCCAAAGCACTGCCCTTAAACAGCGACGCGATAAACAACGTCCATTTCTCCTTCGGCCAACCACAAGAAGTAGCGTGGTTCTCGAACCGAAAAAGAAAACTGTCAATGTCGTCGGTTTTTTCTTCGAACGGCGGCAACTTCGGAATGTATGTTGACTTCGGATGAAATGTACTCGCGGAACCGATCGATGGAGGTGGTGGAGGCTCTCTCGATGCCTGTAATCTTTTAATTTCCGCATCAGTCTCTAATTCAAGTTGTCTCAGTTTAAACTGCCGTTCCTTATCCTTATCCTCTAGCTCTAGTTTTCTCTGAACCTCCTCTCTGTCTGTCTGTAGTTTTTTTTCTTCAAACTCTATTCTTTTTTTATTTTCTTCCATCTCTTTCTGTAGTTTTTTCTCTTCAAGCTCTAATCGTTTTAGATTTTCTTGTCGTTCTTTATCTTTTTCTTGTCGTTCTTTATCTTTTTCTTGTCGTTCTTTATCCTTTTCTTCTAGTTGTCTCTGTTTTTCCTGTCTCTCTATCTCTCTGTCTGCCCTATCCAGACATTGTTGGACATAGTTTGCTAATTTATCACCTTCAAAGCCTAAACGCTCGGCCTGTCGTACATATTCATCAAAATTTTCCATCATGAATAGTTACCACAAAGAAACAAGAAACAATGACTAAATATGATTAAAATAAGGCGATATGTGATGTTATATCCGTTTCCAACAAAAAAACAAAAAAAAAAAACACTTTGTTACAGTATGTACAAATAAAGAATTTAAATAATAAAGGCTTACAAAAGAAAAGCACTAATAAGAATTGACAATGTGGTCTTTCCAAAAGAGATTTTCACCAATATTCTTTCCGAAAGGGAACAAAACAGCTAAGAAAATGAAATGCAATACTAATAACTCTTTTTTCCAGTGAAAAGAAAACAGACAAAATATAAAGTTTTTTCCCGGAAATAAATTCTTTATAATGTTTATGTTCTTAACTGTTCTTACTGTACTTGTTACTTTCTTACTTAGTTTCTTGGTAAAACAATAGATGAGTTCACAAAACAAATGAATCGCCTTAAACAATAAGTGAATACAAAATTACAAAACAAATGAATTAACGAACAATTAAAAAGAGGGGGAGAAAACGTACACTAACGGAAATCCTACCTAAAAGATGACAATGATGAAAAGAAGCTAGATAGGTGCCTATTGAAGAGAAGGTTTGGAGATTTTTTTTAAAGGGGGTGAAAAAGAAATGAAAGAATAGACAGGTCCGGTATAGAAAGAGGAAATTAGAAAAAGCGAAAGAGGCCCTCAGACAGCACCCTAATGGCAACTGTCTCCCGTAAAGCTGGAGACGGGGAAGTATTCAAGTAATAATACACACAATATACGAACAACACAAAGCAATAAACAATTAATCTAATAAATATACAATCAGAAAAACACACACACACACACACACACAAAAAAAAACCCCAAAAGATAATCAAGAAAACAAATTTTTATTAGGACTGAGCGGTAATCCACTCCACCACCTACACTAGTTGAGTGACGGAGGTGAAGTCGATCCCACACTCAGAGGGGTAAGGGGAAAAATCCAAATGAAACGAGAGGAAAGATAAAGAATTAGACAGTAATAAGAGAGGGAGGGACTAGTGACTCCCCAACGCCATGCCCCCCTGCTAAAACAGAGCAGGAAGAGGTTGGGGCTATCAGTCCTGGGGAAGGGGACAAAACAAAATCTAAGCTAGGGGAAGGACAACGACTCCTCAACGCCCTGCCCCCT
>CM065715.1:70110298-70115298 GCA_033310375.1 Conus canariensis | reverse complement strand
CCCGCGCGGCCGTGTGTGTGTGTGTGTGCATGTTGTGTGTGTGTGCATGTGTGGTGTGTGTGTGTGTTGTGTGTGTGTGTTTGTGTGTGTGTGTGTGTGTGTGTGTGTGTGTGTGTGTTGGTGTGGGGCGTGCGTGCGTGTGTACGTACGTGTGTGTGTGTGTGTGTGTGTGTGTGTGTGTGGGGTGCGTGCGTGGTGGTGGTGGGGTGGCGCGGTGTGTCGTGTGTGTGTGTGTTGTGTGTTGTGTGTGCTCTGTGTGTGTGTGTGTGAGTGAGTGAGTGAGTGTGTGTGTGTGTGTGTGTGTGTGTGTGTGTGTGTGTGTGTGTGTCTGTGTGTCTGTGTGTGAGCGTGCGCATGTGTGTGTATGTGTGCGTGCGTGCGTGCGTGTGTGCGTGCGTGCGTACGTGAGTGTATATATGTTTATGTGTGTGTGTGTGTTGTGAGTAGAGAGGAGAGTGAGAGAGAGAGAGAGAGAGAGAGAGAGAGAGAGAGCGAACGGGCGTGTGCGTGTAGGTGGGTGTTTACATTTGATATATACTTATGTGTGTGTCTGTCTGTCTGTGTGTGTGTCTGTGTGCCTGTATGTGTGTGTATGTCAGAGAGAAGAGAGAGAGAGAGAGAGAGAGAGAGAGAGAGAGAGAGAGGAGAGAGAGAGAGTATCCCGCACTTGAGATCACATAACTTTTCCCTCTGCCTACTTTTCACCGTACCCAACGGGACAGCTATTCCCTCCCTCCCTTGGCTTTCAGAGCACTCGGTGAGGATAGCAATGTATCATACTGCGTCACCTAGCACCCGTGGACTGGAGACAAAAGAGCGAACAGAATGTCAACATCTCCACCATCAACCTGATCAACTCTTGTCGCACGACTTCGAAAGAGTCCCTTGAGAGGGATGTGAACGCGTTAGCAGTTGGTATATACAGAAGAGAGAGAGAGAGAGAGAGAGAGAGAGAGAGAGAGAGAGAGAGAGAGAGGGGAGAGAGAGAGAGCGAGAGGCTGTGTGTGTGTGTGTGTGTGTGTGTGTGGTGTGTGTGTGTGTGTGTGTGTGTGTGTGCGTGTGTTGTGTGTGTTGTGTGTGTTGTGTGAATCTAATCGACCAGTTTGTCAAATGTAGATAGATTGTGATCTTTTGAATCTTCAATGTATCATACGTCCTACTTTTTTTTCTAAAGTGAATAACGCTGTAATTTTTTCTGACAGAAAAAAAATCTAGGGGGTGGGGTTGTTTATGTATTCATTGTTTTGTTGTTTCAGTAACGCGGGGCAGGGAACAGTTTTTGTTATTTTCTTATTATTCTTTCATACCCCCACCAGACAATACCCATGACAATGATGACGATGATGGCATCCAAGGCTTCATATTTGTTTTCAGACCACACAGCAAGGCTGTATTGTACGCTTCCGTTCACAATGTATCCTCATGACAATCAGGCCCGAGAAATACGTCACCTGCAGTGCTGGTCAGGAAAATTGAACAACACTCCGGCTGATTCGTTAAGTGCATGAGAGTCGTCCCTGTGGTCCCCGAGTCTTCTCCTGCGAGACCCTAGTTCAATCAGCCTTGGCCAGGAACAAGCCAGCACTGCTGGAAACAATTAATGCGTTGTGAAACGTTCAGTCCAGTGGGAACGAGGGGCAGAAACATTTAACATTTATATGTGGACCGAAAAATCCACGTTTGGAAGCAGAAAACCGGGAGCTTCGTATAGTCGCTGGCAAATGGCCAAGGTATGTGTGTGTGTGTGTGTGTGTGTGTGTGTGTGTGTGTGCGTGCGTGCGTGCGTGCGTGCGTGCGTGCGTGCGCGCGGCGCGCGCTGCGCGCGCGCGTGTGTGTGTGTGTGTGTGTGTGTGTGTGTGCGTGCGCGCGTGTGCATATATATATATATATATATATATATATATATGTGTGTGTGTGTGTGTGTGTGTGTTGTGTGTGTGTGTGTGTGTGTGTGTGCATAACTTAGAGTTTGAACTTTGGGCGAGTTCATTTTAACGGCGAGAAGCTAGACGTGTAGGCAAGAAGATATTGTTAGACTGTATACGAATCCTGCCTTAGGAGTTTGCTAGTCCCCCTCTTGATTAGCACATCCTGTATGACTCATCTCGAGGGGGGAGGGGATAAGTTTTGAGATTAATTGAAGAGCTTTGAGACTTAATTTAAATTGTTTTATTTTGCTTTGGAAGTGGTTTTCTCCTTGGAAAAATTGTTTGGTGATCTATGATTGAGTTAAAATTTGACGAATTTAGTTGGGAGCTCCCATACGCATTGAGCGTGATCTTCCAAGAGTTATTGTGAAGCTTTTCAGAAGGAGTTCCGTTTGTTCCTCCTTCGGATTCGAGTATTATAACACTTTCCGGGATATTTCGTCTTCTGTGTCCCCACGGATGGTGACTCATTCGGCCATTTTCCTGCCTGTGAATGTGTGTGAGGTCTGAGTGAAAAGAGCTCGTTAATTTATATCCTATGTGGAATTTATTCAGCCAAATAATGTGTTGCGACCGGCTGTCTGTTGAGCGAGAGTTGCAAAGTGAGTTTTCTGTGTGAGTCTCCCCCCTCTGCACTTACTCCGTGACAAAGTGTGCGTGCGCGTACACGTGCATGTGTGTGTGTGTGTGTGTGTGTGTGTGTGCGCGTGCGCGCGCGTGTGCGTGTGTGTTTGCGTCCCTGTGTGTGCGTGCTTGTGTTGTGGTGTGTGTGTGGTGTTGTGTGTGTGTGTGTGTGTGTGTGTGTGTGTGTGTGTGTGTGTGCGTGCGTGCGTGTGTGTGCGCGCGCGCGCGCGTGTGTGTGCATGCGTGTGCTGTTTGTATGTATGTGCGTGTGTGTGTGTGCTCGCGCATGCGTGCATGCTGTGTGTGTGTGTGTGTTGTGTGTGTGTGTGTGTGTGTGTGTTGTGTATGAGAGAGAGAGAGAGAGAGAGAGAGAGAGAGAGAGAGAGAGAGAGAGAGAGAGAGAGAGAAGGTGGGTGTCAGCACCCGCGCGTGCGCTTCGACGTGTCTTTGCATTTCTGTGTTATTTTGTTCTCCGTTGTGCATCTCTGTGCGTTTGTTCAGTTCACGTTTACGGCGACGACGTCTGTTTACAACACGATGTCACATCTTTTCATGACTTGCAGGTGTTTGGTTTTGTCGCTTTTTGTTGTTGTTGTTGTTGTTGTTCTTATTGTTGCTGCTGCTGTTGTTTTGCTGCTGCTGCTGCTGCTGCTGCTTGTGGTAATGTTGATGTTATTTCTTCTTGTTGCTGGAGTTGTTGTTTATTTTAGAATAATTCCATATCTGCTGATATTTTGGCGACAGATCGTGCAGTTCTTGGCTTATTACGATCGTGCATATTTGGGAGTCGGTATGCGAGTTGGGGGTGGAGGTGGAGGTGGAGGAGGAAGCTGTATCCTCTCTCCAGATTCTTGTGTTCCATCGCTCGCCACTTCTGCTGACACAGAACACTGATCCGCTTCCTGTTTGTTTGTTTGTTTGTTTTGGTTTTATTTGTTTGTCATTTTTTTTTTTATTAAGCTGGACAACTGTGTTATTTGATTTTTATGCATACTGAGTGAATTTCTCCATTTTGTCTGCTTTGCGAATCAGTGCTTTCATTTTCATTGTAGTTTTTTTTCTTCTTCTCACAATTAAATCCTTTTTGCTTTCTATGTTCTTTTCAGACACTTATTTTAGCCTTGCATTACCTTGATGATTATACTGTGCTTTGTCTTTCCCTCGTCCCCATAACACCCTACCCTCCTCTACCCATCCTTCTCCTTTCTTCTTCTTGTCCTTCTTGTTCTTGTTCGTCTTCTTACTTTTCTACATCTTCACCATCAAGGTCATGATCATCATGATCATGATCATGATCATGATTATGATAATATTCTTCTCCTTCTCCTCCTCTTCCTCCTCCTCCTCCTTCTTGCTGTTCTTCTTCGTCGTCGTCGTCGTCGTAGTCGTCGTTTTCCTCTTCCTCCTCCTCCTCCACTCCTCCTCCTCTTCCTTCTCCTCCACCTGCTCCTCCTCCTCCTCGTCTTATTTCTTCTTCTTCTTCTTCTTCTTCTTCTTCTTCTTCTTCTTCTTCTTCTTTGTCTTCTTCTCGTTGTTTCGTGAAGTCTGGTGGATATCTGGACATCTTCATTTTCACCAGTCCTCCACTTTCGATTTTCTGTCTTCCAGCCCTGTCACTCTCAGTCTCTCGAGTCATATCGTGTGCAGATGCTGGGTTCCCTGGAGGTGGTGTTTGCCGCGATTTCATTTCGTTTTCCAGAGAGAGAGAGAGAGAGAGAGAGAGAGAGAGAGAGAGAGAGAGAGAGAGAGAGAGAGAGAGAGAGAGGGGAGGGGCGAAAGGGGATGCAAGAGAGATAAAAATGGATGGGATGAAGCGATGGGTGGGTGGGATAAAGTCCTGTATGGTTGCCTGAATTTCTCTGGCACTTCTTTTTTTTTAAGTTAATGAATTTTCACCCCACAGAGAATCTCTCCTTGCCTGCAAAAACGTGTATACCCTATATCACCTCAGTTCAATGTTGGCCGTATGCCTCTTTCTTTGTTGTACACCCCTCCTGAAAATTTAGCTAGTACTTGGTGTGGAACGTTGTGAACTGGTACTCCTTTGTAGAAGTGGGGGTCTGGCGCATGGCTCTGTCTAATCGATGAAAAAATGATGTCCTTGTCTTTCGATTTCTCTCCCTAAGACATCTTCTCCCATTCTCCTGTAGATGTCTATTGAAACTCCTGTTTCTCCGTTGCTGTATGTTGTGTGCACTGGACTGGCTTCGTTGTCTTTGCTGCTGCTGTACATTGTTGGTTGTCTCCCTTTCTGTCGTGGTTGTTTTTGTTACGTGTTTGTTGCTGGTGTACTGCTTGTGATAATGGGAGTTTCACTGTCCTCGTGTTCTCTACACCTCTTCTTCTCCTTCTTCTTCTTCTTCTTCTCTTCTTCTTCTTCTTCTTCTTCTTCTTCTTCTTCTTCTTCTTCTCTTCCTCTTCTTGTTCTTGTTCTTGTTCTTGTTCTTC
>CM065715.1:70090298-70102798 GCA_033310375.1 Conus canariensis | reverse complement strand
TTACTTCAGTGATGACTTTGCTGACTTCATCTTCCAAGTACACCAGTCATGATGCGTCCAAGGATTATGTGGAACAGCGAGAGAGAAAGAAGGCAGCCCTGACGCACTCCAGCTGAAGTAACACCGGTCGCGTTGCAGCACAGTCGCTGGATGCTGTTGAAAAGCACAGCTTCTTTCCACAGTTAAGTTTCTTCATTGTGACCCATAATGCCCACTGGAACTCCCTCTGGTGCTGGAGATGATTTTTTTTCTTTTTTTTTGTAAAGGATACACAGGTAAAAATCCTTTCGGTGATACTTCTGCGTTTGCGGAACCGAACCCGTTCTTCAGCAAGGACAGAATCTTCTTGTAACTGTAACTTATTTCATTGATGTAAGATAATATTCTTGTCACTGTCTGTGCGTAAGTTTGTATTAACAGACAGACAGAAGGTTTGTCAAAAACTATTGATGTGTCCGTTGGATATTTCTTGCCCGCGCACTTACAAACACACGCACGCACACACACACACACACACACACACACACACACACACACACACACACACACACACACACACACGCAAGCACACACACACACACTGTTTGGATTGGAAAAAGAACTCAAAAGTGTAATGTGACATGTCCAATATATATTCATACATGTATACACACACACACACACACACACACACACACACACACACACACACACACACACACACACACACAGAGTATATTATTGCAAATCCCGGAGTCCCATGGAGAGGCCGCTGGTATGTCTCTGCTGTCAGCCTGTCGCTGACTCCCTGTCCTCCCATCTCTCAGCACTGATGAGCAACAAGTTGGCCCTGAACTCCCAAATCTCTAAACTGCCATTCTAGTGCCTGTTTTCACAATAAAAAAAAAACTAGACAAAAACAGACTACAATGCAAACGGTGTTCAAAGGTTTCAATTTAAACAAAAATGTTGGAAAACTGGTTTGGTAACACCTGACTGTCGTTACTCCCATGCACAACCTTAGTTTTCAAAGTGTCTTAATGAAACAATTTACATTTGGCACGTGCAATATCACAAGAGTAGGCAGATTAGACACATTTAAACCAGAAATCGCTGTTTCCATCACAAAACGAACATTTCGTTATACCTCCTCTAAGTTTTCCTTTTCAAATTCCCATATTCTTTCCTGGTTTTGTTTCGTATAAATTTTGTCATGGCTGGTAAGCCCGTCTATTTACATACCAATACATATATAGGTCTCTCTCTCTCTCTCTCTCTCTCTCTCTCTCTCTCTCTCTCTCTCTGTGTGTATACATACATACATACATATATATATATATATATATATATATATATATACTGCTGTATTAAAAAGCAAGTTAAAATCAAGCTTAAAACCTACAGATCTGTTTCGCGCTATCAGTGCGGTCGTCAGGGTGTAGTGAGCTTGTATTGCCAGTGTTGTGTGTATATATAGCTTGCTGCTGTTTTTCCCCGTGGTACATGTGTTTCAGGTGTTTTTGTTCACTGTTAGGAACTTCCATCTGTGTCTGCAATTGTTAACCATTTCTGTTCTGATATTTAAAGTTGCTAATTGTGGTTTACATAGTATGATGTATTTCTCTGTTAGGCATAGATTACATCTTTTTGAAGTGTTGTTGTATGGTGCTGCTCTTTTTAAGATTTTCCAAGATATGTTGTAGACTACAACATATCTTGGAAAATCTTAAAAAGAGCAGCACCATACAACAACACTTCAAAAAGATGTAATCTATGCCTAACAGAGAAATACATCATACTATGTAAACCACAATTAGCAACTTTAAATATCAGAACAGAAATGGTTAACAATTGCAGACACAGATGGAAGTTCCTAACAGTGAACAAAAACACCTGAAACACATGTACCACGGGGAAAAA
The DNA here is from genome assembly GCA_033310375.1 of Conus canariensis. NCBI lineage: Eukaryota > Metazoa > Mollusca > Gastropoda > Neogastropoda > Conidae > Conus > Conus canariensis. The sequence goes on along the minus strand of CM065715.1, from coordinate 70,100,899 downwards.
CAGCAGCAAGCTATATATACACACAACACTGGCAATACAAGCTCACTACCCCCTGACGACCGCACTGACAGCGCGAAACAGATTTGTAGGTTTTAAGCTTGATTTTAACTTGCTTTTTAATACAGCAAATGCCGCTCCCACTCTGGTCGAGCACTCTTTTTAACATAACGCTGATCCTCAGTACTACCCTCTCTCTATATATATGTATGTATTGGACATGTCACATTACACTTTCGTGTTCTTTTTCCAATCCAAACAGCAAAAGCGTGATTTGTTTTCCGTACTCTTTTAAACGTGTTTTATATCCTTTTTACCGTTTGCTTGAAAGTCAAAAGCATAAACTGCATTTCTCTTATCACTTTGACTTTCGCTTAAGCTGCGCTTAATACACAATACTTTGCCACTTGCATTCCTTATTCATTGGTTTTTGTCCATCGCGATGACATTCTGCCCGGTTATATCTGCATCTTCTTAGTCGATTAAATACCATATTTTGCGCACATCTTAGAACACACACACACACACACACACACACACACACACACACACACACACACACACATACACACACACACACACACACACACACACACACACACACACACACACACAGAGAGAGAGAGAGAGAGAGAGAGAGAGGGGGGGTACGCATTGATTTAGTAACTGAATATGACCATTGCCGAGGACGTACAGATAACGTTCCATTCATTTGCATCTATCTGAACAGAAATGGCTGAAACAAAATGAGATTACCCGGCGACAAAGGATATCGACAGATGAAATGTAGCGCGCGATTTGTCTTCATTATGCAGGACACTGCATTCGCCTTGTAACGGAGAATGTATTGAACCAGTGAGAACAAACTGTCTGAAACAGCAGTAACTAACTCCACAATCCGGCGCGTGAAAAGTCTGGAAAGTTTGATATTGCCCAGGTTTTTGTGACTGTGTTCTTTGCAATTATGGTGAGATGAGCGTATTGAAATTGTGTTTTGGTAAAGTGTTTGTTTTTGTAGTAGTTGTTGTTTTTATCTGAATGGGATGAAGGCTGGTAAAGCTTGAAAATGTGTGTGTGTGTGTGTGTGTGTGTGTGTGTGTGTGTGTGTGTGTGTGTGTGTGTGTGTGTGTACGCGCGCGCGTGAGTGGCGAGTGCGTATCTGCGCGAGTGCGCGCGCGCGTGTGTGTGCATGCCTGCGCGTGTGTGCATGCGTGCGTGCGTGCATGTGTGTGTGTATGTGTGCGTGCGTGAGTGCGTGTGTGCGTGCGTGCGTGTGTGAGTGTGCGTGCGCGTGCGTGCGTATTCGTGTGTGCAGGAAGTAGGAATAGCCTTCTGATAGCGTTGCGCGTAAGACACCAGGATATAAGGGCGTCGCCTTGAGATGCCCATCCTTCCAGATGTTGCTGATTCGAATTCTGCCAGTGCCAGAGAGAGAGAGAGAGAGAGAGAGAGAGAGAGAGAGAGAGAGAGAGAGAGAGAGAGAGAGAGAGAGAGAGAGAGAGAGAGAGAGAGAGAGAGAGAGAGAGGCAGTTTAAGGGTATGTAAGAGTCATACACCTTAAGAGCGTAAGAAGTTCGGAGGTGGGGGGTGGGGGGGGGTGGGTGGGGGGGGAGTATTCTCTTTAGACCTTCTGCTGTTAAACTCTTTCTAGAGTTTCCTTTTACTAATTTATGGATCATCCTATCTACCTATTTACTTTAGTTTTGTTTACCTATGTTTCTCTATGGTGCTCTATGGTTGTTGTTTTTTTTCATTCATGTTTTTCTTTAGTTTTTATGTTTCATGTCTAGTTCTTGTATCATTTTATGCTTTTATTTGTGAATATACTATCACACACACACACGCACGCACAGAACACCAGCAGTAGCGCGGACAAAGACTGACCAGTGCATCGGGTTAAGGTCTAGGTCAGATATCTGCTTGGTCCTGTCCATGAGACCATCTTCTCACATCCTTTCTCTCTCGTACTTGTTCATCTGATCTGTAAATCTGCGTGTATGCTGTTCATCTTGTGGCTGAACAGATGCGTTGTAGCGTATATGGACTCGTCCGCATGAAATGACATCTCGATGACACAGAAACGGATTCTTCACTCCCCAAATAATCTGGCTGTAATTTCCTTGCATTGAATCCCCCATTCATCTGAGATAAACATTGCCAGCAGATTTTTTTTCTATTCAAAATGCCAGGGAGGTTTTATATCAAAATATTCGTAGTTTAAAAACCACTACATTGTGTTCCCATGTCATAAAGAGCTCTGCTATGAGTAGCAAAAAAGTGTTTTTCATTATGAACCGGATGTCCACACAATGGGCCATTTTGCAAATGTCGACAGGTCAAGTCATCGTTTGTTTGCCTAGAGGCCGAGTTTCTTGTCTAAATTCTGCTGAACATTGATGTTATTATCGAGAGAGAGAGAGAGAGAGAGAGAGAGAGAGAGAGAGAGAGAGACAGACAGACAGACAGACAGACAGACAGACAGACAGACAGAAACAGAGACAGACATACAGACAGAGAGACAGAGACAGAGAGAGAATAAAAGAGAGAGAAACAGACAAACAGACAGACAGACACACGTCTAACCCCCCCCCCCCCCCTCGCTACACACACACAAGCGCCCGCTCGCGCGCGTTCAGGAGAGAGAGAGAGAGAGAGAGAGAAGGAGAGAGAGAGAGAGAGAAAGAGAGAGAGAGAGAGAGAGAGAGAGACAGACAGACAGACAGGAACAGAGACAGACATACAGACAGAAAGACAGAGACAGAGAGAGAGTAAAAGAGAGAGAGAAACAGACAGGCAGACAGACACGTCTACACCCTCCCCCCCCCCTACACACACACACACACACACACACACACACACACACACACACAAGCGCGCGCTCGCGCGCGTTCACACACACACACACACACACACACACACACACACACACACACACACACAACAGAACGAGAGGAGAAGAGAGAGAGAGAGAGAGAGAGAGAGAGAGAGAGAGAGAGATTTGGACGATCTAAACATATATATATACGAGGGCCACCCCATAAGTTCTCGGATGGGAAAAGATGGAAGAACACTGGCATTTCTTACCTAGCCCATCTTTTCAAAGTATCCTCCATCAGCGTGTATGCACTTTTCCATCCTTCTAAACCACGAATCCATCACCCCAGCCCACTCCGACTTAGGTATACCAGAAATCAAGCCCTCGGCAAACGCTCGGGCATCTTCAGGGCTCTCAAACGGCTTTCCTTTCAGTTGTTTTTTCAAACGAGGGAACAAAAAGAAACCACAAGGGGCTAGGTCAGGAGAATACGGAGGATGAGTGACGAGCTGCACGCTGTTCTCTTGCAAGAAGTCTAAAGTTGCATCTGCCGTGTGGGCGCTGGCGTTGTCGTGGTGGAGGAGTAGGTGGCGGATACCGGTCCGTGGTCGCCGTGCACTCCAAGCCTCGAACACTTTTGGCAGGCAGGTGTTGATGTACCATTCAGCGTTCACTGTCTTTCTTTCCAGAAGCGGTACAGTAGTCACATGGCCGGATCTTGCGAAGAAAACTGCAATCATTTGCTTTGTGCAGCTTCTTGATCTCTTAAATTTCACAGGTGGGGTTTCCCCTGGAAACAGCCAAACTGACGACTGCTGCTTTGTTTCGGGGTCATACTGGTAAACATAGGTTTCGTCACCTGTGACGATAATGGAGACCCTATCTGATCTTCCTCCGTCAAATTTTTGCAGCATAAACTGGCACCATTCAACCCTAGCCCTCATCTGCTCCCCAGTCAACTGGTGGGGCACCCAACGGGCGCAACGCTTCCATACAGAGAGATTGTGCAGAAGAATGCGGTCTAAGCTTCCTGATGAAAGGTTTAGAGTATCCTTGAGTTCATCCTCCGTGATTCGAGGATTTTCTGTAATCATGGCCTTCGCTGTGTTCACGTTCCCATCGGTAGTAACTGAAACTGGACGTCCACAACGGTCACGATCTTCCAACGACATTGTACCAAACTGAAATTCTTTGAACCACCTATGGACTGTGGATAATGATGGAGCCTTGTCGCCAAAACAGTTTGTCAAACTTATAAAACTTTCCTTGAAAGACTTCCTTTGAAGATAGTCATAATAAATCATAGCACGAAAATCTCTCCAAGACAGGCTCTCTGCAACACTTTGAAAACCGTCCCCCTTGCCATCCATTTTGCTGTCTAGAAAAAAATTTGGCTCTGACGATTTTTATCATTTTTTGTGTCATAGCTATTATGACATTGCTTGTGATGATGATATAAAAATTGAAATTATGACGTCAGTGGTTTCTGCGCATCCGAGAATTTATGGGGTGGCCCTCGTATCCAATAAACTAATAAATTCCAAGGATAAGTAACCGAGCACCATTCCAGCAACATACAGAGCAGATTGGTGTTGCAGTGACTCTCTCTCTCTCTCTCTCTCTCTCTCTCTCTCTCTCTCTCTATATATATATATATATATATATATATGTATTAACGATACACAAGAAACCAGCTTCTATTCATTTGTGTTTCTGTGAAAAGACGGGGCTGGTATCCAATGAGGTCATTCAGCTTCAAAGGGTTCAGACAGAGGTTGATCTTCAGCACATTTGTACAGTTGTCTTTCTTTGCTTTGTTAAGATGGAATGTACATTTGCTCTGGGATCGAGAATGAACTGGGGCTGGTCAAACGTATGTCTGAATCAGCCGCAGACTCGGAGCAGGGGGCCGGAATAGCTCAGTGGTAGAGCGCTGGACTCCGTGGTGATCCTGGGGTTGCGGGTTCGAATCTCCGCTGAGTGTTTCGGTACGGCAGAGGGGGAGGGGAGGGGAGGGGAGGGGAGGGGAGGGGGGTCCCTTGGGGGTCCCTCAGAGTTACCATTGTTCCCATATAGTCTTTCGAATGAGACTATAAACCGAGGTTCCGTGTGTGAACACCCGCATAACATCTTGCACACACGTAAAATCCCATCACCAACTTTCGGAAGAGAAGGCCAGTTTGGCCGCTTGGATGAATGACACGTTACACATAGCATGCACCCTGTGTGAGAAATGGAAAGAATGAAGGAAGTAAGGAAACTGAGTGAACGATATTGGACGATATGGACTGGATGACACGGGAAACGACTGACTGAAGCGCCAGCTGGCAGCTCTTCAGTCGGCACTACCCAGGTAGGTAGCCCGTTGTGTATCACTTCTGAATGTTCGTTTGAGGCGGAGATTTAGGTAGGACTTCTCTGTCACGGCAGCAAAGCTGACTAAATACCCCACACAAAATGAGTACTTGGAAGTGTCAGCACGTTTGGGCGCGCACGTGCGCGCGCGCGCGTGTGTGTCTGTGTCTGTGGCTGTGGCTGTGTGTGTGTGTGTGTGTGTGTGTGTGTGTGTGTGTGTGTGTGTGTGTGTGTGTGTGTGTGTGTGTGTGTGATTGATGAGTGAGTGAGTGAGTGGTGTGTGTGTGTGTGTGTGTGTGTGTGTGTGTGTGTGTGTGTGTGTGTGTGTGTGTGTGTGTGTGTGTGTGTGTGTGAGACACAGTGTAAGACTTTCAGAAATAACAGTATTACGAATTGAATGTCTGGTAATCTTTTTTTTTCTATAATATCTGAAACAGTATGTATAAAATGACATGTTTCAATTCTTGCTCTGTGCCGTCACATTTAGGACCTAAAAGCTGTTTGTCTTACGTAACTGGTATGTTTCATACATGTTTACTGTAACTAGTATTTTCCTAAACATACACTGCTGACGTCATCATGTTGTCAAAGATCTGGGGATATATGCATGCAGATTCAATGATGTAGCTGCAGCGTAAGGCCATTTTGTTTTAGAACATTGTTCATTTCACGTGCTGTCCCCCACTGCGTGTATTTTGTGCTGTTGCGCCTGGTTTTGATTTCTCGTTTTTGAGATAATAATGTGATTTCATACTCCACTTTGACTTGACTCTCTCTCTCTCCCTCCCCCCCCTCTCTCTCTCTCTCTCTCTCTCTCTCTCTGATTACACTGTCAAGAACAAACGTCTTAACACATCTCAAGAACTATTTCAATGGACATCTGTTCTCATCCTCTGTTGCCTCTTCAAAAGAATTCGGTTGTATCCCCTCCTGGAATCCCTCGTCTTGCCAGCAGAATACAGACAGAACAGTGCCTCATTCTCACACTGACCACTTGTCCTTAAATCATGCCTACCAGGCCTATTAACAAGAAATGTCAATAAAGCCGTATCCTCTTAACTGGCTCATAATCAAGTCTTCTCTCTCTCTCTCTCTCTCTCTCTCTCTCTCTCTCTCTCTCTCTCTCTCTCTCTCTCTCTCTCTCTCTCTCTCTCTCTCTCTCCCCAGGTGTCCTTTCCAACATGCTACAACTGATTTAAGGGAACGTCGGTAAAATCCATTGCCTTTCCCATGAGAAATCAGAACCTCCAGTGAAGGAGAACTAGTCGCCCACCACACAAGAGATGGGTTATACACCGTATGCCGCAGTCTCCATGCAAAGTATATAATGCAGCATTCTGGACCAAAACATGGTACAATTATTAGACATTTTGCAAACAGTTCAACACTTGTTACATTTTGTTTTGGTCCTGGGTATATGATCAACCTATTAATTGTTACTTCCTGTAGTTGAGACTGCCGGGTTTTTTTCAGTAACTAACAGGCCAGGTGGAATATTGACATTGAAATCTTTAACTTATGCTGCATAGTAGCTTATACTAGTTCTATTTATCTGAGCGCGTCAGCATCATCTAAATGTTACTTGCTTATATAAGTAAACATTTATTTGTAAATTAATTAATTAATTAATTAATTAATTTGATTGATTTATGTGTTTAATAATTATTTATTTATGTGTTTGTTTATTCACTTATTTATCTCTTTATTTATAGATTTGGTTATTCTTTCATCAATTCATTTATTTATTTATCTATTTATTCATTCATTTTTATTTACATGTTTTTGTAATTCTTTAGAAAAAAAAACTTGCAGACAAACATCGCTTATGTTAACTTTAACACGGTAAAGTTTGACACTAACTGGCATAATCATAAAGAATTAATTGAAAATGAAGAAACGTAAACACGAAAACATATGCTTCATTAAAACAACAAAACAAAACAAAAAGAAAAGAAAACAAAACAAAACAAAAAAAACCCCCTCCAAGCCAGTTAAAAGTATGTAATTATAATGTCTGAGTATTCATTGAAATTTAATTCTTGATACACTAGGATACAATCAATATATAAATGATATATAATTTGTATGGGAATGGCTGGCAGTTATTCATACTTTTCTTTTGTGTGTGTTTATAGGTTTTTGATTTGTGTCTGTTGCTCCCATTTTATGTTCTGGCCTTTAGTCTGTCCAGATTTTAGTTATATTCTCCTTTACCTTCTGAACTGTGAAATATTGAAATTATATGTAGGTAAACTTGAATGGAAAACAAAAGTGTATTTGGGTTAAACAAAAAAAACAAAAAAAAACTTGCAGACAAAGCCTTTAATTTAAATTTGCTGTACGCTCGGATAACAAAAAACAAACAAACAAACAAAAAAAACTTGCAGCATTCTCCTCAGAAAGTGTGACACGTTACATTTTTTGTTTGGTGCTTAATGTATTGTGAAACTCTTTTTGAATAATATATTTAGAAATTAGTACGTTTGTGACATTTTTACATGGAAACAGATGCCACGTTACGTTTTATATTCTATCAGCGCCATGCGTACGGCTTGAAATTGTCTCCCCAAGGATTCTGGAGTCCTAAATCACTTTCTCGGCTGATTACATTCCTCCAATTAATCTGATCGGAGCAGGATGTAGGAACGGTGAGTGATGCTTCGCCTATCAACAGGCCAACACCACTGGGCAGAGAGGATGGGAAGAACACTGTCAAGAAGAAATTCGTCATTGACGCAAATAGAATCATGCGGCACGCAAGCACACACACGCGCGCGCGCGCGCATACACACACACACACACACACACACACACACACACACACACACACACGCACACACGCACGCACACACGCACGCACACACGCACGCACGCACTGATGCATGCATGCACGCGCACGCACTCACACGCACATACACACACATACGCGCACGCACGCACGCTGCACGCACTGATGCACGCATGCACGCGCAAGCGTACACGCACACACACACACACACATAAACACACGCACGCACGCACACACACACACACACACCCCGCGCGCGCGCGCGCGCGCGCGCGTATGCGCACGCACGCAGGAGCGCGCGTATGTGCGTGCGCGCGCGCGCGCGCGCGCGCACACACACACACACACACACACACACACACACACACACACACACGCACACACGCACGCACACACGCACGCACACACGCACGCACGCACTGATGCATGCATGCACGGCACGCACTCACACGCATAATACACAACATACGCGCACGCACGCACGCTGCACGCACTGATGCACGCATGCACGCGCGAGCGTACACGCACACACACACACATAAACACACGCACGCACGCACACACACACACACACACACACGCGCGCGCGCGCGCGCGTATGCGCACGCACGCAGGAGCGCGCGTATGTGCGTGCGCGCGCGCGCGCGCGCGCGCACACACACACACACACACACACACACACACACACACACACACACACACACACACACACACACACACACACACACACACACAGCGCGTGCTGCGTACACACATCTAGAGTAAAATATCAGATTCGTTACATCGTTTTTTTTTTTTTTACTCATTTTGTATTTCTATGGTCATTTTTTTAATACTCAATCCTTTTATGTAGCTGTGTTTCCACATCCGTTTCTACATATTTTGTCAGCATTTTTCAGGTTCCTGTATTTTGTTTTGGTATTTTTATTGTTATCATCATTATCATTATTGTTATTGTCATTGTTATTGTTGTTGTTCTTGTTCTTATTGTTATTTTCATCATTATTGTTGTTGTTGCCGTTGTCGTTATGTTGTTGTTGTTGCTGTTGTTTTATTATTAGTTTTTTATTGTTGCTGTTGGCGTTGTTGTTATCATTATCAGTAGTAGTAGTAGTAGTATAGTAGTAGTAGTAGTAGTAGTAGTAGTAGTAGTAGTTATCATCATCATTATTATTTTTTATCAGTAGTAGTAGTAGTTGTAGTATCATTGTTATTGTTGTTGTTGTTCTTATTATTGTTGTTGTTGTTGTTGTTGTTCTTCTTCTTCTTCTTCTTCTTCTTCTTCTTCTTCTTCTTCATTTATCTACCAACTCTTTTACTTCATGTTTTACTCAACTGTAACTCATACCTTTCCGTGATTAGCCATTCTACCCAAATACACAAAGACTTACAGGCTTATAAACATATGTGCGCCAAGACGCCCAGACATGCACGCACAGTTACAAGCTCTTTCGCACTCACATACAGCTTTCAACCAGGAACACACACACACACACACACACACACACACACACACACACACACACACACACACACACACACACACACACACACAACACAAGGAGAGAGAGAGAGAGAGGAGCAGTGCAGAAAATGTTTGCAAGGCAATTAGAGGCTGAGAAGCGTTTGGGGTCAATACACAGGTCAGGCATCTGCTAACGCTTGCCCCTGAGATCCTCGTCTTCAGTTTCTTTTTATGTAATTCATCTAGCCATATGACCGTATATGAATAGATCCATAAACCTATACTGGATCTTGTGACCCAGCAGATATGACCCAGCATATATGGACTAGTTGGCATGCGCTGACATCGGCTCGATCAAACCTGAAACTGATTCTTTCCTGCCATGTAATCAACCTTTTTTTCTCTCTTTTTGTCTGATGCTCCATTCATTTGTGATCAATATTGCAACAGGCTCTGTATAGATCAGTTTCTATTGAGAAACACCAGGCAGATTTTATCTCCCAGATATGTGTAGTTCACAAACATTACACTGTGTTTTTGCGTCACCCATCTCTTCGCAGGAAAAAAAAACAAACAAACCAAACCAAACAAAAACCTTATCATGAACCGAACCGGACGTCTGCACATTAAGGAAGGCTATCCTGTAAATGTCACAGGGTAAAACCATCTTGTGTTTGCAATAAAGACCAAGGTTTTCAATTTCGATTCTGATACATGTATCTGGTGGCATTAAAAAGAAAAAAAAAATCACTGCTCTCTTTTCAGTGCGCGCGCGTGCGCGTGAGAGAGAGAGAGAGAGAGAGAGAGAGAGAGAGAGAGAGAGAGAGAGAGAGAGAGAGACAGACAGACAGACAGACAGACAGACAGACAGAGACAGAGAGACAGAGAGAGACAGAGAGAGAGAGCGAGCGAGCGATAGAGAGAAAGAGAGAGAGAGAGAGACAGAGACAGAGACAGAGAAGGGTCGCATGCGTCCAGAAACGCACGTTAATTTACACATATCCAGACGTTTAAAAAAACCCCGCTATTATGTCCAAAGTGAAACAAACCTCTATTTAACAGTGGATAGAAAATGATAAACAACCAGATGCTGTTACACTAGTAAAACGACCGACAATTCCAATGGAAACTGATCTGTCATATCAAACTGCTGATGATTTCACATGTGACACTTTCCACAT
>CM065715.1:70077798-70080298 GCA_033310375.1 Conus canariensis | reverse complement strand
ATTCATCTCTACAACTCTTAGATCCAGTGTCAAATTTCACTGATCGTCACAAACGAACCGTGAGTCGCAGGTGAGTCCTGAGACTATGTACTGCTTGAATTTTTGCTTTGTAATGTAGACTGTATGACAATACTTGGTGAAATCTGATAAGATGATTAATGAATGCTATATTTTACGGGGCAGATGACTGGGAGTGCACTGCAGACCTCCCAGAATGGAAGAGTCACCCAGAGATCATCAGCAAGAGTGGCATGAGACCAGACATAGTAGTCCACTCTAAGTCAACCAAGCAGCTGATCATGATCGAGCTCACGGTGCCATATGAGAACAGAATGGAGGCAGCTCAAATCTACAAGACTGAAAAGTATGCTGATCTGGCAAACAGCCTGAGGAGAGAAGGCTATCAGGTCAAAGTCCTCACTGCAGAAATTGGAGCTAGGGGGTTTGTAGGAACGTCTGCATACAGCCTCATGAAACAGCTCTCAGTTGCAGGGAAGGAAAAAACCAGAGCCCTGAAAGCAATGGCAGAAGCGGCGGAGAGGTGTTCAAGCTGGATCTGGTCAAGGAGGAACAAAAGTGAACTTCATAAGACTTAATTTCCCTACAAATATCAGGTGTCCCTGTGGCCCAGTGGTTAAAGCGCGAGTCATTAAGTGGAAAATGAGCATGTCCAGAGGGTCATGGGTTCGAATCCCAGCCATGGCTCGTCCCAAGGTGGGGAAAAAAAAAGGGGCAGCAGAGGGACATCCGGAGTCATGAACCGGGTGTGGCCCAACCCCCCTAGAGTGTCAGGAGATAAGGGCCGAAACACTTGCTTGAAGGGGGCTTCTCTTCTGAGGACTCTCTGCTGCCACGCTCTCCACGAGTTTCTTTCTACTGATGCATGGGTAAACCATTGACTTCCGGGAATAGGCCGGAGGACGTCCGGGAAAGACCGGAGGACACTGGGAAAGACCAGAACCAAGGGCTCTGTGGGCTGGCTCCCCACTTTGCCTTAAACATGTGGCTACTAAGAATAAAAGGAAAAGATGCTCCCAGGATTCACCGAAAGGGGGAGAGAATGATGAATCCATCGGTGCTCAACCAATCATGACTGCAAATCCCAAACGGACTATGAACATGGACCAAATGGAATATCCATGTGTCTGTGGAAAGCGTTTCGCTACCACCCGTGGCATGAAGATCCACAGAACAAAGATGGGATGTGTGAAGACTCATCTGAATGAGCAGCAGCGCACTGCATCAGCAGATAAGACGTCGGAAGACCAAGGCCAGGATTTAAACCACAGTGCCAAGGACATCCACGCTGTTGGTTCGGATGAGGAATTTGCACAGGCCCTCGATGCCAGGCGCCTGAAACTCAACCTGCCACGAGCAAACGAAACTGAAGATTGGGAGAAACTGGATGCAAAAATCGTCCAAAGACTCGATGCACTGATAGGGAAAAGCACCCTGGAACACAAACTAGCCACATATGGGGACATTGTGTATGCCACATGTAGAGACGCCTATGGAGCAAAACTACCCAAAGAGAAAACACCTCCAAAGAAATCCAGACGCCAAGAAAAGATGGACAAGATCAGGGTCCAAAAGAAAAACCTCAAGATGCAAATGAAGACCGCATTGCCAGCTGAAAAACAAGGCTTGGAAAAACTGTGGAAAGACCTGAAAGAAAAACACAGCGCCCTCAGCAAAGCGGAATCTGCGAGGAAGAGGAAGAGCAAAAAGAAGAAGACACAAGAGCGCTTCTTCAGAGACCCCTTCCAGTTTGCCAGAACGCTGTTTGAGCAGCCAAAATCTGGGACCCTAAGTGTGGACAAAGGAGTTCTTGAGCAGCATCTGAGGAAAACATACTCTGACCCACAGAGCAAAGCACCACTCGACATTCAAGGTCTGGTGTGGCCAACCAACCCTGAGGAACAGTTCAATGGCAAGCCTCCAACGTTGGCGGAAATCAAGAAGGTGGTCGACAAAGCCAGAGCCAAATCATCATCAGGGCCAAACGGAATACCTTACCAGCTTTACAAGAAATGTCCCAAGGTGCTGGAGTGGCTCCACAGGCTGCTGCGATCGGCTTGGAGAAACCAGAAGATCAGCGGCCAGTGGATGACGGCAGATGGTGTGTACATCCCCAAAGAGCAAAACTCAAGTGACATCAACCAGTTCAGGCCAATATCACTACTGAACGTCGAAGGGAAAATCTTCTTCTCTGTCATGGCAGCAAGGCTGACCAAGTACCTGATGGAAAACAAGTACTTGGATGTGTCAGTCCAGAAAGGTGGCATCACAGGCGTGGCGGCTGTGTAGAACAAGCCACAATGATCTGGGACGCAATCCAAAAAGCAAAAACAGAAAAGAGAGACCTGGACGTAGTGTGGCTTGATCTGGCAAACGCATATGGATCTGTGCCCCATGAGATGATACAGTTGGCTCTTGAGATGTACCATGTGCCAAAGAACATCCGCGACATGCTCAAGAAGTACTTCAATGGCTTCTCAAT
>CM065715.1:70045298-70047798 GCA_033310375.1 Conus canariensis | reverse complement strand
CTGTGTCAAGTTCCACTGATCATCCCAGAAAAAAAGCGTAAGTTAAAGCTAATTTCTATGTCTTGAGACAATGCATTGCTTGTGTTTACACCTTACAATTTAAACAGTATAAGTGCATGCCAGTACTTGGTAAAATCTGCTCAGACGATTAAAGAACACAGTATTTTGATAGCACAATGTTTTGATGGTGTTTGGTAAAGTCTGTTAAAATGATTAATGAATACTGTATTTTAACATGTTTACATTATGCGAATACTTGGCCAGATTTGTTAAGATGATTATGAAGAGTCAAATTTGTTAAGATGATTATGAATAGTCAAATTTGTTAAGATGATTTATGAATAGTCAAATTTGTTAAGATGATTTATGAATACAGTTGATTGTCTTAACTCTCTTCAGACGAAAGGCCCCAATCAGGGCTTTCGTACATTTTGAATTTTTGGTGTGGCACCCGCTCCACAGATGACGTGATAATCTAATCTGAATATTCATTGAAGTTTCCCCTTTCCGAAGAAACCAATGGTGCGAGTGAGCTGCTGGGGATGGTAGCAAGTCATTGTACAATGTGTTCATTGTGTGCTAACGATAGCGTCTCGACACAGCAGCGAAGCGCGGAGAGAGTCCGTCGTACTCAGCGATTCACGGCCTCAGCAGTATTAGAATTGAAGGTCGGACATTGAGGAAGACGTTGACGACAGTGATGAGGAGAGTTTATTGATAGTGGAAGAGGGAGTAGTTCCGATTCTGAGCTGGAACCAGCTGCACCGTTAGCTGAGGCGAGTGGTAGTGAGAATGAAGAGGTGGCAGTGATAGCGAGGACTCAGCACATGCTGAGCAGAGAGGAGAGTGTGTGCTGGACATGACAGAGGAGGAGTTGTGGGCTTCATGATACAAGACTACCAACAGGATTTCCGATTTTTTTGTTCTGCTGTGCCACCGTTCACAGGTGAACATGTTTGATACACGTCCCAGAATGCCACGGCCCGTTCCAGTGTTAGTGGATCATAAAGTGCCCAGTTGGCTGTAATGTGAATTAAAAAAAAAAAAAAAACCTTTGTGGGTGAAACTGCACTGAACTGGTGTCAGTCTTGATCCTTTTTCTATTTTCTCTCTGACACTCAGAGCACAAGAACGTTTAAGTGCATAAGCCTAAGGTGAATTACTTCTGAGCCATTCTTGAGAATGTTTAATGGTCCCGAGTAGAAATTGACAAAAAAAAATATACTGATCACTTGTACCAGAAAGTTGCACCTTTCACCACTGGTAAGAGAGAGGAGGGAGGTGAAGTTCGACACCACTGGTAAGAGAGAGGAGGGAGGTGAAGTTCGACACCACTGGTAAGAGAGAGGAGGGAGGTGAAGTTCGACACCACTGGTAAGAGAGAGGAGGGAGGTGTAGTTCCATATGAAAACTACTCTATAATTGTTATACAGGAAACATTTTGGGTCCTTCCCCTAGAAGATCACACCTGCCACCGCTACTCATCACAGACGATCGCAATAAAGTTCATTTAGATGGATCGAATCTGCTGTTCTGGTGCACCAACTCTAATCCATTATGCCAACGTTTGTTCAGATCTCTCTCTCTCTCTCTCTCTCTCTCTCTCTCTCTCTCTCTCTCTCTCTCTCTCTCTCTCTCTCTCTCTCTCTGTGACAGTCCATTTAAACCAACTTGTCTTTGTCTGACCAGAGATGTTCGTGCAGTCTTCCAGATTGTTGTAACCACGCTCACTCTGTCAGATGCATTCTCTTCACGACAGATTGAGTAATGAAACAATAATGTGCAAGACCCCCAAGGATGGGCCACTGGAGTGTCTGTCCTGTCAGCCTCTCTCTGTCTCCCAGTCCTCCACCTCTACGCACTCATTTAGTCGAAAGTTAGCCCTGACACCCCCCCATTTCCCTGCTCTTTTTATGCTTTTAAACAAAACTTTTAACTGATATAAAAAGATCAAAGTCGAAATTGATTTCCACAAGTTTATTTGTGACCAACATATTGGAAAACGTTTCCTCTTGTACCTCAATGTCAAACTTCGTTATCCCCAAGGATCCTGTCAGGGCAACAGTTCAAACGTGTGAAGGAACACAGATGAAACATGTGATCGTTCACATATTGTCTCTTTGCTGCAGCTGCACGAAACACATTGCATCAGAAATGGTGATGTGTATGAGCAGACTCATGTTATCTCATCCTTTTCTTCATTGCTTTTTCCCCTCACAAACAGTTCTTACATTTTACCAATTTCATGTCTGTTAATAAACCACAGTTCGACCATCAACACTGTTTGTCTTGAATTTTTCTGTTTTCAATTTTACTTTGACTTCGAACACTGATTTTCGTGTTCATATATATCAACACATATCAAATAAGAAATGTTCCAAACCAAGAAGCAACACATCAGACCTTATGAAGATCTATTGACATCAATCAAGAAGAAGAAGAAGAAGAAGATAAAGAAGGAGAAGAAGAAGAAAAAGACGTGGAGGAGGAGGAGGAGAGG
>CM065715.1:70030298-70032798 GCA_033310375.1 Conus canariensis | reverse complement strand
AGAGAGAGAGAGAGAGAGAGAGAGAGAGAGAGAGAGAGAGAGGGAGGGAGGGATGGGGGGGGGGGGGGGAAGAGTCAGAAGAAGACAGAGAAAGAGTACGCCAATACAGCGAAATTTGGGCAGACAGAAAGAAGAACTGGTTTACAAATTGACAGAGAGAGAGAGAGAGAGAGAGAGAGAGAGAGAGAGAGAGAGAGAGAGAGAGAGAGAGAGAGAGAGAGAGAGCGAGCTGTATCCAGCGCTGGGCAAAAATACAAGATTACAGACAGCAGAGAGGAACTGGTGGTCCAACAGATTAACAGAGAGAGAGAGAGAGAGAAAGAGAGAGAGAGAGAGAGAGAGAGAGAGAGAGAGAGAGAGAGAGAGAGAGAGATTCAAAGAGGCTTATATTCAACATGATTCTTTTTTAACATCCTACCCTTTGGGCAAAAAGGATGACTTTAGAAAGGCAAAATGGCAATTTAAACAGTAATACAGCAATCAATGCGTAAATACATGTAGAAAAACTATAGAACGACTAAAAAATGAGAGAGAGAGAGAGAGAGTACGGATACGGATACGGATACGGAAACTTTAATCATGATTAGGCCATTGCCCCTCATGTAGGGGTGCATAGACACAAACATTTGTCCAGTCTTGCATTCATAAACATTGACATCGTTCATAACACACTTAGCAGTAATGTTAAGAAATGAGAATAGAACGTAGCTTAAAAGCCTTATAAATATAGATTGACAAATTTCTAACTGTTTTCTCTAGTGTGCACGTCATGAGCAATACTAATTTAAACTGACTTGGAGTGTTATAATATTTCGACGGTATGTATTGCGCTCTTAAGTCATGTAGAACAGGACAGCATAAAACAAAATGCATCTCATTTTCTTTCTCTTTTTGACAAAGTGGACATATTAAGTCGTTTTCACTGTGTTTTCTATAACGATTATGATGTACTGCAATTTCGGAAATGCCAAGCCTAAATCTGATCAAATTAAAGTTAAATGTCTGTCTAAATTGACTAACAAATACGTTTTAACATCAGGGACAGTGCAGAAGGTTCTGTACACACTAAACCTGTCACTGTTATTGATATGATAATTCCAGTCTTGCCATCTGCAACAAATTAACCTTTCCCTGAAAGCTTTTAGAAACTCGCTAATCCCTTCCACGCCTTGATTCAGCCATACATATCCAAATCCAAACATGTACAGTTTACAGCGAATATTTGAAGCCCAGGTTTTCTTATCACGCAGATCCAAATCAAAAAGCATTCTATAGGCCTTGTAAGGTAGTCTATATTCGTCCATTCTCGTCAATTTTAGCCAAAACTTAACACATTTTACAGCTGAGTTTATGTAAATAGGATATCGGTTCGTTTCCCCATACGCCATGTCATTAGGTGTTCGCCTTTCTACGCCTAAGAACCTTTTGACAGCAAACAAATGTACCTTTTCGCAATGGATTGCTGCATTGTCGAGTCCCCATAGCTCTGCACCATATTGAACAATAGGTTGAACTTGTGAGTCAAATAACTTAAAAAAGGAAGAATAAGAATAACACTTCAATTTACATAACTTTTGCAAAATGCAAAATAACGCGTTTTTGGCTCTGCTACTGAGATCACGACATGCAGCAACGAAACTTAACTTTGTTGAAAAATGAATTCCTAAGTATTTGTAAACATTCACAACCGGCATAACAATCCCATTATATGTCCACCTTTCTCTTGCAGCTAAATGCCCCCCTTTTCTGAATACAACTATGTTGCTTTTAGCCATATTGACCTTCAACTGCAGAGCAGTAGCTGCACGTTGAAGACTGTTGATCTGCGTTTGTAAACCAATGACAGTCTCAGAGAGTAAAGCAGCGTCATCAGCAAGAAGTAATATAAACAATTCAAAACACTCAGACGTAAACATTGCACCATGTCTACCACCCCTTATCACCTCTAATGCTAGTTCATTGATAAATAAAGAAAACAATACAGGGCTGCAGGCGTCTCCTTGTTTCACTCCACGGGTGCAATTAATGAAATCTGTTACACTACTTCCGCATTTAATTCTGGCTTTGACATTGTCATACATACTACAAATACACCTAAATATCTTTCCTTTGATGCCATTTTTCAATATGATGGGCCATAACAAGTGTCTTTCAACAGAATCAAAAGCCTTTTCAAAATCAATGAAGGCTACATACAATTTACGATTAAAACAAAACTGTTTTTGTACGAATGCCAACAATGTAAACATGTGATCAACTGTGAATAACCTTTTTTAAATCCTGCTTGATGTTCACCTGTCAAATTATGTTCTTTTATCCATTCCTGCAATCTGTTATTAATAATTGTGCTGTAAATTTTACTGCTCGTATCACACAGTGAAATGCCTCTATAATTGTTTGGATCGTTAACGTCCCCCTTCTTAAACAAGGGTTGAACAATGGAGTTTGTCCAGTTGTCTGGGAACACGCCTTTATCAAACAATGTATTAAAAAGCTTTAC
>CM065715.1:70012798-70015298 GCA_033310375.1 Conus canariensis | reverse complement strand
ATAGTGTTTGCTCCTTGCACTAGCGTAAAAAAGAAGACTGAAACAGATTCCAGTTTTCCTGAAGCGAATCAAAATTCAAATGAAAGATACACATCCAGGGACCTGATATTTTTTTTTCTTTTCTTTTTCTTTTTTGTTGACGCATAACACACCAAAAGGTTTAAATGAGGGTTTTTTTACAAGTATGTTTTATTGTTTTATCCAGGAATTGTAATAACAATTTAAAGATGCAAAAATACATGTGATTAAAAAACTGTATTAATTTCAATACGTGTAAGCTTCTTCCGTTTTTAACCATGTTATAAAGAAAGAAAGAAAGAAGAAAGAAAGAAAGAGAGAAGAAGAAGAACACGAACAACACCAACAACAAGGAGAGAGAGAGAGAGAGAGAGAGAGAGAGAGAGAGAGAGAGGAAAATGAGAGATGACCGGAGCAACACAAGAACAACAACACTGCTACTGATGGATTCTCCAGTCGTGCCCGACGGATCAGCAAGTAGGTCATCTGCTGATACCGATCCGCATGTGTGAATGGAGACCAAATTCCTGAGGCACAAAGTCGCCCACAGACACTGCGTAGAATGGACTCCTGCAAGGATGGGCCCCGTTTTCTCCGATTCCTCGTTTCCTGGATGACGGCTGCACTGTTGCGCTCGAATGTCTTTGTGCCCTGGATACACCGTTGCTTCTGCTGCGTTCTTTCAAGGGCGACATTTTCCCAAGAAGCAGTTTCGATGTTGCAGCTTCTCTGAGGTAGGCCTTCAAGGTGTCTTTGTATCTTTTGAGAGGCCTCCTTGGTCGCGTTGTCCCTCCTTCAGTTGTCCATAGAGCAGCATCTTTAGAACCCTGCTGTTCTCCATACAGACAACGTGTCCTGTCCATCGGAGCTGGCTTTTGATGAGTATACACTCGATACTGGGTAGGCCCCACTTCTTCCGGACCTGTAGGTTGGACAGTCTGTCTTGCCATTTGATGCTGCAGATCTTGCGCAAGCATCGTAGTTGTTGGATGTGTCGGCAATTCGTGGTTCAAGTCTCACAACGGCAGGGGAGAGCACTCAGAACTGCAGGTCTGTTGTACACGGCGACCTTTTTTTTTCCCGCAGTTTGAGACTCTGCCAAAGGTAGAACTGGCCTTTGAAATCAACAACACTGCTACCACTACTATCATAATAACAACAATAACAACAATGACGATAACAAGAAGAAGAAGAACAATAACAAGAACAACAACAGCAACAACAACAACAGCAGCAGCAGCAGCAACAACAACAACCACAAGTGCTCCAGCTGCTGTTGCTTCTATTACTACTACTGCTGCTGCTGCTGCTACTGTTTCTGCTCCTGCTGTTGCTGATGCTACTGCCACTACTAGTGCTACTACTACAACTCTACTACTATGACTACTACGACTACTACTACTACTACTACTACTGCTGCTGCTGCTGCTGCTACTACTTATCACTGCTACTACTACTACCACCACCACTACTACTGCTACTACTGCTGCTGCTGCTACTACTACTACTTGTCTCCTTCCCCCTATTGACAAAAACCATCTTTTTTCTCCCTTCCCCCCCCCCCCCCCCCATGCGCTTTCCGCACACATATACTCACTGATAATAAACAGCGCGACAAGGTATACTCTTGACCTCCTCTGCTGCCACTGACAGTACAACTCCTTTCCCCTGGTGCTGTTTACAAAGAGCGAGAGATGGGGCTTCTCTCCTGCCTCTATTCTTTATCCCACTGACAACACGGTACTAGTGTGTCCGTCCGCAGACTAATATTGAAGAACACAAAGAGAGAGAGAGAGAGAGAGAGAGAGAGAGAGAGAGAGAGAGAGAGAGAGAGAGAGAGAGAGAGAGAGAGAGAGAGAGAGAGAGAGAGAGAGAAGCCTCAACCTCTTCCCCAGAGACAACACTGTGACAACACAGAGATAACTAATTTTGTCTTTTCCCTTTACTACATTAAACACACAGACACACAGACACACGTACACACACATACACGCGCGCGCGGCGCGCGCGCACACACACACACACACACACACACACACACACACACACATACACACACACACACACGCACGCACGCACGCACGCACGCACACACACACGCGCACACACACACACACACACACACACACACACACACACACACACACACACACACACCACACAAGTATTCCCACCCTATATATTCCCCATCCTTCCTCTAACAACACTGTAATACTATCTCTTTCTCTTGCTGCTATTGAAGAGCCCAGAAGGACAGATCCCCACTCCATTTCACCCCCATCTTTTTTTTTTTTCAACAGTATGTCTTTCCCTTGCTGGTATAGAAAAAACACACACTAGACACACTAGATACTCTCTTAGCCTTCCGTCTCCCTCGTGGACATCACTGTTCCACTATGACTTTCCGCTCACACTCCTGTGAAACAGCGCAGTGAAAAGGCAGACACCACCATCTCTCCTCCCTTCCCCCACATCCCGACCC
>CM065715.1:70002798-70007798 GCA_033310375.1 Conus canariensis | reverse complement strand
AAAGGTTCAGACGTATTTATTGGGGAAGACTTTTCAAAAGGGGTCAGGGACATTCGTCGAAGGCTGACTCCACACTTGAAACGCGCTAAGCAAGACGGGAAAAGAGGCACGATGGTGTACAATTACCTTTTGATTGACGGTAAGAAGTTCTCCATCGACGCTCGTGACAGGCTCGTAGAACTTAAATAGGAAACCGGCCGGCCCTATTTTGATGTTCATAAAATTGATTCCTGTGAGGGAACATTTTCAAAAGCGACACCGGTATCACCGTCCAGTGCAGCCCAGAATGACACTCAACGTGCACGTGATTTTGATGTTGATGGCAGTGAGAGTGTTTACCTGGATGACGAAGACTCCCTGTGTGTTTCAACTTCTGTGTGTGCTTCTGTGATTGATCGCTGTGAACACAGGCGCTTGGAAGATGTAACTAGCCATAAACATGACAAAAGTAGATCGTTATCTTTCCTGCATTGGAATGTCAATGGTTTACTATCAAAATTACAAGACAATGACTTTGTTAACTTTCTTCGGTCCTTCGATTTCATTTGTTTAGTAGAAACATTTACTGATGAATTTAAATCTGATGTATTCTCTGCGTACAAATTGTTTTGTTTACCTGCGATAAAACTGACGATTAAAGGGAGACGATCTGGTGGAATTTTGTGTCTAGTTAAGAATATGTATGCGTCTTATGTCAAACAAGTTGAAATAAAATCTAATATTTTTGGTGCACTTATTATTAATAAAACATTGTTTGGTGTAGACAAAGATGTATTGTATGTATACTCATATGTGCCTCCAGAAGGCTCCCCTTATTATACATATTTTGACTCTGAAAATGGAATTGCATTATTGGAAGACTATTTGTCCAGTTGTTTACTAGTTTACAAAGATGCATACGTATTGTTGTGCGGGGATTTGAACAGTAGAACGGGTAATGTTTCACATTATTGTCAAGGAGTATCAAGTACTTTCGATTTTCAACATGCAAGTCATCCAATCAACGCTAATCGATTATCTGAGGATTCTGTACTGAATAATTACGGCAAAATGATGTTGAATATGTGTACTGCACTGGATTTGTGTATTCTTAATGGTATGTGTCATGGCGACCGTCAAGGTTGCTACACGTACGTTTCAGACCATGGATGCAGTGTAAATGATTACTTTGTTATGTCGTGTGATTTGCTTGCATTATTATGTGATTCATGTGAGTTACGAGTGTCTGAGAGATTCGATTCGGATCATATGCCTGTGGAATTTCATTTGAGTTACGGCAGAGGTAATGTCAACTCGGAGATAAGTCCTGAACACAGTTTTACATTGGAAAGGTTTATATGGAATGAAGACCGTGCTGATGTGTTTATGAGTAATATTTCCACGCAACAGACTCAAGAAAAAATCAGATATGCAGTTAGTGTTATTGATGTCAATGTAAATGAGGCGTTGAATGTTTTCAACACCTGCATCAAAGATGCAGCACAGTGTATGAAGAAAGAAATAAGAATTAATAATTCAAAATCAAAAGATTGGTTTGATTCTGA
This sequence comes from Conus canariensis, assembly GCA_033310375.1. NCBI lineage: Eukaryota > Metazoa > Mollusca > Gastropoda > Neogastropoda > Conidae > Conus > Conus canariensis. Next base: position 70,006,254 of record CM065715.1, on the reverse strand, counting down.
ATGTCATGACAATAAAAAGAAAGTCCGAAATTTATTTAGAAAATTTAAACGTACGCATGACGACAAAGATCGTGATTTCTATTGTAGGGCAAGACGCGAGTACAAACACTTGCAAAGGATTAAAAGGAAGCAATTTAACAACGCATTGCTGACAGAACTAATTGCATCTATGGAAAATCAGAAAGAATTTTGGAAGAATGTACATCGAATTTCATTAAAAAGAAAACAACCAGTGAACAGCATCAGTATTGAAACCTGGTACGAACATTTTAAGTCACTTCTAACGAAAGACGTAGATCCTAACAGCGGGTTACAACTGGATCATAATGAAGGAGAGGATGATTATTTAAGTCGTCCGATTTCAAAAGAGGAAGTAATGTTTGCTCTAAGAAAAATTAAGAAATGTAAAGCTCCTGGACCAGACGGTATAATTGGTGAGCTGCTGAGGTATGCTTGTAAAACTGACCTGATTGTGAACTTTTTTGTAACCTTCTTCAATTCTTTATTTGATAAGGGAATTTATCCTGAACATTGGACGGAAAGTATTGTTCTACCACTGTACAAGAAAGGCAACGTGAATGATCCTAATAACTATAGAGGAATTTCTTTAAGTGACGCTAGTAGTAAATTATACAGCACTATTATCAATCGCCGTTTACAGGAATGGGTTGAAGATAATAATATCACTGGCGAATATCAGGCAGGTTTTAAGCGCAATTATTCAACTGTTGATCATATATTTACTTTGATGGCTTTGGTGCAAAAACAGTTTTCTTTAAATCGTAAGCTGTATGTCGCTTTTATAGATTTTGAGAAAGCATTTGATTCTGTTAATAGAACTATTCTGTGGTCTATTCTCTTAAAAGCTTATATCTTATATGACACGCCAGTATCATTTTATAGTGTGCTATTTTGTGTTGATTCAAAATCAGTTTTACAATCATTAAAGCACTGGAACTCTAAAATTAGAACTGATATTCTTTTTGAAATTAAGCATCTATTACATTGTTTACTTTCCCGAGGTATAGCAGTTGATTTTTGCTGGGTTCCTTCACATTGTGGCTTAAAAGGGAATGAATTAGCAGACAAATTGGCAAAACAGGGAGCCTGTACAATTTTTGAAACACCCTTCAACAAAGTCTTAAATTTTTCTCCGCATGAATTGATCCAGCGATTGGAAAAGAATATGCGGAAGAAACATCTTAATGAGAATTTATTCGTCCTGCCATCATGTCCAAGGTATCTAGCCAGATTAATTCATAAATTACGGTTAAATACATGGAATACAAAATATTCACGAGGTATAGCGTGTATATGTCAGGAGAATATCTCAATTCGTCACCTTTTATTTGAATGCCCTATACTAACCACAGCTTATAAGGAGAAGAATATTTTTATAAATAATTCTGACCATGTTGATAGTGTGGTAAATAACCCTTGCTTTTTTGATATTGCTTTGGTTATTGCTCAGTCCCCAGTTGCAAAACTATTGTGAAAAAAGCCATTTGAGATTTTTTTTTTTTTTTTTTTTTTTTTGGGGGGGGGGGGGGAGGTGCTGATAGTACAATGGAATGTACATTGCAGTTTAAAGGTCTAAGATCATCTTGCGATGAAAAGACGTTAAATAAAACTACTGAACTGAACTGAACTGGTCTCTTAAAAGCTGGTGTTCATGGAAAACTGTTTAGATGCATAGTTAGCATGTATTCCTGTGTTAAAGCTAAGGTTCGGTGTGGAGGAAATATGACTGACTACATTCAATGTACATCTGGTGTAAAACAAGGGGATGTGTGCAGTCCTGTTTTATTTTCTCTTTTCATTAATGAGTTAACATCAGAGGTTGTTAGAAATGGAAAACATGGTGCACAATTTACTTGCGATGCTCTTGAGTTGTTTATTCTTCTCTTGGCAGACGATGTTGTTCTGATGTCTGAAACTATTATTGGCTTGCAAACTCAACTAAATAATCTATCACGATCTGCATCTTCACTTCAGTTAACAATTAACATGTCAAAAAGCAATATAATTGTGTTTAGAAAGGGTGGGTTTTTAGGAATTAGAGAAAGGTGGACTTATAATGGAGTGTTTATGCCTGTGGTCAACGTATATAAATATTTAGGAATATATTTTTCAACGAAATTAAGCTTTACTTTTGCATGCAAGGATCTTGCCAGTAGAGCTAAGCGTGCACTACTATGTATCATGCAACACTTATCAAAATTAGAAAACCAGTCTTTGAAATTATTTATAAAATTGTTCGATTCTCAGGTACAGCCTATCGCTCAGTATGGAGCTGAAATCTGGGGTCTTTATGATTCTGCTGTTTATTGTGAAAATGTCCATTTATTTGCATTGAAAAAGTTTCTAGGAGTGAGCATGCGAACACCTAACGATTTAGTCTACGGCGAAGTAAACAGATATCCAATATATTTGAATTCTGCGACAGCTTGCATACGTTATTGGTTGAAAATAACACAAATGGAAATTTCAAGGTTGCCCAGGAAAGCATATAATATGTTGTATGATTTGGATGGTAGAGGGAAAAGAAACTGGGTTTCTAACGTGAGGACTAAATTACATAAACTTGGATTTGGCTATGTTTGGCTACAACAGAGCGTTGGGGACATAAATGGATTTCTTCGTGCATTTCGGAATAGATTGATAGATTGCAGATGGCAAGAATGGTCATGTCACGTTCATGAAAGTGATCGATTTGCTTTTTATAGACAGTTCAGATCTATACATTGTGTGCCGGTGTATTTATCTGTTGAAATGGATAATCATTTAAAGTATATCATGACAAAGTTCAGATTAGGTATTTCTGATCTTTCTGTTCATTATTATCGTTATAAGAAGCATAACAAACTTGATCTGACATGTCCGCTTTGTAAATGTGCCGAAGAAAATGAAGTTCATTTTGTGTTGTGCTGTCCCGCTCTAAGTGACCTGAGGAATCAGTTCATTCATCAAAAATATTGTAGACATCCTTCTTCATTTCGACTTTCATTACTAATGGCATCTACAAATGAAACTACTGTAAAACGTTTTGCTATTTTCTTGTACAAGGCATTTAAAATTCGAAGTATAGCATGTAGTTAGGCATTGGTTGTTGTATGTTGTTTCATATCGTGTATGCTTTTAATTGTGGATGCCTAGATGTTTGATGATTTGCTTATTTCTGTCTGAAACGATTTGATCTCAACACCCCCTTCATTAGGGGCCATGGCCTGTATGAATAAAACATCCGTATCCGTATCCGTATCCGTATCTCTCTCTCTCCCTATCTGTCTGTCTGTCTGTCTGTCCGTCTGCCTGTCTGTCTGTCTACCTCTCTCTCTCTCTCTCTCTCTCTCTGTCTGCTGTTTGCTCTCTCTCTCTCGCTCTCTCTCTCTCTCTCTCTCTGTGTCTCTCTCTCTGTCTCTCTGTCTCTGTCTCTGTCTCTGTCTCTCTCTCTCT
>CM065715.1:69982798-69990298 GCA_033310375.1 Conus canariensis | reverse complement strand
TAGTCGCACACCAACATGCCTTTTGTTTTGCTTTGTTTCTTATTGTTGATGGTGAACCAAATGCACCTGCTGTGCTGTCAGCTGGAACGACAAGAGTTTGACGGTCTTGAGCACTGCCTTCTATGACATCAAAATCATATGCAAAGTCAAGATGTGACAGGTAGCTGACCAGGCCAGTCAGTGATACGGCCATGGACACCAGCTGCTGCTCCCAGTAAAGTGGAGAGGAAGCGCACCCTTGACATACACCACCGAGGAACTGGATCTTCTGTATCATCTCTGTTTGTGATACAGCACCCAAGTCTCGTGGTCATCTCAGTGACAGAGACTAATATTTACATGGTGCGGTATATCTCATATCAGACGATGACTTTCCATTAGAGTGTGTGCAGATACGTCAAATGTTTCGCTAGAGTCAATACATACCTTAAAGGCTTTGCTAGAGTCAATACAGATGGTGGTCGGTGGCACCCGATTCTCCTGGCTTTTGGGAAACAAAGCACTGAATACTCTGCTCTTCGTCGAGATGTGTATAAGCACTGAATACTCTGCTCTTCGTCGAGATGTGTATAAGCACTGAATGCTCTGCTCTTCGTCGAGATGTGTATGCACTGCATCAAGCATTCAGTCCGTTATCGGTCTTAGTTTGGATCATTATAGAAATGTCATTGCATGCCGACAATTCTGCATACTGTACACTAGGCCACGGTTTGCCAGGGTTTAACGGTAGCTAACGAAACAATGGAACAAATAATGTTCTCTTTACTTGGGAAGAGGGTCTCATGGACAAGGAATAACGGTTACCCAACCTACACTTTGACTTAAAATTTTGGTCAGGCCTAGGATACCTAGCCTTGTTTAGTATCATCTGACAATGCACCTTCACTGGCATGGACAAAAGCTGCCGTCCTTTCTACTGACCACACTCACTCAGTGTGTTTTTCTTTTGTACGGTTCTTCCAGTTTTCTATATATTACACATTACGCCGAAGTTGCGTTTACTTGTAGAGGTATGATATCGTCGATAGTACTGTTTGTCAGGCGTATTGAGCAGAACGAGCTGTCTGCAGTCGAGACTTAATTAACCCAACACATTAGAGTAATATGACTGTCCACAAACAGGGGTAGATTAATCTTATACATTAGAGTAATGTGATTGTCCCCAAACAGGATTACATGAACCCAAACATCAGAGTAATGTTGCTGTCCACAAACAGGACTGCATGAACCTAAGCATTAGAGTAATGCTACTGTCCACAAACAGGATCACATGAACCTAAGCATTAGAGTAATGTTACTGTCCACAAACAGGATTACATGAACCTAAGCATTAGAGTAATGTTACTGTCCACAAACAGGATCATATGAACCTAAGCAGTAGAATAACATTACTGTCCACAAACAGGATTACATGAACCCTACACAGAGTCTTGTGACTATTCACAAGCAAGATTATATGAAACCTACACATTAGAGTAATGTTACTGTCCACAAACAGGATTATATGAAACCTACACATTAGAGTAATGTGACTGTCCACAAGCAGGATTATATGAAACCTACACATTAGAGTAATGTGACTGTCCACAAACAGGATTATATGAAACCTACACATTAGAGTAATGTTACTGTCCACAAACAGGATTATATGAAACCTACACATTAGAGTGATGTGATGTCCACAAACAGGATTATATGAAACCTACACATTAGAGTAATGTGACTGTCCACAAACAGGATTATATGAAACCTACACATTAGAGTAATGTTACTGTCCACAAACAGGATTATATGAAACCTAGACATTAGAGTGATGTGAGTGTCCACAAACAGGAGTAAAGGAACTTTTAACATTAGCATGATGTTGCTATCACAAAAGAGATTACATGAACCCTACACATTAGAGCAATGTCCACAACCAGGAGTTAATGAACCCTTCACTTTTGGCAGTACAAAAATGAACTATGCATATAATAGAGTAATGAGACTGTCCAAAAGCAGGATCAAATGAATCCTATTTACAACAGTAATGTGGCAGTCCACAAGCATAGAAAAAACGAACCCTACACCTTAGAGTAATGTGAATATCATAAAACAGGAGGAAATGAATTCTACATATTAGGATAGTTTTACCTTAAATCAACTCTACACACGGTAATACGACTGTCCACAAATAGGAAAAAAAGAATTTTACACATGAGAGCGCCTATGAAAATTTGCAGACTTATTATTAAATGCATAATAATTCATTTTTCTTCTTTTCAAGATTAAAAAACGACCATATCAATCAATCAATCAGTCTATCTATCTATCTATCTATCTATCTATCTATCTATCTATCTATCTATCTATCTATCTATCTGCTTGTCTGTCTGTCTGTCTGTCTGTCTACTATCTATCATCTATCTATCTATCTATCTATCTATATATCCATCTGTTTATCCACCTCTCTTTCTATCTATCAACATATCTATATATCCGTCTATCTAGGTATTTATCTGTCTATCTATCTATCTATCTATCTATCTAGAGAGAGAGAGAGAGAGAGAGAGAGAGAGAGAGAGAGAGAGAGAGAGAAATAAATAGCTCGTCCTTCTAGAGCCAAGTCTGAACACGCCAACTCAGTGAGTCTGTTTACACTATCATAAATGGATCACAACTGTCAGGTGGTAACTGGAAAAAAAAAAAAGAAACAGAATGGTTGGTACTTGGGGACAGAAATACAACAGAGCTTACGGAGTCAGCATCTGCTGTTTTCCAGTCCCCGGCTAGACGCCCGCTCATAGCAGTGGACACATCATCGGAACCAGGACGTAGTTCATGACGGTTGGAGCTGCAGGTCTGTCGGCATAAGTCACACGTCTGAAGACCTTCCCCCACCTCCATTTGCTCGTTATCCGTCCATCGCTGAATGGACACAGATCAAAGAACAGAAAGAAAAGCAGGCTTTCAGCCCATTGATACATCTTTTCATATATTCTGGATTCAAGTGACCTACGAGAGCCACACTCCTCGAGAAATTCAAAACTGCTTATCAGTTGGCAACATAACGCAGTTCATTCAGCAACATTACGTCGTTAGACGCGACAACGATTCTCCTGTTATAATAAAACTTTTCAATTTATTGCAGCACTGTTGATCACTAAAGTATAACCCTAGCATCCTGCAATTTTGTAACACATTTTCACAATAAAAACAACACCGAATGGATCTCACAACACAAGAGAACAAATGCAATGATTGCAGATGCATCTACTCTTTAACAGTAATACGTTTTTATACAGTCACAGGCAATTATTCACTCACACGCAACGACCATTTCGTCCTAAAATCGGAGAAAAAAGTTTCCATATCTTCACTTATTTTCCCGTAATACCACCCCAGCCCACACTGAGGTGCTTCAGCAGACTACCATCAGCAGGCGACCAATTCAGGCCCCGCTACCATGCAGTGTAACAGAACCAACAGACCGGAACCAAGGTCAAAGGTCTGGTCCCTCCACAATGGACACAATGTTAAACCTGATGCAGTTCCAAACTTGTGGATCAAGGACCTCCCCTCATTGCTTTGCAGGGAACTTGAGTCAACATGTATTAGGGTCTCCCCCGACTGTAGCGCGGGAACACCGGCTTCAGTTGAAAAGTTTCCCACTCCGTAACTACTTGAACTACCGGTTGATGTGTTCCCATGTCGCTATCTAAATGAACCGATCCAAGTTTCAGCTAACTTGCTATGCAAACACTAGTCTAGAACTGCGGACTGTACAACCAGTGTCTGGCTGTACTGACACAAGCTTCTAATCCGCAAAGTAAAGATGATAGAAGTCTTACTGTTAAATTTTACCCAGAATTCCGGTTGAGTTAATTCTTTGATGTTGTCTGCTCGATTCAAGTGACCAAACTGTAAAACACGAACAGCCTCTACTCAACGCTTCAATTTTCACGATAGATACTGTTTGGCTTTCTTCCTAGCTCTGCGACTAGCCATCGCACCCAGCCAAGCCACATTTTACATGTTTATCCGAAACCAGAGGCCTTTGTGAAATAGGTTTACGGATGGAAGTAAGAAGGCGGGAAAATAAGTAACAATCACAAATCAGAACGTAACATTCAGAATTACAAACCTTCTTGCAGTCTGCCTATAGCACGATCTTCCCTTCATCTGTTTATATTAATTATTGGCACTGATTTAGGGTTTTCTTACCTTTACCACGATGCACTTCTCAGTGCTGATCTGAACGATTCCACGGGTGATGGGATTTCCGATACCAACCTTTTACGAACTAAAGAGCTCTATATTGCCCATTTCTGCTGAGTATCTCTTCTGCAATTGACAGTACATCTTTTCCCATACTTTGCCTTGATCGGTCTGGAGGTTGTCTTCCTTTCTTTCTTTTTTGTCTGTCTATCTCTCTTTTTCATCTTTTTTTCTTTCTTTCTTGTCTTCCTTCTTCCTTCCTTCTTTCCTTCCTTCCTTCCTTCCTTTCTTTGATGTTGACCTAATGCAATGTCCATGTGCCATGCGCAGCGGCTTTGTATTCAGTCCCTTCAGCGCACTTTCCGCACTGTATTTGATTTTTCTGTCTTTGTCCATTCCGACTCGCTAATCCGTTGCGTGTTGTGAAGAATTTGTTTGACGTGTGTTGTGTAGTAGTTTCCTGTCTTTGAGCAGATCCCATGTATGGTTTCCGATTCAGCCTTGCCTCCAACCTTTTCTGGCATTCCAGATATTTTGAAATCCCTTTCTGTACACCGTCCTTCATTTCCTCTCGAATGCTGTTGCTCCAGCATATTATCTGCAAAAGGAACAAGATGTCTGGAATCGTAGCTGTGTGGTTGTGTCGTGAAACTTATTGCTGTCAAATTATCTTGTTACTTCTTAGTTCCACCTTGTGTGTGTGTGTGTGTGTGTGTGTGTGTGTGTGTGTGTGTGTTGTGTGTGTGTGTGTGCGTGTGTGTGTGTGTGTGTGCAGACGTGCGTGCGTGCGTGCGTGCGTGCGTGTGTGTGTGTGTGTGTGTGTGTGTGTGTGTGTGTGTGTGTGCGTGTGTGTGTGTGTGTGCGCGCGCGCGCGCCGCGCACGTGGTCTGATTTTGCCTTTAGCAATTACGAGACTGTGTTATAGCAGAACTTGTTCCACGACTCAATTTGATATGAACAGAGACTTATCAAAATAGCTTCAGCTGCCATGGACTCAATTAGAAAGTGAGAGATGGAAGGGTATTGTAATCAATAGAGATACAGGAGTTTTACGGATTTCTTTATGTAGGAAGACATCTTATGTCATATTTAGATCGATGTTCTCAACTTCAAGAAGATGATTTCATCTCCGTGCACAGCTATGTTTTTTTTTTTTTTTTTTTTAAAAGAAGTCAATTTCCACTGCGGTCAACAGCATGACACAATTTAAGATAAAAAAGGACCCTGTTAGTTTTTTTGTTTGTTCGTTTTTGCCATTTGTAATCCTGTCGATATCGGCTATGATTCCTCGTCGTTTCAATTTTGTTTTAAAAAGAATGTGTTGTACTTATTTACGTATTTTTATTTGGTTTAATTTGATTGAATTCAATTTTACTTTTTTAACGTTCTATTTGACATTGTCTGGTTTGCAGAGATGTCTGGCATGGCTGGAGTCACCGACTAGTGACAAATCCCACGTGACGAGCGGTGGGATGACTCCAATAGCAGTGACAGTTCTACTATGTCCAGCAATACTGACACTTGTAGTGTGACAAGCAGCAGTCTACAACAATCGTGACAATTCAGCCATCACAAGCAGTAGATGTCATGAACAACAGTAAAGTGACAAACCTGCCATGATAAGCAATCGATGTTGCCAACAACACTGACGAATCTGCCATGACAAACAATGGCTGTTGCCAGCAACAGTGAGAAATCTGTCATGGCAAACAACGGATGTTGCCATCAATCGTGACAAATGTACAAATCTACCATGACAAGCAATTGAAGTTTCCAACAACATTGACAATTCTGCCGTGGCAAATTATGGATGTCGTCAATTGACAACGGGTAAAATTTTGCTATGCCTTGAAAAGCAGTGGATGATATGAAATACCCTGACAATTCTGCCACGACGGTCGGTATGAGTCGTCAAAAACGGTGAGTTGAGGTTGACAGCGGTGACAATTCTGCAGTGACAAGCGGCGGTTGAAGTTGACAACGGTGACAATTCTGCGGTGACAAGCGGCGGTTGAAGTTGACAACGGTGACAATTCTGCAGTGACAAGCGGCGGTTGAAGTTAACAACGGTGACAATTCTGCAGTGACAAGCGGCACTTGACGTTGACAGCGGTGACAGTTCTTCAGTGACAAGCGGCACTTGACGTTGAAAGCGGTGACAATTCTGCGATGACAAGCGGCACTTGACGTTGACAGCGGTGACAATTCTGCGGTGACAAGCGACACTTGACGTTGAAAGCGGTGACAATTCTGCGGTGACAAGCGGCACTTGACGTTGAAAGCGGTGACAATTCTGCGGTGACAAGCGACACTTGACGTTGACAGCGGTGACAATTCTGCGGTGACAAGCGGCACTTGACGTTGAAAGCGGTGACAATTCTGCGGTGACAAGCGGCACTTGACGTTGACAGCGGTGACAATTCTGCGGTGACAAGCGGCACTTGACGTTGACAGCGGTGACAATTCTGCGGTGACAAGCGGCACTTGACGTTGACAGCGGTGACAATTCTGCGGTGACAAGCGGCACTTGAAGTTGAAAGCGGTGACAATTCTGCGGTGACAAGCGGCACTTGACGTTGACAGCGATGACAATTCTGCGGTGACAAGCGGCGCTTGAAGTTGAAAGCGGTGACAATTCTGCGGTGACAAGCGGCACTTGACGTTGACAGCGATAACAATTCTGCGGTGACAAGCGGCACTTGAAGTTGAAAGCGGTGACAATTCTGCGGTGACAAGCGGCACTTGACGTTGACAGCGATGACAATTCTGCGGTGACAAGCGGCACTTGAAGTTGAAAGCGGTGACAATTCTGCGGTGACAAGCGACACTTGAAGTTGACAGCGGTGAAAATTCTGCGGTGACAAGCGGCACTTGAAGTTGACAGTGGTGACAATTCTACAGAGACAAGCGGCACTTGAAGTTGACAGCGATGGCAATTCTGTGGTGACAAGCGGCACTTGACGTTGACAGTGGTGGCAATTCTGCGGTGACAAGCGGCACTTGACGTTAACAGTGGTGGCAATTCTGCGGTGACAAGCGGCACTTGACGTTGACAGCGGTGGCAATTCTGCGGTGACAAGCGGCACTTGACGTTGACAGCGATGGCAATTCTGTGGTGACAAGCGGCGGTTGACGTTGACAGCACTGGCAATTCTGCGGTGACAGGCGACAGATGACGTCAGCGGCAGAGGCAATACTTCTGTGACAAGCATTGGATGCTGGGGCGACTGCTGATCACCGGTGATCTGACTGCCGACTGCCAACTGCTGTAGCCACCATGTGGGCGTGTTCAGGTGAGACACA
>CM065715.1:69975298-69977798 GCA_033310375.1 Conus canariensis | reverse complement strand
CAACAATAATAATAATGATAATAATGAGAAGAAGAAGAAGCAGACGAAGAAGGAGAAGAAGAAGAAGAAGAAGAATGATGATGATAATAATAATAATAATAATAATAATAATAATAATAATAATGATAACATTACTATTAACAATAATAATAGTAGTAAATATCATCATATCATCATCATCCGCTACTACTACTGAATGATGATGATGATGATGATGATGATGAATGATGATGATGATGATGATGATGATCATCATCATCATCATCATCATCATCAACATCATCATCACCATCCATGTGAATAAGAATAACAATGATGATGATGATGATGATGATGATGATGATGATGATAACAATAATATTGATACTGATAACAATACTACTACTACTACTACTACTGATAATAATAATGATAATAATAAAAGCAATAATAAAGACATGTTCAGCTAAAAATCGAAGCGTTGTAAACAGTGACATAAGATTTTCTAGAGAACAATTAGAATTGCTTGGAGCATAAAATACGAACCCATCAACAGAGACATGGAAGACAGTATGAACGATGTTATCACAAGATGCAATGATTCTTCATGGCTGAGAAAGGCAGACGCATCAGTGTGTGTGTGTGTGTGTGTGTGTGTGTGTGTGTGTGTGTGTGTGTGTGTGTGTGTGTGTGTGTGTGTGTGTGTGTGTGTGTGTGTGTGTGTGTGTGTGTGTGTGTTCGTTGTATCCTTTCGATTTTCACTTAACACATAGCTCTTGATCTGCTAGATCAACTGGAGATAGAGGTGTTGACTCCAGTATAAGCTTGTTCATGTCCTCAGTTGCGATAGGACTGACGTAAATAAGGACTTCCCTTCAAAAAGTACACTGTTTCTGGTTAACATTAATGTCTCTTCCTTGACTGTTCAGTCCACTGCAGTACAAATTATCTCCCTTTTGAAGAAATTCGCCAATGTTTGCTGGCAGCAATCTGACCGTCCATATCAGGAAGGGCAGGGGAAGAAACGTCCTCACCCAGAAGTTGTTAAAGAACATAAAGTGGATTTGACATTGTCGCAAAAAAAAAAAAATAAAATGATAGAAAAAAAACTTCTTAGCATGGAAAAGTCGGAAGTGGATGCACAAAACACAATGAACTCCAATTAACATTACATGAAAAATCGTCATATTAACATCAATTTCCTGACCATGAACATCTTGAATAGTAGGCGACCATTCAGTGAAGGAAAGGGAAACTAACACAAAAGCATCTGACAGACCTTGATCTCTGGAATGAATTTTTCGCCAAGGGAAGAGTATGCAGGTGTCGATTGCATAGCTGGCAGAGAGAGCGAAGCAATTCAAGGCTGTAGCAGTTCAGACTGCAGCTGTCAATGACAAAGAGATGGGATGGGAGGAGCCTGGCTGGGAAGGGATGGACAGATGGGAGAGTGCAGTGAGGGAATAAGGGATATGGAGGGAGAGAGAGAGAAAAGTGAAAGATGGATGGGTGTCGTAGGATGTTGAAGGGTACAGAAGAAATGGCTGGTTCGAAACCTACTTTCAGACATGAACGTTGCGCTGTCGTGTGCTACTGCTGGTGCTTGTGTCAAGAGTATTACCAGGAACCACTGCGATAACGAGGTAGGTCTAAGTGGGGATGTGCAAATGAGCAATGGATGTTTTTAACTGTCTCATCTTTCGTACCGCTCCAGTGGTATTGCACCCAGCCGCTCACTCCGGCTCCCCATCCACAGCTACAGCCTGGCTTTTTCCGCCACAGCCCAGGCATCGGCAATCCACAGGAGTCAACCCTTGTTAAACAGGCATGAGGCAACCCACCAGAGCAGACACAGCGTTGCTGCAGAATCACTTCGGTGGTGTTCAAGTGTGCCCGTTCTGACCAAGTATACACAGGACATTACCTACTAAGCCTCCTTACTGACGACAACTTTTTGCTTGGTCGCGGAGCCAGCGTAGAGAGCCCTTCTTCCCGGAGGGCGCCGCCACGTCCGTCCAACGACAATTCTCATGAATTTTCCAATACCGGTGACACCGACAGAAGATCACCATGCGCATAGAAGTTCGGGGAAAATCGAAACTGAGGTCACCATGTGAGCAGGGCATGAAGGGCCACGGAATCTGAGACATTGTCAGGATTATCGATGAGGATGAGGATGATAAAGATGTCGCTAACGATCTCCATTCAGGTGTGAGACAGTACAACAGGGTTGCAATCCCTACTTTCTTTCCAGGACCAAGAAATAGACACGCATGCAGTATTGGTCATCAGGGAATTTGAGGAACACTGTCAGAGATGCATCCATTGAGTTGATGAAACTCGACTGTCCGAAACTTCCCAGCTGAGCCCATAGCAAACTCAGCGTTGGGTAGGAGCCTGTCGGAGCAGAATAATCCGACAAGTAAATGGTTCGGATGGGAATCGGACCTACGACCTCGCAGTCGGAAGTCTGCGACAACAGCCACTTCGCCGCTGCGAATTGTTTCAAAGGGATACTTAT
>CM065715.1:69940298-69950298 GCA_033310375.1 Conus canariensis | reverse complement strand
GGAGTATTGAACTCGAGCACTATCTGGTTTGTTTTTGATGCAGCATTTTACAACAGACTTAGTCTGTACCTTCTTTCACTCCACTGAATGATTATGAAATATCTGAGGGAAGAAAAACTAACGCATTTGACCAGGCCGTCCTGATTAGAATACCATCTTAAGGGCTACTACGTTTCAACATGGCAGATGATGATGCTCTTCGAAAACGATGGAATCCCGCCCAACAATCAACATCATGCAACAAATATGGAACACCTCCCAGCATCATGCAACAAAGTTGCCAATCATCTTGAAACGGTGGGTTTTTGTTGTTGTTGTTGTAAATCCGTGTGAACCCTCATAACACAATACAAGCGTATCCACTGACGGTGACCTGAAGACCTCAGTTCTTCTAATACTCTCTGGAGGACACTGTGCTGCACGTGGGTTGTGCTGGCGCGTACATGTAGGAAACTCCATAACACTGCGGTGAAACCCTGGTCTGGTGCTTTCAACTTATGCATGAGATGAACTTTGCGACCAGACGTACGCATCTGTTGCACATCACTGAGCTTCAGGATACGAACAGTCTGTTGTCTTTGTGCTGAAAACGACAGGAACAAGGCAACGTAATTCCACTCTCACCTCTTAGAGTCAAACCAGAGTTGTTTACCCGGATATTGAAATATGACAGCAACTCAAAAACGTCAGGACTGATGAGAATGAGGCAACAACGTTCACAATGTGCAATTTATACATTCTTTCATGAACTGCACTATTGTAGGGTCTACACCAGCCACCAGGCTTATCACCTTCTGCTTGGACCACAAGTTATAGCGCAGTACGTGCAGTGTTAACTGCACTGTAATCAAAGCACTGTGAAAATAAGAATGTCAAGAACTAAAGAACTGCTGTCGAAAATGAATGCAGAGCCTGTGACTTCATCAACAGAAGAATGTTTTCCACCAGGAAAGGCACGAAGCGTTCTGCACTTTTGTTGCTGATAGCCAGGACCCCCATGCAATGTCAGCACTTAAGTCCACTAATTCCTTATGATTAGATTGCATTTCAGGCGAGCTGCGTACCATCAATTGCCGTTGCCTGTGGAGAAGGTGCGGTGGCGTTGTCGTGAGATAGCTGGAGATCTCTGGGTCTCGTGGAAAGAAGAACTGCAGGTGGATCAATCGGAGGTAATATTGGGTTCCCGGAGTCAGTTGTTTGGGGTGTCGCAACAGTTATTCCCCGTCTGTTAGACCTTTCCTTCATTTGGTGAATACTTTGTGCAGCAAGCCGAAAGTGGTAAAGTCATACTCTGTCAAAAGCCCCAGATCTAAACTCGAAGCGTCTATTGCCCGAAGGTCTGAGTCTATTCCCCAAGGCATGGAAGTCTGTATCTAAAAATTCACAGAGATGTAAGTAGGTCAGTGTTACGCATGTTCAATATTTCAGTCAGTCTACGGACGATACCAAGTTTCAAATGCCGCTCAGTCCTATAATCAGAACATCTCGACTGGGCATCAGCATCAAATTTCAAATGCCACTGGGTCCTGTCATCAGAAAATCTCGCATGAGTATCAGCACCCATATTATGTTTCCCTGTTGGAATGGCAGATAACTGTTTGCCAAATGTGTCTCCTTTTGGGCCAGATCCAGATTCTGTGGGCTACATCAG
This sequence comes from Conus canariensis, assembly GCA_033310375.1. Taxonomy (NCBI): domain Eukaryota; kingdom Metazoa; phylum Mollusca; class Gastropoda; order Neogastropoda; family Conidae; genus Conus; species Conus canariensis. The sequence continues at coordinate 69,948,647 of CM065715.1, read as the reverse complement.
AACACTCAACAGGATGAGAGCTACCTACCTTTCTCATGTACGAGATATCACATGATTTATCTGTTGAAACGTTCACATATTTTCCATCCAGATTATTCGGAAACCTTTCATCGCATACACAATAGGCAAAAGCTCAAGAAATTGATATGCAGGCTCAGCCCGGTCCTTGTCTACCTGCCTCCAGTCTGTGTTCATTGCCAGACAGCTCTCCGAACTTTTGTGGATCCAATTCTTGTCCATACCTGTGGACTGGTGGTTGTCAATGATCGAAAAACAATCTTCATCATTCTCTACCCGCCAGTCCAATCCTGGCTCAGATTGCTTCTCTGTTTTCATTTCAGCCCTTCGAAGTTATTTCTCACCAAATGCCAGCAATCTAAGTGGCCCCCAGTGGCGGTAGGAAAAAGGGAAACAGCAAGTCGACAACGTTGCCAGTTGTTTTTTTTATCGCCAACGTCTTCTTCTGTCTGAGGTCTTGACAAGCGTTTCAGAATTTACCTTCTTTTCCCACTGGCCAAGTCATTGTCATGTTTCCTGAATCTAACCAGAAATCGACAGATCACACTTTTTTTTTTTTTACATGGAATGAGCACGGAGTGCTTTGTCCGAAGCAGAAATCTTAATGACCAAACAACTGCACAATCATTTACACAGTTACAGCACAGCTTTCAAAACTCCGCTCCTGTGGATACAGCCATCAGTCACGACTTCGGACAAATAGCCACGTGACCGTAAAGTTGAATGCACAGATTACAAAAGCTTGGTAAACTAAGGTACATAATCACAGAAGCAATTCGCAAAGCAAGTGTACTAATGTGACGGATTTATCTATTGAGATTTCAAATATTTCTTAAATCATGATTTTACCATCATAGGATAATGCGCATGACACAAATCAGCTGAAGACATGTAGAAGCTCTGTGTTATCATTTGAGTTGCTGTACATAACTTTTTGGGTTTGAAGTTTTCATTCTGAACAGATTGGTTGAACGGAGAGAAGTTTGTGCACTTCATCATCCATCTCCGTGACCTGATTTTGCTGAACTTGATGTTTACGGTCCCCAAAAACCGTCAACTGTACAGAATCTTCAATAAACATTTCTGAATCGTGCATTATATTCAAGACGAACTCATCAAAGACATGTTTGTTTGTTTCTTTGCTTGTTTGTTTGTTTGTTTTCAACAAATTCTTTTGGTCTCTGTGCCTTGAATGGCTTGAGCTCTTGTTCACAAAAGCTGTAATGACTCACCTGGGGCCGGTACTAAAGCATGATCTGTGCAGGAGATTTCTTCAGCTGCGTGGCGGTGTGGTGGCCTCTCCCACGACCTCTGTACACACAGCCTCTGGCTCTTCCCCTATTCCACTTCTAGACTCGTCCTCGACAAGGTGGCAATGGGCAGCCCCAGCATTTTGACTGGGGTTAAAAAAATCACTCTCGCAGATTGTGTGAAATCTCGACCCGGTGTCGCGTGAAATCTGGGAACGTGATATCTGGGAAGGCTTCCCAGATATCACAGATTTTTTGGGAACGCGTTCCCAAAATGTACTGTGATATCTGGGAAGGCCCGTGATATCTGGGAACGTGGTCTTTCAGAGCTCAGAAGGGCAGAAAGAAGACAAAAGAGAATGCATTTTCGAGATAAGGTAGGAAACAATTTATTTAGGTGCAATTGAGATCTTTGGCCTTCTTGTCACTTTTTTTTCGCACGCGTTCCCAGATTTACCGTGATATCTGGGAACACGTTCCCAGATTTCACGATTGGAAGTTCAGGAAATCTGGGAACGCGTTCCCAGGTATCACGGTAAATCTGGGAACGCGTTCCCAGATATCACGGTTCCCAGGTATTATACGACACCGGTTCACCGGTTGACTTGATTTCGGCACAGGCATCTTTCAAATCATCTTATAGTGAATGTTTTGTGACAGAAATTCCAGTCGACGTTAGACGTCTGTAGTTTTTATGTTTTTGTGGCGCATTGAGAATTTGGGATTGAGAATTTTATGTAGCAGCGAATCATAACGTGTTAACATGCGTGATATCGCTGGCTATGTGCATGGGCAACTTGTATGTGACTAAGTTTCCCATGGAAGCAACTGAGTATTGAATCCATATCTGCTTCATATTTATGTTGCTAAGGTAACCATTAAATGAAACTATTGTTCAATTGATGGTGAAAATATTGTTCAACTGTTGGCGATTTAATTGCTTTAAGCATCCAGAAAGCAAGCTGTAAACAGGCTACGTGAACACGGACGCAAATGTGCGACTTGAATCATAAAACTTACCCCACTCCCTCTTTCTACTTTACGGGTATAGGTCTCTCTCTCTCTCTCTCTCTCTCTCTCTCTCTCTCTCTCTCTCTCTCTCTCTCTCTCTCTCTCTCTCTCTCTCTCTCTCTCTGCACGCGCGCGCAACATCAAATGAAAAAAAAACAAAACTATTTACTTGTCAAAAGGATTTTTAAAGGCCATCGTTTTGTATGACATGACAACGACCAGTACCAATGTGACGTATGAATCCCAGTGGATAAGCTTTGGCCTTTATCAAATTCTCTCTCTCTCTCTCTCTCTCTCTCTCTCTCTCTCTCTCTCTGTGTGTGTGTGTGTGTGTGTGTGTTGTGTGTGTGTGTGTGTGTGTGTGTGTGTGTGTGTGTGTGCGTGTGTTTGTGTTTGAGTGAGAGGTGGGGGGGGAGGAGAGATAGAGAGAGTGTGTGTATGTGTTTGTGCGCGCATCTGCGCACGTGTGTGTGTGTGTGTGTGTGTGTGTGTGTGTGTGTGTGTGTGTGTGTGGTGTGTGTGTGTGCGCGCGCGCGCGCGTATGTATGTATATGTGCGTGTGTGTGTGGTGTGTGTGTGTGTGTGTGTGTGTGTGTGTGTGTGTGCGTGCGCGCGCGCGTGTATGTGTGTGTGTGTGTGTGTGTGTGTGTGTGTGTGTGTGTGTGTGTGTGTGTGTGGTGTGTGTGTGTGAAACCACTTGGAAAACAAATTGGAATTGCTGAAAAAGGCCGAAAGGCTCTCCAGAGAACCGTATGTCTGCAACATGATGTGACTGGAGAGATTGAGAGTCAGAAGACTGGAAGACAGCAATGTTGAAACTGTAGGACTGTCAGCAGAGAAGATGTCAAGAAATCGATCAGTACCAGAAACGCATTAGGAGGAGGAGGAGGAGAAGAAGAGGAGGAGGAAGAAGAAGAAGAGGAGGAGGAAGAAGAAGAGGAAGAAGAAGAAGAAGCAACAACAGTAGTAGTAGTAGTAGTAGTAGTAGTAGTAGTAGTAGTAGTAGTAGTAGTAGTAGTAGTAGTCGAAGAAGAAGAAGAAGAAGAAGAAGAAGAAGAAGAAGAAGAAGAAGAGGAGGAGGAGGAAGGAGGGAGGAGGAGGAGGAGAGCAACAACAATAATAACAACAACAATAACAACGACAACAACAACAACAACAACAAGACGAAAGAGGAGGAGGAGGTGGAGGAGGAGGAGAAGGAGGAGGAGGAGGAGCAGGAGGAGGAGGAGGAGGAGAAGAAGAAGAAGAAGAAGAAGAGAAGAAGAAGAAGAAGAAGAAGAAGAAGAAGAAGACAAAGACGACGAAGACAACGACGACGCCGACGATGACGACGATGGCGACGACGACGACGACGACGATGACGACGACGACGAAGAAGAAGAAGAAGAAGAAGAAGAAGAAGAAGAATCAGCAACAGCAACAACAACAAAATTAACGACAACAGCAACAAAACAACAAAACAACAAAAGAAGAAGAAAATAATGATCTGAAAATGGAAGACAAAACTAATGAGCTGAGACGAACTAAAAGAAAACGAAAGAAGACGCGTCAGGAACGGAGAATGCGTTCATCAAGAGAGTTTATCCAAAAGAGTTACTTCACACGTTTGAAGGGAAAAACTGGGTGGGGGGGGGGGGGGGGGGGGAAGGGTATGAAAAATTCCCCATCCATCTCCTCCCTGTTCCCCCTCACAGTACACCACAGACACCTCATTCACACAGTCTCCTCTCCTCTTCCTCTTTCATTCCTTCCTTCCCTCTCTTTCTCCTATTTCAAACCTCCTCCCCCCCCCCGACCCATCCTTGTGCCACTAAGCACACATCGCCGGCCTTGCTTGACAGAAAAGTCATGTGATCGTACTGAACTATACCAAATGTGCATCATCGAACACGAGTGAAGAGCGCAATGGCGCCTTACTTAAAATGTGATGTTTGTGACTTTTACCTGAGTTAACGCATTTCTTTTAGATTTTTTCTGTAAGACAAACCAGCGTTCTATCATGTTTATGGCAACAACGTAATATTCAAGATATATGGCTAGATCTTTTGTTAAGATGCGCCTCAGCAATTAAATGACTGCTTGGATTGCTAATTCAAAGTATATATCGAGGGTTCACTGCCAGCACCCAGTATATATATATATATATATTGTGTGTGTGTGTGTGTGTGTGTGTGTGTGTGTGTGTGTGTGTGTGTGTGTGTGTGTGTGTGTGTGGCCTATTTTGGTCCTATTTTTTCTTGAAATCGGCATCTCTGTCAGGTAAAAACTGTATTGAATGGTCCAGTGTTCGTAAATTATAACAACGTTTGTTGCAATGTTTGTATGCAATATCAGATGGCTATGGTTTTCATCAGCATGTACAGCAATTAAAATAGCTGGTCCACATTTCTTAGAAAAGGGCCATCTTGTAATATTCAAACAATGCTGCAGATATCAATTGTAGCTTTAAGATCGTTACGATTCTGTGACATATGACATCTGTGGAAGAACTGAAACGATCTTGATGTTATTTGTTTTGTTCTGTTGCGTTTGGTTGTGTTAATGTTTTATTATTCCTTAGGAAATGCCAGCATAAAAATTTACTATGCGCGCGCGCACGCGCTCACACACACACACACACACACACACACACACACACACACACACACACACACACACACACACACACACACACACAACATACAACACCACATACACACACACACACACACACACACACACACACACACACACACACACACACACACACACACACACACACACACACACACACACACACACACACACACATACACACACACACTCGTGTTGAACATTCGAACACAACGAAACTGCTTAAGACTGTTAATTTGAATGGGAAAAAAAACACTTTGAAACAATCATATGATTCTGTTTGTTTGTCCACTTTGTTATTATATTTTTGTTTACCTGTTGAACGGAATACCTGTGCTCAATACGGTTCATTTGAATGGACAAATTACAAATCAAACCACTCATATGAATATGTTACTGTTCGTCCACTTTGCTACTGTATGTTTGTTTACCTAAGTTTCAGAGATAAAAGCCCATTTTGTTTTGTACTTTGGGATGCTTTGTGGATCGTTTTCCTTTTCTTGCCTGCACGATCCATTTGTTTTATTTTCCGCTACATGTGTCACGACTATCGTCAGGCTTTACTGCAGCAAGATTGCCAAAGACTTAGAGAGGGCAAACTGTACTCGAGGCGGTGGAGTACCTTTGGGAAGAAGGCAGAAAGGGTGTGTGTGTGTGGGTGGGGGGGGGGGGGGGGCTGGAAGGGTGGGGAAGGAAGGGTGAAGTAGGGGCCGAGGTGGGAAATGGAGCGGGAAATTGGGGGCAAGGTAAACACTAAACTGGAAAAAAAAATGGATTGAGCTTTGCTTTCTCTGTCTCGCTGCTTCGCCATGCGAGCGGAAATATAGAGTTAGCCATCTTGGAACTCGTATCAGGCCACACGCCAAAATTCGGATTTTGCACTAAAACACTATATAATCCATGGAAGCATTTTGAGGCCTGCCATAAGTTTGAGTCAGCTTTTCATGTAAAACTGATAACTGATCAGAAGAACAACTCCCCACCGATTATTTCCCCCTTTTTTTTTCTTTTCTTTTTTTTTTTTTTTTTTTTTTTGGGGGGGGGGGGGGGGGGTTATCACAGATGAAATCGCAAACAATCTTCAAATACATGACCTCCCCCGTAATTGACCTTACATTTTAAGCCTTTGCACTCACCCGTGATCCTATCTTTGCGCCAGCTGAAAGCGCCGAAATAGTCCCATTCCTTTGATTGGAGCTGCCTGGATGGCCATAAGAAAGAAAATGAGGAGAATCAACTTTCAGACACAAAAAAATAAAAAATTCTCAAACAGTCTAATTGCCCCAGTCTATAAATACTCGACTCCTTAAGCAAGGCCTTGACGCATTAACTTTTGGTGTGCAGCCATCAGTACACCTCGACGCACTCGCCTCACATGCTATGTGTCCGGAGAACGTGCAGAACAGAGAGATAAATATTATGAAAGCTGTTTCATATGCCTACGCAAGCAGCAAGGAACGATCCTTCTATCTATCTATCTATCTATCTGTCTGTCTGCCTGTCTGTCTATCTTACTGTCCGCCTGTCTATCTATCTATCTGTCTGTCTGTCTGTCTGTCTGTCTGTGTGTTTATCTACCTATCTATCTATCTTTCTTTCTTTCCTTTTTTCTCTTCCTTTCTTTGTTTCTTTCCCCATTGTACATTTTCTCCTTTATATCTCTCTGCATCCTTTTCTTTCTTCAATCCTTCCATCCCGTTTTTTTTTTCCATTCTCCATTTCTTGCTTCCTTTCATGTTTGCCTTCTCCCCCCCCCCCTCCCCCCACTGCTCACCTCTCCCCCGCTCTCTTTATTTGTCAGTGCTTCTTTCTTCATTTCTTTCGTTCTTCTTCTTCTTCCCCAATTGTCTGTCTTTCCCACCACCGCCCTCCCACCACCCTTTCTCCCGCTATCTTGATTTGTCAGTGCTTCTTTCTTCATTTCTTTCGTTCATCTTCTTCTCCATTTGTCTGTCTTTATTACCCCCCCACCCCCACCCCGCCCCACTCCCGAATCGCTTTCTTCTTTTCATCTTTCTGTGTTTCTTTATTTCCCCATAATCTCCTCTCTCTTCTTTATTCTCTTCTCCGATAGTCCCTTCTTTCTGCTTTCATTCTTTCTTTTCTGCCATGCTTCCTTCTTTCTCTCTGCAACTTCTCTGTCTTGCATTTTATATATTCTCCCCTTTTTTTTCCTCCTTTCTTCCTTTCTTTTTTCTTTCCTTTTTTCCCTTTCTTCTTATCCACCCTTCCTTCTATCTATCTATCTTTCTTTCGTTCTCTGTTCTACTTTCTTTCTATCCGAATCTGTACCCTGTTCCTTCTTCGTTTCTGCAACTCTGCTTCCTTCTTTCTATTTTCCCTTTTATATTTCTTTCTTTCTTGGTTTATTTGTCTTCGTTCTTTTTCTCTTTCTTTCTTTCTTTCTTTTTTTTTTTCTTTCTTTCTTTCTTTCTTTCTTTCTTTTCTTTCTTTCTTTCTTTCTTTCTTTTTTTCTTTCTTTCTTTCTTTCTTTCTTGTTTTTTCTTTCTCTCTTTGTTTATTTCTTTCTCACTTCTCTTCATTCATTGTTGTTTCTTTCTTTTCTATTTTTGTTAGTTTTTTTCTGCACTCTTTTCTATTTTTCTTTCTGTCACTGTACTCCCTTTTTTTTTTTTTTTTTTTTTTACTTTCTTTCTTTCAGTTTTTCCCTTCAATCATTCATTGGTTCTGTCTTCTTTTTTTGTTTGTTTGTTTCTTTGTTTCGCTCAGCTTTTCTCATTCCCTCATTTTCTCTGACAGCTTCATTGTTTTTCTTTCTTTCTTTCTTTCTTTGAATGAACTGCCTCTGTCTTCTCTTGTTTGTTTGTTTTTTCTTTTTCTATCTTTCTTTCTTTCTTTCTTACTTTCCTTCCTTCATTCTTTCCTTCTTTCTTTCTTTCTTTCTTTCTTTCTTTCTTTCTTTCTTTCTTTCTTCTTTCTTTCTCCGTTCTATTACTGTTTCACTCTGTATTATGTAACTCTCTCTCTCTCTCTCTCTCTCTCTCTCTCTCTTCTCTCTCTCTCTCTCTCTCTCTCTCTCTCTCTCTCTCTCTCTTCTCTCTCTCTCTCTCTCTCTCTCTCTCTCTCTCTCTCTCTCTCTCTCTCGCTCGCTCGCTCGCTCACTCCATACTCTTTTTCTTTCATCCATGCTTTATTCCTGTCTTTCCTTGTTCATTTCTTTCCTTCCTTTTCTTTCATTGTCTACTTGGTTGATGTCAGAGGGCCTAAACACTATTTGTTTTGTTTTTTGTTTTTTTGCTTTTCTCTGTTCTTTCTTTCCTTCGAATGTCTCTTTCCCACTCACCGTTCGCCCCTTCCCCAACCTTTCTTTTCTTTTTCTTTTTTTCTTCTTCTTCTTCCCCCCCCCCCCCCCACCCTCCCACCCCCCCTTCTTTTCATTCTGTCCGGTCTTCTTCCCGTCTCCATTTCTCTGTCCTTGATTGTTTTATTGTTTGTT
>CM065715.1:69917798-69922798 GCA_033310375.1 Conus canariensis | reverse complement strand
CACACACACACACACAACACACACACGCACGCACGCACGCACGCACACACACACGCACGCACGCACACACGCACGCACGCAAGCACACACACACACACGCGCGCGCGCGCGCGCGCGCAGCAGCACACACACCACAACACACACACACACACACACACACACACACACACACACACACACACACACGCATGGTTTAACTTGTACATCAACGTCACTTTAATTAAATTTCAGATGTCACAGATGAATTAGATATGTGCCGTTATCGGTTTTTCACCGCGTCTTTTTTTTTTTTTTTTTTTCTATTTTCTATTTTTGTTTTAAAAGTTTTTTTTTTTCTTCGTTTGTGAAAATCGGCTGATTTTTGCTCTGAAAAGATCAAGTACTTTTCACTCAAAGCAATTGATGTGACATTTAGTCAGAAGAAATACTGCCGTTGTGTTAAGAAAGAAAAAGTAATTGTTAACAAGAAGAGCAATCGTTTCAGAAGAAACAAGGTGAATAATAAAAGAAGGTGATTTTTTTGTTAAGATGAATGCGCTTGTTTCAGAGATAATAATATGATCCTTGTTTACGAAAAAAATGTCTTCTTCGTTCAGGAAGGAAAACGTAATTTGGTCCAGAAGAAAGAATTGTATTCTATTCTTCTTGAACTTTTTTTGTCTGTTTTGGTTTTAGAGAATGCAATTTTTGTTCCGGAGAAAAAACGCGTTTTTGTTCCAGAGACAGAATGTGTTTTTTATTCTGAAGAAAAGGATGCGTTTTTGTTCAGAAAACAGACTATGATTTTTTCTTTTTCGTTGAGAAGAGATTAAATGATTCTTTTGCGAAAGAAATACAGCTGAGGCTAATACTTTGAGCCGTGTAACATAATTTCACGGCCCATGGGACCCTAGCGAGTGTGTGACGGATCATGAACGCCTTACAATGCTACAGCGAGCAAAAGATGTTGCTACTTTTTTTTCGAAATTAATACATACAAAAAAGTATGCATGCCTGCACACACCTATCACACACACACACACACACACACACACACACACACACACGGAGCACGCCCGCACGCACACACACCACACACACACACACACACACACACACACACACACACACACACACACACACACACACACACACACACACACACACACACACACACAGGCGCGCGCGAATTAAGGCATCTTCAGTCCGTTGACCCTAATTAGTGCATGGAGGATAAGGGTTTATTAGCACTTCACAAACGTCACGTGAAGCAAAAAGAAAACGCAAAGGCTCATACATTTACATGGATGTATTAGTGGTGTGAAAATGCATATCTGTCAAAAAAGGCATTGGAATAAAGCAAACAACATGCCAGAAGCTGCTATCTCATAGTACTGAAATCCACATAAATTTTGCTAACTTACCTGAGGAATTTTACCAGCTGACGTGAAAGTGTAAAGATTAAAACATTGATCTGGGTTGGACAAACTTATAATATACTTCCTCATAAGTTACGAGTATTTCCGACATTTCGGGATAAAATGGAATTTTTTTCCCAAACGTGTTCATGTATCATTTATTTTTTACTGTAACGATTTTCATCAAGTTGACAACATTTCATACTTTCACCTTTTTTTTTTTGATCAGCCAAATACTGCTCTAAATCATTAATAAACAATGCAAGCAAAAGGGGGTGGGGGGTGGTGGGGGGGACAGATTCTCTTCTTATCACACTCTTCGACAACTTCCAAAATATTTCGATTTATAGTATTGAACGAACAGACGCGACATACTTTTGAATACAGCAAATGCATTACCATTTCAGCCTTCTGTCAAAAGTTTATACCGTAGAACCTGTCCCCAAATAGAATCCATATGCTCTTCTGTTGCCAACAAACGCAAAATTAAGTTGTCGGTATTTTTTGTTTGTTTGTTTTTTCTGTAAATAAATCAGTCTAAGACCGCAGAATGAATGTATGTTCCAATGTTGAATATCAGTGCCGGAATCCTCTCCTCTCTCTCTCTCCTCTCTCTCTCTCTCTCTTCTCCCCTCTCTCTTCCCTCCTCTTCTCCCCCCCCCTCCTTCTTTCTTTCTCTCTCTCTCTCTCTCTTCTCTCTCTATGCGTTGTACTTTCATTGGATGCGTTTAGGTTTTATTTTTCTTCGTGGGATTTGAATTGATTTTATTTGATGACAATCAGTTTATTTTGATGGGTTATCAGCTGACACATTTGCAGTGTATAGGGCTCGAAAGTGCCAAAATCAGTGCCAGACACAGTTAGGGGAGTCTTTGTACAGTTTCATGTTGTCGTTGTGGTATCCAAAATTTCTGTATGCATCAGCTCTGTAGCCATATCCTTTTCAGAAGCCATAGGTGCGTGACGTACGTATTAGAGTCAGGCTGTTTCCAGGGATCTGCTCTTCAAATACACACGATGGGAAGAGGGTCGAACCAATAAGAGAAATCTGCTACCAGAGATCTTATCTCCACACATACTTCAACAGACAATAGGACAGATACCTTACTAAGTTTGAAATGTCCATAAACACAGAGCTTGAGAGTCTAAGAGACGCTCTGTCATGGATCTATTGTATGCAAGACGGAAAAAATAGATATTAAGAGAGACACACTGAGCACGATTATCACAGATAGGCAGGACGAAGACGTTAACATGGATCTGTTGTCTACAGACCTACAGACTGACATATTGCCTGAGATTCAGTATCTACAGACAAACATTTGAATTTCAGGGATCTATTCCTACAAACAAGCAGTAGAGTAGAATACAAACATTACCAGCGATCCAGATGGGGGGGGGGGGGGGGGGGGGGGGGGGGGGGGGGGGGGGGGGAGGGAGGGGGGGGGGACATAACCAGGGATTTACTGCCTTCACGCAGACAGGATGGGAAACACTTAAACAAGGACATCTCTCACAGACACACATTCAAACAGCAGGAGACGCAGTTTATGGATCTGTAATCTTCACGAAGATAAGCAGGCAGCAGTTAGAGACACATCCCCAGGGAGCTATTGCCTATTAGGACACAGCAAGACACCTATCCAGGGACCTGCGGTCTGCATGCACACAGACACATAACCCAAGGTTTATTTTTCCATTGACAGACGGCGGGACCAAATGATCAACGGTTGCTTCTCCGAAAAAGAAAAAAAACAACAAACAGCAGGAGAGAGAAATTGCCAGGGATCTGTTGTCTAGGGGTAGGCGGGCAGTAGGGGAGACACTTTAGTTACAGAATGGGGGCTGGAGTTTTGCTCATCTCTTTCCTGCCCTCGCATATTGTACAAGAGCAGTGAATGAAATATTCGTGCACTTGACGCCGTCAGCACACACACACACACACACACACACACACACACACACACACACACACACTCACACACATACACTCACACACACACACAACGCACGCACGCACGCACGCACACACACGCACGCAAGCACATACGCACATACTCACCCCTTCACACACACAGACGCACGCACGCATGCACGCACGCACGCACGCACTGCACGCACGCACGCACACACACACACACACACACACACACACACACACACACACACGCACGCACGCACGCACGCACGCACACACACACACACAGCAACAGACAGACAGACACACACACACACACACACACACACACACACACACACACACACACACACACACACACACACACACACCGGGGGTGTATTTCCTTCTTGTTCGGTGATCTCCGTTTCCTTTTTCAGGAAAAAAAAAATCAATAACAGTTTATTGTCCGTACAGCAAAGTAAAACGTGTCTGGAAGCTGTTCGCTTCTACACGGAGAGGCCAGAAGACTGACAATAAAATACAATTTATGCTTCCCGTGTGATGGAGAAATAACGTGGCCACCACATCTTTTTTGCGTGTGCATTGTCTTTCGTATCGTCCCTTTTTCGTTTCTTTCTCTCCCCCCCCCCACTCCTCCTCCTCCTCCCCACCCAGCTTCTCCTGCCTCGAAGTTTTCTATATTGATCGTCTGCCCATCGTGGTGTGTGTGTGTGTGTGTGTGTGTGTGTGTGTGGTGTGTGTGTGTGTGTGTGTGTGTGTGTGTGTGCGCGCGCGCGCGCGCGTGCGTGTGTGCGTGCGTGCATGCGTGTATGTGTGTGTGTGTGTGTTCGCGCGCGTGCGTGCGTGTTTAGGTATGCGCGTGAGGGCGTGCGTCTGAAAGTGTTATTGTCCACATCTTTTATTTTCTAATACATTTTGCCAATCCATTCCATTGTCTTTATTAGCAAACAGGAAAATAAATATTTCTACAGCCATATATCTGACCTGTTTGTGTGATACATTTCTGATCTTGTCAGATGCGCCTCTTTTCCCTTTCCATTCTCTCCCCCCCCCCCCCCCCCCCCCCAGGCTTTCTCAACCCTTTGAAATGTTGAGGTTATTTTTCTGGAACGCCTGCAGTTGTATGGCATTGGCTTTTCTTCTTTACCAAGCTCTAAACCCGGCACACGATGAAGCCGACTTGGGAGAGGACACTAAAATAATGATGCCCAAACACATAACTTCCCATTCACAATGAAGTGTGAGTTTATTGCTTCTTTCGTCATGTTCATGTCTTCTGTATTTTACAATGTGTGAAAATAGTATTATACAACACACACACACACACACACACACACACACACACACACACACACACACAACACACACACACACAACACACACACACACACACACACACACACACCACGCACGCACGCACGCACGCACGCACGCATGCACGCACGCATGCACGCACACACATACAGGCACGCACAAACACATGCGTGAGCGCGCGCGCGCGCGCGCACACACACACACACACACACACACACACACCTCTCTCTCTCTCTCTCTCTCTCTCTCTCTCCCCCTCCCACACACACACACGAACACACACACACACACACACACACACACACACACACACACACACACACACACACACACACACACAACACTCTCTCTCTCTCTCTCTCTCTCTC
>CM065715.1:69885298-69887798 GCA_033310375.1 Conus canariensis | reverse complement strand
AGCCAAGAAGAACCCCATTTCTCATTCCGATACATCATTGGTCAGGATAGTCCACCTTCGTCTTTCTGATACATCAATCGCTAGTCTCATCTTTTCGAAACATCAGTGGCCAGGAGGATGGATCTCCCACCACATCCTGATACATTAATTGCCAGGACGGACTACCTTCCTCCTTCTAACACATCAAGGGTCTGGATGGACCAGTTTCCCATTTCTAATACATTGGTTGTCCGGGTGGATCATCTTCCTCACTCTGATTCATCAATGACCTGGATAGACAAAGGTACTATTTGTGATGCATCAATGGTCAGCACGAATCGTCTTCCTTTTTTTTGTGATGAGTCAATAGTCAGAAAGGACCACCTTCTTCTTTCCAGTCCATCAAGGGACAGGACAGTTCACCGTTTTAAGTTCACGCTCCTTTGTTTGATACATAAGCCAACAGCCAAGAAGAACCACATTTCTCACCCTGATACAGCATTGGTCAGGATAGTCCAGCAATGGACAACCAGGAAAGACAACCTTCTTCCTTATGATAAATTAATGGCCAGATATGGACCGTTGTCTTTTTTCTTGCACACTAATATGCAGGAGGAACCTCTTTCGTCTTTTTGATAAATCAGTGAGTACGAAGAACTCCTTTCCTGCTATGTATTAACATAGATAGCTAGATATGGACAGCCTTCCACATTTACGTATTAAGCCAGAAAGGTCATGTTCCCTCTTTCTAATACATCAGTGACCAGACATGGACCACGCTCCCGTTTTTGATTTACTACCCAACAGCTACAATGGACCACCTTCCTCTTTTTCATATATCAATGACCAGGGTGGACCACTTCACCCTTTAAGATGCATCAAGAACCAGAATAGTCCCCCCTTTTCCCGACACATCAATGATCGGGAGGGATCGCCTTACTCCTTTTAAAACATCAATGGCCAGGACAAATATTTTCTTTTTCTGACGCACCAGTGGACAGGATGGTCCTCTATCTTTCTGTTATATTGATGACAAGGATCACCAATTTAACTCTTTCTCAAACAGCAACGACCAGGATGGATTACCTTGCTGTTTCCAATACAGGCCAGGATGGACCACATTATCCTTTCTAATACATCAATGACCATGATGGACCTCCTTCCTCATTCTGCAATATCAACGACCAGCACTACCACCTTCTTTCTGATATGTTAAAGGCCCGAATGGACGTCCTTATTTTTTTAATACCTCAGTCAATAGCCAAGATGGATCGCCTTTCTTTTTCTAAATTATCAATGGTCAAGATGGACACCTTCTTCTTCTATTAAATCAGTGGCCAGGATGGATCACCAGTCTCTTTCTGACACATCAATGGCCAAGATGGACCACCTTTCATTTTTTGACACATTAATGGCCAAGATTGACCACCTTTCTCTTTCAGACACATCAATGGCCAAGATGGACAAACTTTCTCTTTCTGATTCATCAATGGCCAGGATGGACCACCTTTCATTTTTTGACACATTAATGGCCAAGATGGACCACCTTTCTCTTTCTGACACATCAATGGCCAAGATGGACCACCTTTCTCTTTCTGACACATCCATGGCCAAGATGGACCATCTTTCTCTCTTACTGATACATCCATGGCCAAGATGGACCATCTTTCTCTCTTACTGACACATCCACGGCCAAGATGGGCCATCTTTCTCTCTTACTGATGCATCCTGGCCAAGATGGACCACATGTCTCTTTCTGATACATCAATGGTGAGGATGGACCACCTTCCTCTTAAAACATCAATGGTCAGGATGGACTACCGTCCTCTTCAATACATTAATAGTCAGGAAGGACCACCTCCCTCCCTAATAAATCAATGGTGAGGATGGACCACCTTCCTCTTTAATACATCGATGGTCAGAATGGACCACCTTTCTCTTTAATACATCAATGGTGAGGATGGACCACCTTCCTCTTTAATACATCAATGGTCAGAATGGACCGCCTTCCTGTTTAATACATAAATGGTCAGAATGGACCACCTTCCTCTTTAATAAATCAATGGTGAGGATGGACCACCTTCCTCTTTAATACATAAATGGTCAGAATGGACCACCTTCCTCTTTAATACATCAATGGTCAGAATGGACCACCTTCCGCTTTAATACATCAATGGTCAGAATGGACCACCTTCCTCTTTAATACATCAATGGTCAGAATGGACCGCCTTCCTCTTTAATAAATCAATGGTGAGGATGGACCACCTTCCTCTTTAATAAATCAATGGTGAGGATGGACCACCTTCCTCTTTAATACATCAATGGTCAGAATGGACCGCCTTCCTATTTAATACATCAATGGTCAGGATGGACTGCCTTCCTCCTTAATACATCAATGGTCAGGATGGACTGCCTTCCTCTTTAATAAATCAATGGTGAGGATGGACCACCTTCCTCTTTAATAAATCAATGGTGAGGAATGGACCACCTTCCTCTTAATACATCAATGGTAGAATGGACT
>CM065715.1:69875298-69880298 GCA_033310375.1 Conus canariensis | reverse complement strand
TCAAGGATGAAAGCAGTATTAGTTCTTTTAAATCAGCTTTCAACCCATTTCCATTTCAGACATTAAACACTTCAAAGCACACTACAATTCAGATATTAAGTCGTTCTGCCCTCGGTGTACTCCTCACTCGTTCAGTCGCATTGTCGTGAGATCGCTCACGGTGGTGCGCACTGACGCCAGTTCTCAATCCAGCAGTTGCGCTGAAGAAGTCGGCCGGATTGCCGACGAAAGCTACGCACACAGTGAGTAGCCTTCTTTAACTGAGTGACTTGTTTAGTCTGGTAGCCATTGAGTCGTTCTTCTCTATACTAAATGATATGGACGAGAAAATATAAAGACACGTCGACCTTATTTTATGTTGAAAAGCACTCGTACATTCTTTTTCAATTTTATATCACTGGACACTCCTCTTCCCTCCCCCATTCCCAATTATATGTCACTCTGTGTGTGTGTTTGTGTGTGTGTGTTTGTGTGTGTGTGTGTGTGTGTGTGTGTGTGTGTGTGTGTGTGTGTGTGTGTGTGTGTGTGTGTGTGTGTGCGCTGTGTGTGTGTGTGTGTGTGTGTGTGTGTGTGTGTGTGTCTGTGTGTGTGTCTCTGTGTGTGTGTCTGTGTGCGCTGTGTGTGTGTGTGTGTGTGTGTGTGTGTGTGTGTGTGTGTGTGTGTGTGTGTGTGTCTGTGTGTCTGTGTGTCTGTGTGTGACTGCGTGTGTGTGCGTAGTGAGTATAGCGATCTTATTATTACTGTCATTAGATTATGTTTTTCATTGTAGCTTGTTCTTCCTGTTTGCAACGTATTCAATGTGGGCAGTTCACGTCAGACAGATAGACCAAGCATTTTCATTCCCTGAATAGCACGCAAGTTGTATGGGGGAGTAATGTTGCAAGTAGCCGGTCCTGAAATCCTACGTTGACAAAATACGTACTTTGTCCACATTGAATACGTTGCGCACAGGAAGAACAAGCTACAATGAAAAACATAATATAATGATAGTAATAATAATAATGATAACAACAACGACAACAACAACAATAATAATGATAATGATAATAATAATAATGGTAATAATAATAATAATAATGATAACAAAAACAACAACAATAATTGTAACAAGAAGAAGATGAAGAAGAAGAAGAAGACAAAGATGAAGAAAGAAACAAAGAGAATGGAGGATAGAGAGAAAGAAAGAATAATATATATATATATATATATATATATATATATACATATATGAGTTTCCTCCCCATTGGAGATTGTCTCCCCCTTGGAGACTATAAACTTGCTGAAGGCTAATTTTGAGAAGCATTTATTATTCCCATTCACCCACTCAAGCACGTACTGTTAGTTAGGCAGAAATATCTACCACTGCAGATATGAATGCTTATCTCCCCCTATTTCTTCAATCTAAGACATAAGAGCAAGCTTTGTTTATAATTGAATATATATATATATATATATATATATATATATATATACATACAATAAATTAATAAATTCCAAGGACATGTAACCGAGCACTATTTCAGCAACTTACAGAGCAGCTTGGTGTTGCAATGACTGCAAGAAATATTCAATTGTCTCTTTCGTTTTCATATGAAACTTGAGGAATGAAGTAAGAACAGGTAGGGGACTGGTCACTAACTAAAGGAGACTGCTGGGGCTGAAACAAGGGCTGAGAGAAAGACTGACTTTCAACATGGTCGGAGCTCCATGTATCCACAGGGTCTAGAACGGAGGAATGGTCGGCAGAGACAATTTCACTGGACAGGAAACCATTCAATTTGTCCGTTGTCACAGGCACAGTATGGGCAGGTGGACCAGCATGAGTATATACACTGTTTTGCGAACATGCACTGAGCGGTGGAGGAGCGCTGGTCACACTGAAAGCCGTGGTGGTGCGGGAGAATGAGGTGACAGTTCTATGGTAGAAGGAAGGTTTATCAGCGAGTTTATCACTCGCACTGTCCACTGGATCAGGTGCGAGGGTCTCCTGGCTGGCAAGGTCCAGGTCCTGTGGAACAGCAGCACTGTCACCAGAAGCGGAAGGAACAGGACTTGGTGAAGCTGTCTGGCGAACACTGGCCTTGGTTCGCGGCGTTCTCTGAGGACGTGGCGTTGGGGCTGAAGAGGAAGGGCAGGGCGCGGGGTGGGATGTCGGGCAAAGCACAGGGCAAGAGGATCCGTCGTTCTGCTGAGCTGAGGCATGTGGACGTCTGAGGGCAGGAAAGGATTCCATATCAGAGGGAGGAGGTGGGCTGACAAATTGCCGCGGCTGGTTTTTAATTTCAGCATGATGGCTTTGCAGAGAACGTTGTCTGCCAGCACGGTATCCATGGCGCTGCTCTCTTCTGTTATCATGAACATGCAGGCGTCCGTTGCGAAAGAAGGCACGTCGTCCTTCTTCCTTCTCACGTCTGATGACATTTTGCTGTCTGTTCGTGAGATCGCCACCCACACGAATGTTCAGCGTATCAGCCAAGTCCTTTCTGCTGTCCATTTCACTTAGAACTGACAGTTTATCACTCCACCTGTGCAGTTTTGCAATGAGGGAACGGGGGTAGGCAGAGTGTTCTCTTTTCCGTCCTACACGATGGGCCCGTTCAACATCCTCCAGGGACCAAGTCTTGCAGGGGTAAAACCTGTTCAGAAGCTGAACAACCTTCCTGGCGCAATCAGAATAAGTTTCGTTTTCTTCCTCGTAGACGTTGAAAAATTTCACGTTGTTTTGTCTGGAAAATGCTTCAAGCTTATCAATGTCATCGTCCACATTCTGACGTACTCCAACGAAGTAATCCATCCAGTCTACGACTTGTTCATATCTGCTTTCAAGGAAAGCACATTTCTTAGTCAAGACATTCACGGCGTCGTTTAATCGAGTTATATGTTCTTCCATTTGTATGAGGAGATCCAAATGTGTAGGTCCTGGGTTTGCTTCCACGTCCATGCACTGCAGCAAGAAGTGGGCGAGAAAAATAACTACAAAAGAAGCTGTCACACATCCGAATCTGGCCTCAGCACGGGGTACAGCGTCTCGAGAAAACCCGCAGAGCGAGAAATACAGCGATGCATAGTCCGTGCGAATGTTGTGTTGTCCTCTGCTGTGCATGTCAAAGCCACGAGTTAGAAGTCGTATTCCTGTGACCTTTGACACACAGTGGTTGAGTCTCTTCAATGTCCGAGCCAAAACAGTCAAGTGAAATACACCACAGCGAGAACGAAACTCCATGAAACTTGCAGGCATGGTGGCTGGTACCAAAAGCACTAATCTTGCAAATTTCGGAAACTTGAAATGTAGTGAAACTCGAATAATTAGCACTTAATTGCAGACACTCAACATAGTGCGACTGCCTCGAACATGAGCATGAACTCAGAGAGCAGAGAGAGAGAGAGAGGGAGGGAGAGAGAGAGAGGGGGAGAGAGAGAGAGAGAGAGAGAGAGAGAGAGAGAGACAGAGAGAGAGAGACAGAGAGACAGAGAGACGAAGAGAGAGAAGGGGACAGAGAAGGGGAAGAACAGTGGCAAACGGGGGACATTGAAGGCCTTTAGAGATGGACGAGGGAAGAGAAGGGGGGCGGCAGGGGAAAAGGAAATAGGATGCGTGGTAATAGGGAGGAGGAGAAAGGGGTGTGATCAGGCGAAAAGCTCACCAATCATCATCCAACCAAACAGCTTGCAACACATTTCCAGTAGCTCACCAATCACCATCCAACCAAACAGCTCGCAACACATTTCCAGTAGCTCACCAATCATCATCCAACCAAACAGCTCGCAACACATTTCCAGTAGCTCACCAATCATCATCCAACCAAACAGCTCGCAACACATTTCCAGTAGCTCACCAATCATCATCCAACCAAACAGCTCGCAACACATCTCCAGTAGCTCACCAATCATCATCCAACCAAGTAGCTCGCAACACATCTCCAGTAGCTCACCAATCATCATCCCAACCAAACAGCTTGCAACACATTTCCAGTAGCTCACCAATCATCATCCAACCAAACAGATTGCAACACATTTCCAGTAGCTCACCAATCATCATCCAACCAAACAGATTGCAACACATTTCCAGTAGCTCACCAATCATCATCCAACCAAACAGCTCGCAACACATTTCCAGTAGCTCACCAATCATCATCCAACCAAACAGCTCGCAACACATTTCCAGTAGCTCACCAATCATCATCCAACCAAACAGCTTGCAACACATTTCCAGTAGCTCACCAATCATCATCCAACCAAACAGCTCGCAACACATTTCCAGTAGCTCACCAATCATCATCCAACCAAACAGCTCGCAACACATTTCTCTACCAATCATCATCCAACCAAACAGCTTGCAACACATTTCCAGTAGCTCACCAATCATCATCCAACCAAACAGCTCGCAACACATTTCTCACCAATCATCATCCAACCAAATAGCTCGCAACACATTTCCAGTAGCTCACCAATCATCATCCAACCAAACAGCTTGCAACACATTTCCAGTAGCTCACCAATCATCATCCAACCAAACAGCTCGCAACACATTTCCAGTAGCTCACCAATCATCATTCAACCAAACAGCTCGCAACACACTTTTGCAGTAGCTCACCAATCATCATCCAACCAAACAGCTCGCAACACATTTCCAGTAGCTCACCAATCATCATCCAACCTTAACCAAACAGCTCGCAACACATTTCCAGTAGCTCACCAATCATCATCCAACCAAACAGCTTGCAACATATTTCCAGTAGCTCACCAATCATCATCCAACCAAACAGCTTGCAACACATTTCCAGTAGCTCACCAATCATCATCCAACCAAACAGCTTGCAACACATTTCCAGTAGCTCACCAATCATCATCCAACCAAACAGCTTGCAACACATTTCCAGTAGCTCACCAATCATCATCCAACCAAACAGCTTGCAACACATTTCCAGTAGCTCACCAATTATCATCCAACCAAACAGCTTGCAACACATTTCCAGTAGCTCACCAATCATCATCCAACC
>CM065715.1:69860298-69870298 GCA_033310375.1 Conus canariensis | reverse complement strand
ACCACATCCACATTTCAAGGGCTTCAGCTGTTGTGACCGAATCGGACAATAGCACGGCTGCTGATGTACATGCTTTCTTTCAAACGCATTTAGCAGCTGTAGATACAGATTGATGAGACAAAGCTCTTATTTAGTAGTCAAAGGCGCTGATCGGTTTACTCTCCGCGAAGAATTACAAGATATAGCTAACGATAAAACCCAGCTTTCGTCTTTTATGTTTCGATAGCCAATTCCACCTAGCTTTGTAAACGAAATAGCTCAGTAAAGGGGGAGAAGAACGCCTATTCGTTTAATTTAATTAAGTAAATTTTCTGGTATCAGGCAAAACTGTCACATAAGCAATGTCAGTTTGACTAACGCAAACGTAGACTTGTATACTCTCTCTGTCCGTGTCTAATTCTCCTTCTCTTTCTGTTATTCGGCCTCTCCATCTTTCTTTCTTCGTCTGTCTATCCGTCTCTCTGTATGCCTGTCTCTTTCGGTATGTCTATTCCTTAATCCAGCAGACAGTACTCTGGCATTCGAATGTTAAAGCTCTCTGTGCCAGTCTGTGTGGTTTGATGACCACGGCTATTAGAAGTATCGGTGCAACAACCAATGTACCTCTGAGAGATGTGGTTGTGGCAGAAAAACACATCTTGTAATCCCTGTTATCACCAAGAAAAAAGTCCAAAAGCGCACTCGTTTAGAGCATTAATTGAAATCTTGTTATTTCAAGACAAAATACACTGACTAAACCATCAGAAAATGTTGCTACTCTTTCATGCTTTTGCATTTCATTTATATGCATTTTTGCTAATTGTTACTGTTTTAGGCACCTCACGTGAGTCATTCAGTGCATGGCAGGGTGTGTGTGAGATGGTGAGAGAGAGAGATACAAACAGACAAAGAGTAAATGACGGGGTGAGAATTCTGTCAACAGCAGGCAGTGCTGTTTATATTAGAAACAAATCTAGTCAACCGACGCTAACATTCAGCAATGCTTTGCCATATTGTGATACATTTTTTAACATTATGCACGCAGAATTGTACTGTAGACACTATACAGTTTGTTGCCTGTCAGCATAAGCCGACTGTTCACGTTACGTGTAACCCCATCTCCCCGTTAAACGTTGATTGCATCTAGTACCACGTCTATCAGGTATGTGACAATTTTTTTGTCTTTTGAACGCGGTTGCACCAGAATGAGCTGTCCAATAAACTAGTTTCAAAACACATAAATGAGAATAAAGATAAAGAATAAATTCACGTATAGCCACCCGCAGCCCCTGTAACCCCTCCTCACCACAAATGACTCACAGCAACCAGCAGATACGAGCAGCACTTCCAGACCCCCCTGTGGTCGATGAAAGGAACTCTCGGAGCATAAGGCAGTAGGGCATGCCATCATGCTTTTCCCGAGAGGTCCATGGAGACATGGGAGTAGGACCATTTTGAGTGTGGGCAAAAAGGTGTGTAATTTGACGTGAACATACGGCTGAAACCAAACAGAAAAAAAGATATATAGAGCTGGAGAAAACTTCACCACTTGGCACAGAATCAGCTGCATTACCAGCAACATTATTCTGCTGTTTTGGGACAGATGTGAGCACACATAACACTTAGGTGACACGAGCGTTTCACCAAACACCAACATGATTAAGAACAACGGTACACATGTTACATTACATTTCAGTAGCAACAACCAGACTGCGCATAACATGAATTATTTCCCCATCGAAATTATGCTGACTGATGACCATGACTTCAACTCATCTAGAGAAAACACTGCATCTCTATGGGCCGAATACTCTGACATAAATATCACGGTCTCAGCCACCTCCAGTATTTTCATTGTCAGCCACAAGTGCATTTTGGACACATTGCTTGAACTGGGAATCGAGTTTGTGTGTATACAGGGGATGGTAGGGCGGTGGGTGGGCTGGGGATGATAGAGGGGGCAAAACGGGGAAAGCAGTTTACATGCATGTCCATGTTCGCCTGTACATGTGTGTGTGTGTGTGTGTGTGTGTGTGTGTGTGTGTGTGTGTGTGTGTGTGTGGTGTGTGTGTGTGTGTGTGTGTGTGTGTGTGTGTGTGTGTGTGTGTGTGTGTGTCTGTCTTCTCTCTCTCTCTCTCTCTCTCTCTCTCTCTCTCTCTCTCTCTCTCTCTCTCTGCACCAACCCGCGCCAGGCATAACTTCGTATTTTCAGTGGTGAAAGACTCCCTGCGGTGTGTAAATGCATCTACCTTGGCAACACACTGTCCTAGAGCGTCACCATCGACGATGGATGAAATGGGCGTCAGAATTGCAAAAGCAATTGCTATGGATGTATGTGTGTTTGTTGTATGTATGTATGTATGTATGTATGTATGTATGTATGTATGTATGTATGTATGTATGTATGTATGTATGTATGTATGTATGTATGTAGTATGTGTGTATGTATGTATGTGTGTATGTATGTATGTATGTATGTATGTATGTATGTATGTATGTATGTGTGTATGTATGTATGTGTGTATGCATGTATGTATGCATGTATGTATGCATGCATGTATGTATGTATGTATGTATGTTGTATGTATGTGTATGTTATGTATGTATGTATGTATGTATGTATGTATGCATGTATGTATGTATATATGTATACCTCTGTCTCCCATGGCAGCACACTGTCCTAGAACGTCACCTTGGACGATGAAATAGGCGTCAGAATTTGGACAGTGTAACGACATGCCAGGAAACTAAATCACTTCGACATAGCCTGCCTGAGAGGATTGCTAAACATTAAATGGCAGGACAATGCCCCAGGCACAGAGGTGTTTGACCAAGCAGGCCTGCCTAGCATCTACACCATCCCCATACTATCTCAGCTTCGATGGACAGGTCACGTAGCTCGCATGCGAGACCACTGGCTAAACAAGGGACTATTCTACAGTGAGCTCCAACAAGGATTGCATTAGCGTGGACATCAAAAGAAACGCTTCACAGATACTCTCTAACCATCCATGAAAGCGTTGAACATCAACCCTGACTCAAGGGAACAAACTGCTATGGATCGAGCTAGATGGCGCTACACTATCCGCAAAGGCGCCAGTCCATGTGAAGAAAGGCGGACAGCTACTGCGCACTAAGGGATAGACAAGGAAAGCCCACGCCAGCAATCAAGAGGACGTCTCCCACATTTCCTGTCCAAACTGTCATCCCATGTTTCGTGCACGAATCGGCTTAAATCAACCACCTGCGTACTTACAATTCGTCTCCCCACCCCACCCCCACCTCGCAATCCCAGGATGACAGAAGTGGTCCTAGTCGACTTGAAAGACAAACAACGATACGTATGTATGTATGTATATATGTCTGTCTGTCTGTCCGTCTGTCTGTCTGTCTGTCTGTCGGTCTGTCTGTCTGTATGTATGTATGTGTATGTATATATGTACCCCTCTATCTACCTTGGCAACACACTGACCCAGAACGTCACCATCGACGATGAAATGGGCGTCAGGATCGCAAATGCAAGTGCTACCTTTGGCAGACTACACACCAGTCTTTGGAATAGAAGAGGTATAAGTTTATTGACCAAGCTGAAGATGTACAGAACAGTTGTTCTCCCCACACTCTTCTATGCATGTGAAACTTGGACAAGGTGCCAACAGCATGCCAAAAAGTTGAATCACTTGCACACAACCTGTCTGAGAAGATTGCTAACCATCCGATGGCAGGACAAAATCCCAGATGCAGAGATGCTTGATCCAGCAGGCCTGCCTGGCATCCACACCATCCTGATGCTGTTTCAGCTTCGACTTACATGCAAGACCACTTGCTATACAAGGGACTCTTCTACGGTGAGCTGCAACAAGTAGTGCATTCCCGTGAACGTCAGAAGAAACGCTTCACAGATACTCTCAAAACATCCATGAAAGCGTTTAACATCAACCCTGACACACGGGGAAAATGTTACGGATCGAACTATATGGCGCTACTCTATCCACAAAGGCTACAGCGCATTAAGAGGTTGACAATTAACGCCCACGGCAGTAATCAAGAGGATGACTCCCACATACCCTGTCCAAGCTGCCATCCCGCATTCCGTGCACGCATCGGCTTAATCAACCACCTGCGTACCTACAATTCGTCTTGAAGATGACTGAAGTGGTCCTCGTCGACTTGACAGACAAAGTTGATGTTTGTCTGTCTGTCTGTCTGTCTGTCTGTCTGTATATATCTATGTATGTATGTGTGTATGTATGCATGTATGTATATACGTATGTATGTATGTATGTATAGATGTATTTATGTATCCCTCCATCGAAAATCCCATGTGGAAGACTTGGAAGTTCGAAATCTTGGGAATATCTTATTAGTCTGTTGTTTTTATCTCTGATTTATGTCCATCTCTCTCTCTCTCTCTCTCTCTCTCTCTCTCTCTCTCTCTCTCTCTCTCTCTCTCTCTCTCTCTCTCTGTACATATACAGAGAGTGAGAGAGAGTATTCTTTCTGCTGATATAGTAGTGGTTCACATTCAGCAGATAGCTGGGATCCAGAAGCCTGAAGAGTTTTCCACACAGCGAACCAGCAGTTGCGTGTTGGTTCTGCTGACCTCTCGTTTAGAGGAACAATGCAATGATATCGAGGAAATTTCTTCTCATACCCCCTTCCCCTTCAAACGCAAGTCTGTCTTTTGATGCTATGGATTTTAACTGGATTTTGATGTTTGCTCCACTCCCTGCCTGAAGATGAAACATATTCAGGACCCTTCTTCTGTTATCAGACATCTTCATCATGGCTGAGATTCTCATGGCCATGATCTGTATCATGATCTGATCTGTGTCAATGTTTACGTTCTTTTGACAAAGACCATTGTCAAGGTTCATATTCTCCTGACAAATCCATCTATCGAGGTTCAGATTCTCACAGGTTTTTTTTTTTTTTTTTTTTTTTTAAAACCAAGGTTCATGTTTTCCTGATAAAGATCTTTGTCAAGGTTTCGGTCTTCCTGCAAAGACTTTTATGAACGTTTAGATTCGGCTGATGCCTGATCCCTATTAAATGAGTCCCACCTCAGCAATTATGTGGTATTTGCCATTACCACAAAATTAATATTAGCGAGATGATAAAAAAAGATTTCCACATCGGGACCTGGGGTCGAGCTGGATTGGATGTTGTATTGACACTGTAGATAGATGCACGTAATGTAGATTCCACAGATTGCATAAGACAGTGGAATGTATACGTTTACCCTGGAAACTGTAAAGACGGCTGAAATTTGACACTGACACATAGGGGACATTATACTCATAACCTGGTGGACGGTCAAATTCGCCGAACAGACCGCGTGATATTCTTTGGGGTCAGTGAATTGATGTGTCTGGGGTCATGGTATTGATTCTGTTTTGAAAGAAAGGCGTACATAAAATCACTTTCAGTGAAAAAGACAATAGACTGGAGAACTAACCGTACTCCGCTATATATATATATATATATATATATATATATATATATATATATATATATATATATAGAGTAGAGAGAGAGAGAGAGAGAGAGAGAGAGATAGACAGATACACAGAGAGAGCGAGAGAATGAAAGAGAGTGTGTGCGTGCGAGCGAGCGAGCGAGCGTGCGTGCGTGCGTGCGTGCGTGCGTGTGTTTATGTGTGTGTGTGTGTGTGTGTGTGTGTGTGTGTGTGTGTGTGTGTGTGTGTGTGTGTGTGTGTTAATCCCCGATACTTCATACACATGGACCTCTGAGCAATATCCGCGCGCAGAATTTGTCAGCAAACAAAAACATGTAGAACTAAGTCGTTTTCAGTTGATGCCAACGCGCCACTGTCATTCAGCACAGAACGGATGATAAAAACCAGAAGTGCAGATGATTCCAAAACGGCCACCAGCAGAATTACGGAAGGGCCAAATCAATAACGTTCCCATACAATCTAGCATCGTTTCCGGCGCTGTTCTAGGTCAAGCCTTATTTGCTTAAGTTTTTTTTTCTTCTCCACCGAGAGGAAACTAATACTGTAAGCAAAGGATCAAATTGTTAACCTGATTCTGCACAGGCTCTGTAATGGATTTTCGGTGTAATCGTCGACGCACTGATGCTTTTAGGGTCTTGTATTTCATTGATGTTAAGGTTGGAGTTACGGTTTCTGCTGCTGCTTCTGCTGATGCTCTTTTTCCTGAGTGTCGGTGTATGTGTCTGCTGTTGATGGTGGTGATTTCTCTTCCGTTTGCTTTACACAGGAGAATATCGACTTCTACTATCGCCTTTTGCACGTCGCTGAATGCATGTTTGGTGGACATGCAAAAAAGCATGCTCCATCCATCTGTTGATGAGGCAATATCTAATTAATTTCGATTATAACTGAATTCAAGATTACAACCCAAAGGTCATACTTCTGAAAAGACAGTCGGCACATGTTTTTTTTTTCCCCCAAGAGATTTTAGGAGGATCTGGACATATTCTTACAATAAACGAGATTGAAAAGATTAGTTTAAACTGCAGTGAGAATCAAATTATACAGGATCAGGAGAGAGAGTGAGAGATAGAGATAGATAGATAGATAGATAGATAGATAGATAGATAGAGAGAGAGAGAGAGAGAATGAATGAATGAATGAATGAATGAATGAATGAATGAATGAATGAATGAATGAATGAATGACATTGATTCATTAAGGCCATTGCCTCTCATGAAGGGGGTACAAAGTACAAAATGTACAACACAATGTTATTCGCAACATTAGAAATCACTAGAGTCCCTCTGTCATGACATCATTACAGAACGTAAGTGAAATGCTTTCCATAAGAAAATCGATACATTTCTCACAATCCTATCTTTTCTAGAAGCTAGAAGCAAACTTAAGCGAAACTGGTTACAGAGATCAGACCGAAAGGCACACAGAGAGAGAAAGAGAGAGAGAGAGAGAGAGAGAGAGAGAGAGAGAGAGACAGACAGACAGACAGACAGACAGACAGACAGACAAACAGGCAAACAGGCAAACAGGCAGACAGACAGACAGACAGACAGACAGAGATGTGATACGGGAGTAGAGAATAGTGGCAACAAAGCTGCTCCATGGTACGTGGTTTGCGATTGTATTGGCGCCAAGATGTTTAATAACAAAGAAGCAAATGGTTTTGCGACTGCAGTTAGTCTCCAGGCACTGAAAAATGTGGACTGAGAAATTATCAGAAAAGAGAGAGAGAGTGGGGGGGAGAGAGAGAGAGAGAGAGAGAGGAGAGAGAGAGAGAGAGAGGAGAGAGAGAGGAGAGGAGAGAGAGGAGGGAGGGGGGGGGGGGCAGAGACAGAGACAGACAGAGAGCGAATACTTTTTGTTTTGCAACTTTCCCAGTCCGACTTTTTCAATGCTTCGAGAGGAAGTGGGCACGCAATCAAGGCCGCAGTTGCATGCGCATCTGCGGGCAAACTTCTCTCCAGAATGTTGCATGCACAATATTTACCAACAACGAATAGATGCGCTTGCAATTGCGGCCGCATTTGGACCTTTTTGCGTTCCATAAAGACAGGGAGGAGAGGATGAAGGCATGTAAGGATACAAGGCTGGGAAATGAGGGGGAGGGAAGGGGTGGACATGAGGTTCAGAGACTCAAAGCGAGGCTTTGGATTTTGGTCATCGTGCAGGCTACTGCTTCAGTGCACACAATATAAAAAAAATGTGTTCAGAGACTTTTTCTGGACAATTATTTCATGATGTCCTCCTTTGACTAAATGATCAAGGACTGCCTCGTGATGTGGTGACAGTTCTGAAGGAGGAGAGATTTGACTCAGCAGCACAGCTGTTGTGGTGGACGAGAGCTACTTTGAGCCAAGGAATGAAGGACACGTGGGTAATCGGCACAAGAGCGACAAATGGCCCTAGTGAGCAGGGGCCACGGTTTGACAGGAGGCAGAACACGGCCGTTGCGCAGGGAGAAGTCGTTGGTGTCTCTTTCAAACCCTTAGGATACAGCTCTCAGGACGCTGACGGTGAAAAATGACCAGGCAGCGTTGTCGGCAGCAGCAGGTCAGTGTCAGCAAATCATTAGCTTTGTCCCTTCTTCGAAGCTAGGTTAGGAAGAGGTCATCCCTGGTGGTGGTGCTTATCTCCTCCTTCTTCCCAACCCCACCCACCCCTCCCTCCCCCGACTCAAAATCAAAGGCTGACCCAAACTTTACAAGGTCTTACTAGGTACGTGGATCTCGGTGAACAAGATCATCATGAGCTCTTTAAAATAGATGAAATGAATAGCATGACATATAATAAATTAAAGTATCACAACATAAACAAAAATAAAATGAAATAAAACAAAACAAAATGAAATAAAATTCTGACATAAAGGCATACATGTAATGTACCAGTATGACTGGCAAATTATCCGTCCGCCTTACGTCGGCTTCTGTCATCATTTACGACAAGTATCAACGAGAAAGACAGGCTTTGAGCAAGTCTCCATACGGACTTAAGGCGCCTTTCGTCAGCACGATCACGCTACGTGTCAACGCCTTGCAGCAGACGCAGAGCAAGAAAGCAGCTGGCAGAAGTATTGGTGGCAGAGATTCGACGCGGCGATCCTTGAGATCATCAAGACAAGAAGGGTGTCTGCAATTCATCGGAAACAGCTGCAGCTGCAGTCTTGGCATCGGATGCCACGTCAGTCATGTGTGCTCCATCTGTGGCAGCAAACAGCACCCGGGATATGACCACCTTGTGGTAGCGTCAAGCTGGAAACCCAGATGTCAACAAAGGCAGCACCTCATCTGCATAGGAATCAGCACAGCGTGCGTCAAACCCTCAGGGGGCCCTTGCCCATTTCAGTATTTGTTGTTGTTGTTGTTGTTGTTGTTGTTGTTGTTGTAGTTAAAAGACAGGCCTATTCATATGTGGATTTTTCAGGTGAAGACGTGATTCAGTCAGAAAAAAAACCTGTGTGGAAAACCGAAATCTGTTTGGATAGAGATAGTGATTTTATATTTGAGGGCATCTGACATTTTTGGCACCATGGATAAAGGAATTGTTGTTACACCTGCACAGTAACTCAGTTACCCCTCGTCAATGCAGTGTAAAGCACAAGAGGACTGTTCGTGCAAATCCACTTAGGCTCTTAGGTGGCACAATGCCTGCAATCGGTAGTGCTTTATCAGCAACACATAAAGTGGGTATCAGTGTAAAACGCATACATCATGGGAGAGGACCGAAAGACACAGCAATGAACGACTGTTCTATTCGATTCCCTGTCGAATTTCACAGCCCTCAAGATTCTCATTAAAAAGGCAAAAACCTCTGACTTTACGACTAAGATTGACCTGCAGGCTGCTTAACGTTCTGTTCCCATTCATTATGATGGTTACATTACCGCGATGTTACAGTCAAATTGGAAAACACATGTCAAAATCGTGCTTCCTTTTTGACACAAGACTATCGTTTGGTACCAGTACAGACCCCAACCACTTGTGAAGATTGTCACAAGCTATCTGCAGATGCATGTGTGGAAAAAGGTGTGAAAGAATCAAGGCTTCCATTAGTGATGTTTTTTCCTTGCAGTAGCCGTATATCCTAGTGTCAATGCTGAATGAATATTTTAATCAAACTTATAAGAGAAGTAGGATTCCTCATTATACATTTTCTAAAAAGTGTAAGCCCGCAGAGAGACTGAGCTCTGAGCAGTGGAGACTGTTATTACTGGATGCACGTTGTCCTTAGAGAAAGACACTGAGGAGACCGGTGCTGACCTCAAATCCTGCAGCAAATGCAAGTGCGACAAACCATCAGCTGCAAGTTTAGCAGGCAAGCTTAATCAGGCATGCCAGGAGACCCCGGAGGTCGTTTCCTACAGTGGCACATCATTGATTCTATCCATCGCCTGAAAGCATATCGACGTAAAGGGCAGCTCACAGCTGAGTTCCACTCGGAGTTTCATGGCAGCTTTCTTCGCTGCATGTCTTTAATGGAACTTCCCCCCAGTGACTGTGAACATCAGGCAGCGGGGTCATTCTGGTCAGGACTGCGAAGGGCATG
>CM065715.1:69852798-69855298 GCA_033310375.1 Conus canariensis | reverse complement strand
TTCACGCACGTTGTGTCTATCGTCAGGTATAGTAGCAGGCTGTGCTTCGCAACAATAAAAAGACTGGTCCACGCGATGAACTGGCTAAGGCAAAAGAGAAGAAGAAGAAGAAAAAGAACAACAACAACAACAACGACGATAACAACAACAACAACAACAACGAGAACGAGAAGAAGAAGAAGAAGAAAAAAAAAAAAGGAGGAGGAGATGGTGGAGAAGGAGGAGGAGGAGGAGAAGGAGGAGGAGGACAAGAAGATGAAGAAGAAGAAGAAGAAGGAGGAGGAGGAGCAAGGAGGAGGAGGAGAAGAAGAAGAAGAAGAAGAAGAAGAAGAAGAAGAAGAAGAAGAAGAAGAAGAAGAGAAGAAGAAGAAGCAGAAGAAGAAGAAGGAGGAGAAGAAGAAGAAGAAGAAGAAGAAGAAGAAGAAGAAGAAGAAGAAGAAGAAGAAGAAGAAGTGACTTGGAGAATCAGTGTGATGACCCAGCATGACACTGGAGTACGGAAGAACCGGCATGGTAAATCAACATGAATCTGGGATGAACGAATGGAGCAACTAGTTTTGTGGACGAACATAAGCCTGGAAAGAATGACTCTGTGCGAGAACCTACCCGTGTAACAATGTGATGTGATCCCAAATGAGAGGACACAGAAGACAGAAAGCAAACAGAAAGTGGAAATAGTTTTAAATTCGCTGGTGGAAGAGAGTAAACCTAACGATTTAGCGAAGCAGAAAAAAATGTTGACTACAACCCAACAGGATTCATCAGAGAAATGTGACAAGTCGATGTTTCCTCTCGACAGAACGACACAAATCTGTCCCCCAAATGGACCCTAAGACACACGAATAGTGGGTATCCCTTTACCAAACGGCTATAACCCTCTTCCACAAAGAAACGGTAAAACACGCGCCTCGAAGGTGTTGGATAACACGAAAGATAGTAGGATTACTGTGCCTCACTCAGGTAATGAGAGGTTTGCAACTGGCGTTTTGCTTTGGGAATGCTGTCTTTCACTGCAGGACTGATCTGTGAAGATGAAGCTTACATGGACTCAGATTTTCGGTGAAAATGCGGCTTACATGGAAACGAAAGCATTGCACGGAACACAGTGCTGTTTGCTGGATAAAACGAATCCTTTGGTCTTCCACAGACGTTTTAAGTACCAACACGAGCTGAGAGTAAAAAGGAGACAAAAGAGGAATAGAACATTCAGTTGATCGATATACTCAAGAACTGAGTCTGTTACTTTGTTAACATAATCTGAGTAGCAGCGGTAATCAAATCATCAATAAGCCCATACTGAAAAAAAGAATCTACTTCCCATACCACAATAATCTTATTACTAAAACATTTTCTTCGAAGACGTGAACGTCCTATGCGTTTTGATCGTAAAGATCAACAAATATAGACCTGCTGCCTCCGAAAATCGTTCTGTGTGATTGAGAAAGTCGCATACGCCTGTAAAAGGTCCTGTAATTTATATTAGTGGTTCGAAGAATATTAGACAGAAAAGTAATGCATCTGTTTGGTTGGAGAGAGACTGGAGACATCAAACATTCCATTACCGACTGAAATGACGTCATTCACACTGTATTAGCAAGAGCGATATGTGTCTGTAAATCTGTCACCACATCCTTACCACCAAAAGACTCGCCAGCTGGGAACGACGTCGACGCAACGACCATGACGACAGAAGGACAGGCAATAAAGAATCCTTAAAACAAAATGTGTTGTTTCCATGGAAATTTTGTCGTCCATCCATGACAGGTTTTAATCTTGACTGCTTTAATGTTGTCGTTCCTACCATTGAGAGAATTTCAGGTTTGGATCCCTCTTTGCTAATAGTAAAGCCCAGGTACTTGAATGGTAAACAGTTCTTAGCTTTGTCCAGGAGCGGTTATATAAGTATCGATGGTGGTTGTATGGCTGGACAGTGGCCTGTCGACCCGTTGCATGCCTTCTTGCACTCCAAGAAGACTTAGTGGAATTCCTTCATAGTTTTGGCAATGTTCTTTGTAAAGTGTAGGCAGGTTAAAGTTCTTCCATTGAGTATTTCTGCTCCTTTGGAATCCAAACGGCTGTAATCTATTCACAGTGATTTTAGAGCATTACTTTGCTGGCAGGACTGATGATCAACCTGATAGTGGAGTAGTTATGGCCGTGTTGGAGACTTCCCTTCTTAGGAAGGGTGCTGATTAGTGATTGATTCCATGGCGTAGGCCACTGGCCAGTGAGCCATATTGTGTCAGGATATCATGTTAAGGTACTGTATTTTTCATTCGAATCTATCTATGTATATTTTTATGTATTTATTTATTTATTTACATATTTATTAAGGTATTTCTTATGTCTCACATAACCCGGAAAATTGCAGGCGTAAGGGCCTGGGTTTATCACAACTTCTGATTTCCGTGTGTTCCACTCTACACGCAACTCTTTGGTACTGCAGTGCGTTGTCCAAGAGTTGGCCCCCTTAGAAGCGCGCAGTGCAGAGTACCTGCTC
>CM065715.1:69847798-69850298 GCA_033310375.1 Conus canariensis | reverse complement strand
TGTGTGTGTGTGTGTGTGTGTGTGTGTGTGTGTGTGTGGTGTGTGTGAAAATGTCATCTGCCCTTATAATATTCAACCCCAAGGGCTTTTTTCATACACCTTAAAATGCCACATTTTCCACATCCACAATGATGCAATATTTGTTTAAGATACGAATCCACGCCTTCCAGCTCTACAGTGAGCAAAGGAGAGGCACTGCTACTTTGCCGGCTCCCCCCCCCCCTCCCTCCCATCCCTGTCAGGCTCCACTTCGAGTGCTGGTGGAGTGACCACAGTGAGATCCTAACAGGGCGGCGTGAAATGAGGTACGAACATCAAACATCTTCGACAACGGACGTCTTCTTTGACTGGCCGTGGCGGGATGAACACACTATGACCCTAAATCGGGAAGTGTAAAATGAGGGGGACAAACATCTTCAACAAAGGACGCTTTCCCTGACTGGCTGACGACTATATGAACACACTATGACCCTAAATCGGGAAGTGTAAAATGAGGGGGGACAAACATCTTCAACAAAGGACGCTTTCCCTGACTGGCTGACGACTACATGAACACAATATGACCCTAATCGGGCGGTGTAAATTGAGGGGGGGGGGGGGGGGGACAAATATCTTCATCAAAGGACGCTCTCCCTGACTGGCCATCGGCTGAATGAAGACACAGTGACCTTAACCGGACAGCGTGAAATGAGGGCCAGACAACAGAACAAGGAATATTTCCCCTGGTTGGCTAATTGCGGAATTAGTTTACAATGCGGCTTGAAACAGGAAATGAAACAAAACATGTCATTAACAGCAGACACTTCCTTTGGTTGTATTCCTCTCAAAATGGTCACACACTCAATTAATACATTTCCCTCTTTCATATTGCACGATATCCATCCAAGTTCATACATCCGTGTTTCTTATGCCGCCAAAAAAAAAAAAGAACTTCAGTGGATTAGTCCTTGAAAAAGAGCCAAATTTCTTCATAACGTCGTGTCTTCAAAGTCCGCCATGACTACGGCTGGATGGAAATCAATACTGGCCTTCCAGACTGGCTTCTTGAGGGCAGGAAGTTGCATTCCTAATGCTACCTTTGATCCGCCAGCATCCTGTTAGTCATCAGGCACGTCTGATGGGAACAATGACGACTGGACTAACATCTTGACTTGCATATGGTCAGACAGAAAAACCAGATGAAAATCTGGCCCGAAGTGTCAAAGTTTCCAAGTAACCGACTTTGAAAAAAAAAATAGGGTATCAGGCCCGTTAAGCTCAGTAATAAGGTTCTAATCCATGGAGGATTATTTTCGTTACTCACTGTCATAAATGCGCTTATGACCTATTATCAGTGTTTTGACAGCACAGAAAAACCAACGATGATAGATGTACCTGGTATTTGCTCTTTTTTGTTTTCGCTTTTATCTAGCTGTTATTGCAATAATGAAAATCACGCGGAGACACAGACTAAAAAGTATCTATTATGTAAGAAAACAGATTTCCATTGAGAGAGAAAACAAGGTAAAAAGATTCAGATTCTCTGGTTGTGTGTGTGTGTGTGTGTGTGTGTGTGTGTGTGTGTGTGTGTGTGTGTGTGTGTGTGTGTGTGTGTGTGTGTGTGCAGTTAGTGAGTTGTTCTTCAAAGGAAAAAAAAAAACTAGAGGGCATCGGAAAACAATAATTGTTGCATTCGGCGAACACTCACGAAGGTTGTCCATCATTGCCAGTTGCAGAGAATCACTTCCAAAGAGCAGAAGAGCTGATCCCCTTGATTAGCTACAACAAACATACGCGGAAGACGTCTCCGCCAGGCAGTCCTGAGCACTTGCAGAGAAGCAGAGAAGACTGGGGCTGAAGTACAATGACCACGTTGTGCTTCAGGACTCTGCCCACTGACAGGGAATAGTAATCCCAGAGAACTGACAGACTATTTTGTCAGCCCCCTCCTTCAAAGATTAAAATCGGAAAGAACAGAAACGAATAAGAGCCGAACTGGATCGGTTGTGCAGAGGGTGCACAATGGAAATGGCAGTCAGTCCAGCCGCTGGCGTCTTCAGTTGCCAAAACCTTTCTGTCCATCCCATACTGTCGTATTGCACGCCTTGACTGCTACTCATCAGTATGCTGGTCTGAGAAAGTTTGTGGCATCTTTGTCATGGGCTGGATCATATTACAGAGCTATTTTGCTGTTATCTACACTGGTCAAAGCAACGAAAAACATATTTTGATGAATGATCTCATTTTCAGTGTGTACGAATTATTTATCCAGATCAGAATGAATTTAAGTTTAATTTTCTTGTCACACGCTATGCTTGCAAATCTTGTACAGCAATGACATTTAAAAATAAATCAAAATGACCTGTTTAAGTAAGTCTCTGTGTGTGTGTGTGTGTGTGTGTGTGTGTGTGTGTGTGTGTGTGTGCGTGTGCGTGCGTGCGTGCGTGGTGGTGTGTGTGTGTGTGTGTGTGTGTGTGTGTGTGTGTGTGTGTGTGTTGTGTGTTACATTTTACAACAGCAG
>CM065715.1:69807798-69825298 GCA_033310375.1 Conus canariensis | reverse complement strand
CACACACATACACACACAACACACACACCACACACACACACCACACACACACAACACACACACACACACACACACACACATACACACACACAACACACACAACAACACACACACACACACACACACACACACAATACACACACCACACATCACACACATACACACAACACACCACATACACACACACACACACACCACACACACAACCACACACACACACACACACACACACACAACACACCACACACACACACACACACACACACACACACAACAACACACACACACACACACACACACACACACACACACACACACACACACACACACACACACACACACACACACACACACACACACACTATATATATATGTGCTACCGCTGCCGCTGCTGCTATTGCTGCTGCCGCCGCCATCACCACCACACCAAATACTAATACACATGATGATGATGATGATGATGATGATGATGATGATGATGATGATGATGATGATGATATTGATAACAACAACGACGAAGACAACAACAACACTAGTAGTAGTAGTAGTAGTAATAGCAGTAGTAGTAGTGGTAGTAGTAGTAGAAGTAGTAGTAGTAGCAGCAGTAGTAGTAGTAGCAGTAGTAGCAGTAGTTGTTGTGGTAATAATAATAGTAGTAGTAATAGTAGCAGCAGCAGTAGCAGTAGCAGCAGCAACGGTAGTATGTAGTAGTGGTAGTAGTTGTGGTAGTAACAGTCGTAGTAGCAGTCGTAGTCATAGTAGCAGCAGCAGCAGCAGTAGAAGTAGTAGTAGTAGTAAGTAGTTAGTAGTAGTAGTAGTAGCAGTAGATAGTAGTATAGCATACATATATGGCTTTTTTTCTAGTCTGTGCGTATGCATCTGGCACATTAGCATACACAATTCTGTAAGAGTGTGTTGTATTATATCTATTCGGTATGCGGTCCATTCTTTTACAATCCTGCCTCAAAGTCCTTTAGGCAAGCTCAATCATGTCAAGGAAAGTGGATCACACACACACACACACACACACACACACACACACACACACACACACACACACACACACACACACACACACACACACACACACACAAGATAGATAGATAGATAGATAGATAGACAGAGAGAGAGAGAGAGAGAGAGAGATATTATGTATACATATTTATATTCATAGATAGATAGAGAGATAGACAGACAGATAAATAGATGGATGAATAGAGATATTGTGTGGTGTTGTTTTGCCGCGCGCGTGGTGCGGGGTGTGTGTGTGTGTGTGTGTGTGTGTGTGTGTGTGTGTGTGTGTGTGTGTGTGTGTGTGTGTGTGTGCGGTGTGTGGTGTGTGTTGTGTGTGTGTGTGCGCGCGCGTGCGGCGCGCGCGTGTGTGTGTGTGTGTGTGTGGTGTTTGTGCCTGCGTGCGTGCGTGCGTGCGTGCGTCTGTGTGTGTGTGTGTGTGTGTATGTGTGTGTGTGTGTGTATGTGTGTGTGTGTGTGTGTGTGTGTGTGTGTGTGTGTGTGTGTGTGTGTGTGTGTGTGTGAACGACGTTATTTGTAGAAAAGGTTTTGGAAATGAAATTCTGGATATTGACATCCTTGCTCACAATCTAACCAACAAAAAAGGACTTGATGACAGACAACATACGAGGAGCATGACAGAATGTTGGAGCGGTAAAGTGCATTGGGTTTCATTTTTTGTTTTTTTGTTTTTTGTTTTGTTTTGTTTTGTTTGTGTGTTTGTTTGTTTTTACAAAATGCATTAAATCACAGGGATGTAGAAATGAACGCTGAAAACATCGTCAAATTGAAACTGAACGTCGATTTGGAATATTCAAAGAATAATGCAAAATATCATTAATATTTTGTTCTCTTGACTTTTAGCCTGTTTGAATGTAATTCTGATCGTCAGTGCGATGATTTAATGCTGTCAGTCTTGTTGTTATTCTTCCCGAGTACCCCTGCCATGCTAATTCTCATCTGTAATGGCAATTTGTCATCCAGTCTCATTCATTCTAATCATTCTAGTTATCACATTTTATGTTTAAGGCCTGAGGGGCTAGCATCCAGTTCCTGGGACACATAGGATCAGGAAGCGACAGACATGTTTTATCCATTTGTGTTTGCATCTCTCTCTCTCTCTCTCTCTCTCTCTCTCTCTCTCTCTCTCTCTCTCTCTCTCTCTTCTGTCTGTCGTCTGTATCTCTCTCTCTCTCTCTCTCTCTCTCTCTCTCTCTCTCTCTCTCTCTCTCTCTCTCTCTTCTGTTATAAAACAAGAGCACAAGTACTGTGTCCTGAGAGTG
Organism: Conus canariensis; assembly: GCA_033310375.1. Taxonomy (NCBI): domain Eukaryota; kingdom Metazoa; phylum Mollusca; class Gastropoda; order Neogastropoda; family Conidae; genus Conus; species Conus canariensis. The sequence goes on along the minus strand of CM065715.1, from coordinate 69,823,004 downwards.
ATAGTGTTTGAGGAACTAACATGACAGCGTATCATTTATTCTCTTGATAAGAAAGAGACACATAGTCCTTTCACCCGCATGAACTAAATCCGAACATTTATACACACGCTGGAAAACATTGTTCTTCTAAGGTCAGTGTCCTCCTCTCAACGGTACACCTGCAGTCTGGTGTTGTGCTGATAAACATCCACATATAAAGTCACTTCCAGCTACAAAAAAGCAGTTATGATCATCCTACCAGACTCATTAACAGAGCAGCAGCGAAAGTGTCACACACTCTTCTCCCGTACATTTGTTATGTATCCTTTGTCCCTTGAAAAATATAATAAATGGCAAAAACACCTATGATATTTTAATTTGCACTCTGCTATTTCATGTCAAAACATCAGACACAAATATTAATATCGGTTTGCGTTAATTCACTTCCAATTGTTGGTAGTCTTTAAATACCGCTGCAAATAGTCAATAACCCAGATTTTCATCCGAATCATATTTGTTCGAAAAGCTCACAAAGTCGTTTGGGTAGTACCGATAGGTAGTGACACTGCTCATATTCCAAAAGAAGATAAACGTTTTTTTCTGCAGTGCAAAAGTGATTAAATTGAAGTGCAAAAGTGATGAAATTGAAGTGCAAAAGTGATTAAACTGAAGTGCAAAAGTGATTAAATTGAAATGCAAAAGTGATGAAATTGAAGTGTAAAAGTGATTAAATTGAAGTGCAAAAGTGATTAGATTCGGGATGCATTTCTATGTCTTTGCAGTTGCTCAAATGCATTGATACAATGAAATCTCAGATGACTTTAAGTATTTTCAACACAACGCAGATGTGACCAAAAAACCACATTGTTCGACATGTCGTGAGTGAAATATTTAAGGAATCTCTCTTTCCAGGAAGAATACGTTTGTCTTATTGTAGTCATTGTTGTCTTATCGACAGAGCGAAGTAAACCTTCGATCCCATTCAGAAGGTGATAGCTCTCAGAAAACGGTAAGCACACTCCACTGATGACATTTGCAATTCCAATGTATCGTGTCCGCTATTTAGCCTGAATGAGTGTATGTGGGCGCTTTTGTTACTGTCGGTGCTGCTCTAGGTTATATGTGTTGTCTTCTCTTTAGTTTTGCCAGATTTCATACGCATGCTTTTGTATAGCAAGGACACTTTGGATTAATAAGCTATTCCAAAAAATTTAGTCCTTCAATGAAGGTCTTTTTCCCTTAAAGTTTCAAGGAAGCTCTCTCTCTCTCTCTTCTCTCTCTCTCTCTCTCTCTCTCTGTCTCTCTCTCTGTCTCTCTCTTTCTCTCTCTCTGTCTCTCTGTCTGTCTGTCTGTCTGTCTCTCTGTCTGTCTGTCTGTCTGTCTGTCTGTCTGTCTCTCTCTCTCTCTCTCTCTCTCTCTCTAATTCCCTGCCAGTTGTCTGCCCACCACTTGTCGGTGTCTAGATTTTCCAGTTTCCCTAGTAATATCCCTGAAGGGCTTGGGTAGAGTAGGCGACCTGACCTCATCTGCATACATTTGCAAGGCTGATGCTTGCAGAGGAGCATGGACGACCGTGATACACTGCAGGATCAGCCCTTCCAGCGAACCCTCCTGCCAGAAGTAAGACTGTGGATTACATTGGCCAGAGGGTTCCAGAAACTTATTTGAAGAATGATGTGCCTGGTCGTAGTTCAGTCTATCTTTCGTTTCTTTTCTCTATGTTTCCGTCTTTCTTTCTTTCTTTCTTTCTTCTTCCTTTCTTTCTTTCTTTCTTTCTTTCTTTCTTTTTCTTTCTTCTTTTTTGTGTGCGTGCTTGTTTTCCTGCTTTTGTTTTTCAGTCTTCTCTCCTTTTCTCTTTGTCTCGGACTCCTGCCCCATTTCTTTTCTTCCCTGCATTCAATTTTTGTTTTTGGTCTTCTTTTGATAATCTTTCCATTTCGTGTACCCCCCCCCGCCCCCCACCCCTACCCCGTCCTTTCTCATTCTTCCTAGATTGTTCTCTGCTCTCCCTCCTCTTCTTCTAAAATTTTCCCTTCTTTTTCTTTGACATTGTTTGTCTTTTTCTTCCGTTCATCGTTAATCCACATTCGTTTGGTCTCCTTGATCATTTTGTTTTGTTGTTTCTTTCATCCTTTTTCGCCTTTCATTCTTCTGTTTTCCTTTTGAATTGTTATCCTCCGTTAAGTTCTATGCTTCCTTGTGTCGTCCTCATTCCTTTCTCTGTTATCGTTGTTATCATTATCGTCGTCATCATCATCATCATCATCATCGTCGTCGTCGTCGTCGTCGTCATCATCATCATCATCATCATCATCATCATCACGTCATCATCATCATCATCATCATCACCACACCACCACCACCAGCAGCAATAGCAGCAGCAGCAGTAGAATCAGCAACCTCAAACCGCATCTAATTTGCTGCTAAAATGTGTTTCACATCCTAATTGTCCAGATAAGCGTAGTGAACATTTAGCGAAACGGTTGATTGTTCCTGAATATATATGCTTTATTTTAACAATGAGAAGAGAAGTCAGTCACCTTCTCTTGGCACGCTATGAAGCAACATTTGATGAAATGATTTGAAAATATATTTTCTTTTAAGACGGCAAACGAGAACATACGGAACATTTCATTACAAACACGGCATGAAAACGGCTTTATGATAACATAGTTATTTCATAGAGTGTTTTAAGAAATGAATCTCTCGTCTATGGGAAATTTGGTGTCTACAACGTGGAAATAAATGTGACTGTATTTTTCCTAAGTATTCTGAATGCCGCGCTGTAACGAATGACAATGTCGTCTCTGGAAATATGGTGAACACTGTGTTGTAGTAAAGATGTATGCATCATGAATATGGCAGGACAGCTAGACGTCAATGTAACTCCCTTGCAATTCCACAGATGTGTATTGTAAATTTGTTGGTCACTGAACACACCATAAGCTATTGCGTGTTGCTGCTTCAGTTGTGTAATAATTTGTTTATGTACACATTATTGATCAATAAAGAAATGTGCTTACAAAAAAAAAAGTTTCTCCGAGCATATTCGACAGCATCGATGTGGATCGTATGTAAGTCACGACAGCCAATTTTAATGTACATCAAAGGTGCGTCAGACAATCATCAATGTACATCACAGGTAGGTCGTGACAGACAATAGTCAATGTACATCACAGGTAGGTCATGACAGAAAATGGTCAATGTACATCACGGTAGGTCATGACAGACAATAGTCAATGTACATCACAGGTAGGTCATGACAGAAAATGGTCAATGTACATCGCAGGTAGGTCATGACAGAAAATGTCAATGTACATCACAGGTAGGTCATGACAGAAAATGGTCAATGTACATCGCAGGTAGGTCATGACAGAAAATGGTCAATGTACATCGCAGGTAGGTCATGACAGAAAATGGTCAATGTACATCGCAGGTAGGTCATGACAGAAAATGGTCAATGTACATCGCAGGTAGGTCATGACAGAAAATGGTCAATGTACATCGCAGTAGGTCATGACAGTAAAATGGTCAATGTACATCGCAGGTAGGTCATGACAGAAAAATGGTCAATGTACATCGCAGGTAGGTCATGACAGAAAATGTCAATGTACATCACAGGTAGGTCATGACAGAAAATGGTCAATGTACATCGCAGTAGGTCATGACAGAAAATGGTCAATGTACATCGCAGGTAGTCATGACAGACAATAGTCACATTGTACAATCACAGTAGTTCATGACAGACAGTAGTCATGTTACATCACAGATAGGTCATGACAGACAATAGTCAATGTACATCGCAGTAGGTCATGACAGACATGGTCAATGTACATCACAGGTAGGTCATACAGACAGTAGTCAATGTACATCACAGGTAGTCATGACAGACAATAGTCAATGTACATCAAAGGTATGCCAGACAACATCGTCATGTCTTATAGATATATCACGACAGTTGTTAATGTAACATAGATATATCACGACAGTTGTCAATGTACACATAGGTATATCACGACAGACAATAGGCAATATACCATCACAGGCATATCACAATAACCGTCAGTGTACATCATTGGTGTATGACGACAACCGTCAATGTATATCAAAGGTATATAACGACAGACAATCGTTTATGTATGGCATGCGTATATAACATCATACAAATATCAATGTGCATCATAAGTATATCACGACAGACAATAGTCAATGTGCATCATAGGTATATCACGACAGACAATAGTCAATGTGCATCATAAGTATATCACGACAGACAATAGTCAATGTGCATCATAGGTATATCACGACAGACAATAGTCAATGTGCATCATAAATATATCACGACAGACAATAGTCAATTTACATCATAGGTATATCACGACAGACAATAGTCAATGTACATCATAGGTATATCACGACAGACAATAGTCAATATACAGCATCATTGCCATGATATACTTTTGACATGCATTGACTAATGTCTGTCATGATATACCTATGATGTTTATTGAAAATTGTCGTGACGTACCAATGGATTATATGCGAATGACATCATGGGCTGCCGCGACTTAGAAATCACAAACAATTGTCAAAATCATGTCAGCCATGACAGACGATCATGCACTCACAGATCCAACAGCTCTCTGTTCCCAGTCAGAACAATATGTTGGTAGTGGTGTTGTGTTTATTGTTGTTATCATACATCCATCCGTTCATCTTTGTATATATGTATAATTCTATGAATCCTTGTATGTATGTATGTATGTATGTATGTATGTATGTATGTATGTTATGTATGTAATGTATGCGTGTATGTATGTATGCATGTATGTATGTATATATGTTTATATGCATTTATGTATGTATTTATGTAGGTAGGTAGGTATCTACCTATCTATCCATCTATCTATCTCTCTGTATCTATCTATCTATCTATCTATCACTATCTATCTATTATCTATCTATCTATCTATCTACTATCTGTCTGTCTGTCTGTCTGTCAATCCATCTGTCTATCTATCTACCTTTCTGACTGTCTGTCTGTCTATTAATATATATATGTAAAGCTGAACAGGAAGAGCCTTTACTCATATACACAGTCAATATATATGTAAAGCTGAACAGGAATAGCCTTTACTCATATACACAGTCAATATATATGTAAAGCTGAACAGGAAGAGCCTTTACTCATATACACAGTCATGACCAAACGATGTAGAAGAGAAGAGAAAGTCAACTGCACAAGATACCAAAGAAAGGAACTGAGACGAGAGAGAGAGAGAGAGAGAGAGAGAGAGAGAGAGAGAGAGAGAGAGAGACTGACAGACAGACAGACAGACAAACAAACAGAGACACAGAGAGAGAGAGAGAGAGAGAGAGAAGACTGACAGACAGACAGACAGACAGAAACAAACAGAGAGACACAGAGAGAGAGAGACAGACAGACTGACAGACTGACAGACAGACAGACAGACAGACAGACAAACAAACAGAGACACAGAGAGAGAGAGAGAGAGAGAGAGAGAGAGAGAGAGAGAGATCAGGCAGAAGATCCCCCTTGATCCTCCATAGATTAATCCAAGCCTGCAGACCCTCCAAGTCCGGTCCACGGTACGATCAGCAGTGCAGACAAAGCCCTGTTCCCTTTCGACCACCCCTCAGCCCCAAAGTCCGGTAAGTAGGCTGGACTCGCTGTGAAATGGATGTGGGGAGTGCCCTCCCTTTTTGCCCTGTCTGAAGCTAATGGTTTTCAAATCTGGGCTCTTTCAATAGCGCCAATCTGCGTGCGAAGGGAATATCAAACATAGTCGAGCTAGGAGGGGGTCAGCTGTAAAATCTGTCACCGTTGCGTGTTCGGATTGTGTCTTCTGAACGAAGGGAAAGGGTAGGGAGGTGAATGGATGGGATGGGAGTAATAGGGTGAGGGGAGTATGGACAGGCAGTTGGGAGAGGAAGGGGGGGGGGTGTATGTGAAAGGGGCTGGGAGCAGAGGGACAAGGAAGGTGCGGTACGTGGGTGTGCTGGTACGGCTGACAGTACTCATGTCTATTTAACTATTCCTGTGTTTGGTTTGTTGTAAGTTTTAACTCAACGTGTTACGAAATGCATCCATGCACTCACTCTACTTTGATGGACCACGTATGTGTTAAATAAGCGGCGAGACATATAAATTACAAGATGCGCAGTGCAGTTTAGAGGAATGTTACAGAGATTGAGATTTTATTTATTAATGATGGTCACTTCAAAGAGAAATACGCTTGTAAAGATGACACGAGAAATTATGTTATATGACTTACTGAAATTCACAAACGTTCAGTGCGCTATTATCATACACTAACTGAAAAAGATGTTCCGCCAAAACTCTGTGTTAAATAAGACTTAAAACTTCCAGCACATTCTGACTGGAAATCAGGTTTTCTATAAACTCATGATATGAATAACAACACACTGAGATATGTATGTTGCACAGATGCCCTAAGTGCAAATGTTTATGGAGTTCGAAAAGAAGTTAAATACAGATTTTGTGGTAAACATAAAGAATCTATTGATCAAATGCTTTTGCAATGCACATAATACATCCGTGTCTTTTGGTTGTGTTTATAGAGCCTACAAGTGAGACCGTACAAATGCAAAGAACCCAAGCCTAACTGAACCATTTCCCTTTTTAGGCTTCGATTTAACGTTATTTAGGAAGAAACTGTAGGGAGAGCTCGACAGCAGAAGGTGTAAAGAGAAGAAACCCCCCTCAGACAAGCGTTTGACCCTGAACTCCTTACACTCTAAAAGGGCTGGGCCGCATCCAAGTCATAAATCCTAGATGCCCTTCTAGAAGCCTTAACCTACCTGGACAGTGTCATCGACAAGCAGGGGACACAGACACAGACTTCAGAGCAAGGATCGGAAAGGCCAGGGCAGCGTTCGGACAGCTATGGAACATCTGGAGCTCCAAGGAATTGTCAATTAAAACCAAAGTCAGGCTATTAAACACCAATATGCCTGCGCAAGATTCTCCGCATCCGATGGCCAGACACCATCAACAACAACGAACTCTGGGAGATGACAAATCAGCTGCCCGCAGAGCAGGAAATCAAGAAACGACGTTGGGGCTGGGGTGGACATACACTGCGGAATCCTGCCAGCAACATCACCAGACAAGCCCTTACATGGAACCCGCAAGGAAAGCGAAAAAAGGTCGGCCAAGGAACACCTGGCGCCGGAACATGGAAGCTGACATCACGAACATTTGGATGACACGGAACAAGCTGGAAAGTAGAGCCCAGGACAGAGACCCCTGGAGCTCCTCGGTTGGCAGCCTATGCCGTAAGAAGGGTAAAAGGCGATAGGCTTCTACTGCCAGTTTTTTCCCTGGCGCTGCCGACAATCAAACCCGCAACTTGTGGATAGGTGGGCATCTCAAGGCGTGCCTTTTTATACTGTTGGTAACTTGAAAGCTGTTGAAAATGTTTGACACAATAAAAATGGGATCAAATCATCATCAGTTATATTCGACTGCTTTCTCTCTCTCTCTCTCTCTCTCTCTCTCTCTCTCTCTCTCTCTCTCTCTCTCTCTCTCTCTCTCTCTCTCTCTCTCTCTGATGTTAAAATAATGATTGAAATAATTACTTTCACCTTGCCACTAGACATATAAAGCCCTTTCCTTCCTGTTCATCTTATGTTTCATTTTATTTAATGTTAAATAAAGAATAAGAACAAACAAACAGACAATCAGGCATGTAAGTCAAATGCACATTACAATCAACACATAAAAAGTTTTTTTTAAAAAAGCAGAACTTTATGGATAAGATAAACAAAATGAACATTAACCCTATACAAAACAAATGAAAAAAAGTAAATTGAATCAAAGAAGAAAATTTTCATGAAGTCAGGTAAATAGATTACACAGCGAACTTTTTTCGACAGCTATCGATTCTCTTCATCATAGACCGAATGCCACACTGCCTGTCTTTCCTTCTGTTTTATCTACATACTATGTACAGTCCTTTTTCCAGTCATTCATTTCATTCACTGTCTAATGTCGAATGAGACACTGATTAACACATTAATGATGTCTACAATTTTTGGCCATCATTTTTGTTCCGTTTCGTCATCGGCTTCCATTTTGTGTTGACCTCATGTAGCTTTCGCTAGTCTGATTGTGAGTTCTTGAAGGTCTGCTTAAGGTTGAACTAGAAATGCATCGATGTTATCAGAGAAACGCAGGCTGTAGAGAAGCCGCCCTGTAACGGATATGGAGGTGAAGATATATTTTGTAAAGAGGCCAACATGTGATGGACATGGAGATGGAGATGTACAGGTTGTTAAGAGGCCACCCTGTAATGGACATGGAGATGGAGATGTACAGGTTGTTAAGAGGCCACCCTGTAATAGACATGAAATGGAGATGTACAGGTTGTTAAGAGGCCACCCTGTAATGGACATGGAGATGGAGATGTACAGGTTGTGAAGAGGTCACCCTGTAATGGACATGGAGATGGACATGTACAGGTTGTAAATAGGCCACCCTATAATGGATATGGAGATGATGTACAGGTTGTAAATAGGTCACCCTGTAATGGACATGGAGATGGAGATGTACAGGTTGTTAAGAGGCCACCCAGTAATGGATATGGAGATGATGTACGGGTTATAAATAGGCCACCCTGTAATGGACATGGAGATGTAGATGTACAGGTTGTAAATAGGCCACCCTGTAATGGATATGGAGATGATGTACGGGTTATAAATAGGTCACCCTGTAATGGACATGGAGATGGAGATGTACAGGTTGTAAATAGGCCACCCTGTAATGGACATGGAGATGGAGATGTACAGGTTGTAAATAGGTCACCCTGTAATGGACATGGAGATGGACATGTACAGGTTGTAAATAGGCCACCCTGTAATGGATATGGAGATGATGTACAGGTTGTAAATAGGTCACCCTGTAATGGACATGGAGATGGAGATGTACAGGTTGTTAAGAGGCCACCCAGTAATGGACATGGAGATGGAGATGCACAGGTTGTTAAGAGTCCACCCTGTAATGGACATGGAGATGGAGATGCACAGGTTGTTAAGAGTCCACCCTGTAACGGACATGGAGATGGAGATGTACAGGTTTTTAAGAAGGGCACCCTGTAATGGACATGGAGATGGAGATGTACAGGTTTTTAAGAGGCCACCCAGTAATGGACATGGAGATGGAGATGTACAGGTTGTAAATAGGCCACCCTGTAATGGATATGGAGATGGAGATGTACAGGTTGTAAATAGGCCATCTTGTAATGGATATGGAGATGATGTACAGGTTGTAAATAGTCCACCCTGTAATGGATATGGAGATGATGTACGGGTTGTAAATAGACCACCCCGTAATGGACATGGAGACGGAGATGTACAGGTTGTAAAGTGGCCACCCTGTAATGGACATGGAGATTTACAGGTTGTAAATAGGCCACCCTGTAATGGATATGGAGATGATGTACGGGTTGTAAATAGACCACCCCGTAATGGACATGGAGACGGAGATGTACAGGTTGTAAAGTGGCCACCCTGTAACGGACATGGAGATGGAGATGTACAGGTTGTAAAGAGGTCACCCTATAATGGATATGGAGATGATGTACGGGTTGTAAATAGACCACCCCGTAATGGACATGGAGACGGAGATGTACAGGTTGTAAAGTGGCCACCCTGTAACGGACATGGAGATGGAGATGTACAGGTTGTAAAGAGGTCACCCTATAATGGATATGGAGATGATGTACGGGTTGTAAATAGGCCACCCTGTAATGGATATTCAGATGGAGATGTACAGGGTTAAAAAACAGTGCCTGCCAATGTATATGAAGACGGGGATGTGCGAAAACCGTACCTAGTGGGTGTGGGTAGGGTGTGGGCTGAACAGAGGTTGCACATATTCACATCCATTGTACTCTGCTCTGAAGAAGGCTGCTTGCAGCCAGCGTCGTCACTGCAGTAATGATAGTGGGTGGATGGGGGCAGGGGATGGGGCACGTTTGACTTGTTCTTACTGTCTTGGTACAGCCGCAGTCTCTGTGGGACGACATTATTGGATTTTTCTTTTAACCTTCAGTCTCTCTAAACTGGTTTCAAAGTGAAGTGACTGCAGTGAGAAACTGAAACAAGATTTTAGAAAAACCACTGTACCGCCACATGAAAGAATAAACAAATTACAAAACTAACATATACCCGTTTTGACCCCTTTGGCCTTCTTCAGGAAAGACAAACAACATTCAAGCCAATAGAAAGAAACAGTCACTTGTCCCCTCACACTGGGAGCAAAATGGACTTGGAATTGAAACGAGACTGCTGGGAGGGATGGCAATATACATAAAAAAAAATGTTAAGAAGAAGAAGAAGAAGAAGAAGAAGAAGAAGAAGAAGAAGAAGAAGAAGAAAGAAGAAGAAGAAGAAGAAGAAAAAGAAGGAGGAGGAGGAGGAGGAGGAGGAGGAGAACAAGGAGGAGAAGAAGAAGGAGGAGGAGGAGGAGGAGGAGGAGGACAAGGAGGAGAAGGAGAAGAAGAAGATTGAAGGACAACAGAGATAAGAGGGAAGTGAAGGAGAAGAAGACAGAGAAGAAGAAGGAGGAGGAAGTGGGAGGGCGGGTAGAGGAAGAAGAAGGAGAAGAAGAAGCAAGATATAGACATCGGGAATAATAATGAAACAGAATTTGTTTTAAGTCTGCTAATGTTTATAATAATAATCATGATCATAAACATGAAAATAATGATATTGATAGTAATGATATAGGAATAGGAAAGATAGCATGTTGAAATCTAAGAATTATGCTGATGCAAACTGTTGACATTGATACTGATAATGATGGCTGTAGTCAGACTTAAAATCATGATGTCAGTGATAATGAAAATGACACTGCTACTACTATTACTGCGTCTGCTGCTTCTGCTGCTCCCACTACTACTACTAACTACTACTACTACTACTACTACTACTACTACTACTACTACTACTACTACTACTACTACTACTACTACCATTACATTGATAATAAGAGGAAAAATAAGAATAATGAATACCAAACAGAAGACGACAATGATGAACAGCAAATAAAATAGATTGATTATGAATACCAAGCATAAGACAGTAACAATGAACATCAAATAGAAGACAGTAATTACGAAATCCGAACAGAGGACGATCATTATAAACATCAAACAGAAGACAGTATACTGTTGATACGTGACAGAAGACATAGAGGAAAGGAAAAGGAAGGCAGAACTCCACAGCCATGTACAAAGACTGGAAGAGAATGAGGAGGAATGAAACGAAAACAAATATGAACAAAAAAAAAGACCAAAAAAGAAAAAAACTGCTTGAAGAGGGGAGAAAGATGAAGAAATCAGAGAAGGAACAGAGGTAGGAATGGGCGAGAGGAAAAAAGGTATTTCACTAAAAGGAAAATCACTATATCAGTCACTTCCCATGAGAACAGCTGTTACGCCTGAGATTTCGGATTCTAAATCTCTCCCAACCTATGCATAAAGGGATGAATTCTGCATTGTTTCACCGGCTGCAATCTTAAATGCCTGCAGGTTTTACTTATGCAAATCTACGCAAATGGGATAAGGTCGTCTACAATTTACCAGCTCGTCTCAGACTTTATTAGGCAGCATCTGGACAATGCAGACCAATGGTCTGCTGATGGAAATCGGAATAAGAAATGGAATCAGTCTCCAATGCATGCATAGGAACAGTACAGAATGTTTATTTTTTAGAGGAAGAGAGCGGGGAAGAGAGAGAGAGAGAGAGAGAGAGAGAGAGAGAGAGAGGGAGAGAGAGGAGAGAGAGAGAGGAGAGAGAGAGAGAGAGAGAGAGAGAGAGAGAGAGAGAGAGGCAACGCAGTGACAGAGAGAGAGACAGACAGATGCAATTTGATCAGCTTTGAAATGACTCTCTGCAGTATATTAGGCTATACACAGTATGAACTGAAGTGCACTATAATGCAAACCTCTCTATGGTTTCCTATCAGCTGATCGCTCTTCTGTACTATTAGAGTGTGAAAACTCTGCACAGTAAGCGCCAAGAGTACAGCGTCCAGTTGCTTTCCATGTATCCGAATCTTTATGATCTCTCTGAAACACTGTATGTACAGACAGTATGGCAACACCGTATACTAAGTTGTTAGTGTAGCACACTCCCGCTACTCCCATCCAATGTTGTCTTCCAAAATGCACCCCGCCCACCCACCCACCCACCCAACCACACCCCTTCTTTCTTCCACGGCTGTCCACCTGGGTGCTGAGAGGTTGAGTTCGTGATGATGACGCATTTGAATGTTACTGGTAAAGTAGAATTTTTTAGCAGTGGAGACATCCCATGACATGATTCGTTATACTGATGGTATGCAAATGGATGGCAGAAAAAATGAACACTTATTCTGTTTTTTTCTTTATGCTGACAAGAAGGAGAAGAGCTAAAGCTGTTTTACTTCCAGCCTACATGTTACAGATAGTTGCTACCACTGCGTCTACAACCACCCCATTATCAGCAATATTGCTGTTACAACCATTGTTACCATTTTTTTTTCTAACTACTGCTCTTTCATGAATAATGATGACGATAACAGTGCTGCTGCTGCTGCTGCTGCTGCTGCTACTGCTGCTGCTGCTGCTGCTGATGATGATGATGATGATGATGATGATGATGATGATGATGATGACAACGATAACGAGCAGCCCTCTTTTATTCTAAACCTCTTTTTTTCTTTTCGATGACCCATTTCTTCCCCTCCACGTTCAAAGGAAAAAAAGACTGTTGTACTGAAGAAGTGCACTGCTTTTGTGTACTGACCATAGCCATATTCTCCCATTTCCTAAATAGGTTATTCTTGGCTCTATAGCCAGTCCAGGTATTCAATGGAACTCTGGTAAATTAATATGAAATGTCAACGAGAGCATCCACTGTAACCAACATCCTGGACATGAAGGAGGCAGAGTTGTCTGAGTGAAGGCAGACAGGGAGGATGGTGACAGAGCTGTCTGGAATAGTTCTCAATCATGCTGCTCTGTCCTTACTTCATTAGGCTGGCACAGGCACGTGAGTCCTCCCTCAGTCCGTGTGTGTGGTTGAAATGGCGTAGACGATGTCTGAAAAATATGGGATGAGTGATTATGTCAACGAAGTTGTTCATAGCTTAGCAGATGGTGCGAACAACCCCAAGGTTGCGTGACGGGAAAAATAAACATAACCGGTTTTGTTTTGATAATACCACAAACTGTGAAGAACAGAGAGACGATATGGGCAAGACAACAAGGGAGAAAACAGAATCGAGAAAGGTGGGAATGAGAGAAGAAAAAAAGAAACAATTAAGAAAGACTATCAGGAACCAATCAAAAGAGGAATGAAAAGACAAATAGAAAATAACACACACACACACACACACACACACGCGCGCGCGCGCGCGCGCGCGCACGCACGCACGCACACACACAATCAGGGATGAAAGGGAATACGAAAATAGGAGGAAGGAGAAGTAAAACAGGAAGAGGAAAGAGAACTCGAAAATGAAAACGAAATGATTAAATGATTAAGAGATAAGCGAATGAAGAAGGGGTGAGAAAAACGTGTGTGTGGTGGAAGGGGAAGGGAGATGGAGGTACTCGATACCTCACTACCATTACTCACATCGAGTGTGCCCTCCCCCCCCCCCCTTAACTTCCCCATCCATCTCCTCATCTTGGCCCCCTCCTTCACAGAGGGATCAGCTCAAAAGATGGAGATGGGGATTACCAGACTAAAAACTCAAAGAAAGACAAGAAGATGATTTGAATTATAATGAAGAAGAAGTAAGTGGGGGGAAAAGCGAAGGAAAGAAATTATGGAAAACGAAATCCCATGAGGGGGGATAAAAAAAAATCATAAATGAAATTGCTATCAACAGAACAAGAAAAACAAATAGAGAAAAAAAATTATCAAAAAGGTGGAATTGGGGAAAAGGGAAAAAGCAGAGAGCTAAAGGAGGGAGGGTGGAAGATGGTGGATGGGGGGGGGGGGAGGATGTACAAAAACACCAGTCTCACATGAACTCGAGAGTGATGAGCTGAATCCTGTCCCATGAGAACTCCCCATCATGCCTCGGATTTCAGATTTTTTCTTCTTTCCTAAGTGTATGCAAAAAGGATGAATTCTGCCTGGTTTTACCAGCCACAATGTTCACCGCCTGCAGGCATCAGCCACGCAAATTTCAGCAAATGAGATCAGGTTGCCTATCCTGTACAAGCTTTCACAGACTTTATTAGGGAACATCTGGACAATTCAGCCATCTAGTCGGGTGACGGGACTTGGAATGGGAAACACAATTAGTCTCTAATGAAGGGCAGTTCAGACTGAAGGTGACTTGGGAAGCGATGGAATGTGTATCATTGGAGAGAGAGACAGACAGGACAGACAGGGCAGACAGACAGACAGACAGACAGACAGACAGACAGACAGAAGAGAGAACAGGAAATAAAAATAACTAGAGCACAAGGTCACAGAGTAAAACATCTGGTGAATGTTTGTTTCTTTGTCTCTTTGTTGTTTGTTTGTTTGTTTCATCCTGGTGTACACACACGCATGCACACACACGCGCACACGCACACACACACACACACACACACACACACACACCACACACACACGCACACACACCCCAACACACACACAAAGAGAGAGACAGAGAGAGAGAGAGAGAGAGAGAGCGTGCGTGTGTGTGCACATGCATGTATGCGTGTTTTCATGCGTGCGTAAATGCGTGCGTGCGTGCGCACGCCTAGTGTGTGTGTGTGTGTGTGTGTGTGTGTGTGTGTGTGTGTGTGTGTGTGTGTGTGTGTGTGGTGTGTGTGTGTGTGTGATTGTCGTAATGCGAGCGTGTGTGCGTGGGAGCATGCACGCGCATGCGCGCACACGCGTATGTGTGTGTGTGTGTGTGTGTGTGTGTGTGTGTGTGTGTGTGTGGTGGTGTGTGGTGTGTGTGAATGAATGTGCATGTGGTGTTGAGAGAGAGAGAGGGGGGGAGGGTGGAATTATGGTTTTATAAGCCTTTCTGTATTGGAATGAGAAAACAAAATGTTGTACTGAGGTATCTTTAATATGTCTGCACCTATGGAAGTCGAACG
Source organism: Conus canariensis (assembly GCA_033310375.1). Taxonomy (NCBI): domain Eukaryota; kingdom Metazoa; phylum Mollusca; class Gastropoda; order Neogastropoda; family Conidae; genus Conus; species Conus canariensis. The sequence continues at coordinate 69,807,885 of CM065715.1, read as the reverse complement.
TGTTTCCGAGTTGTATCTCATTCTTTTGCCGTCAGCTTAACACTGATATCGATCATATTCTTTGACTGCATCTGATTCCTCTGTCAT
>CM065715.1:69790298-69800298 GCA_033310375.1 Conus canariensis | reverse complement strand
TTTGTGCTTGCATCTCTCTCTCTCTCTCTCTCTCTCTCTCTCTCTCTCTCTCTCTCTCTCTCTCTCTCTCTCTCTCTCTCTTAAACAAAGACCTGTATTCTTACTCTGAGTGTAGACGGCTAAAACTGAACAAGAACATGAGCACTGTGTTCTGTGAGTGATATTGGATAAGGTATGGTAAGGTAATGTTGCTTATAGCCTAGCCGACCGCAAAGGGCCATATCAGGTCTGTCACCGCGTTGAAGTCAACTCACAAGTCATTCATTCACACAACCCTTTAAAATACATCTTCTAAAAACACACCCGAAATTTTGTTAAAGATCTTTCCACTATAAAATCTCAGATCCGATGAAAAATGTTAATCTCCTTCAAGAATTCAAAAGACCAGGTGGAATATCTCTGAACAAGGTTTTCATGGATTCTGCTGTGAAATGTTTGTGTCTCACATCATGCAAGTCCCAACACTCTAAAAGAATATCTTTCATTGTGAGTGGTACATAACACGGAAAGCACCACGGAGCTTCTTCACTCTTTAAAAGGTACGAATGGCCGGTGTGCAGCCGGCATAGAACCGTTTCTTCGCGACCTCCAGAGGTAGATGAGAGGAACTCTTTTAGGTTTGGACAAGGAACTTCGTGATTCCTTTGTCAAGAAAGAGGCACATAGTCCTTGAACGCACGTGATCCGAACTAAATCCTGACATTTATACACACGCTGGAAAACGTTTTATTCTAAGGTCCCTGTCCTTCTGTCAACGGTGTATCTGCAGTCCGGCATTATACTACTACACGTCGACATAAAGAATTCAATTCCAGCTGAAAAAAAAGAGCAGCGAAGATAATCCCACCAGATAATCCTTATCAGCTGTGCAGCGACCAAAGTATAACGCACTATATCAAACTCCCCCCCCCCCCTACATTCAATATGTACCCTTCCCCGTCCCTTAAAAGAAGACAACGCAAAAACACTTACAATATTTTGATCTCCACTCTTTTATTTCAAAACTTAAAATTCAGACGCAAACCTTTACATCTGCTTGTGTAATCTCAGCTCTAATTGTTTGCAGTTTTGAAATGGTCAATCAACCAGATATTCATCCGAATCATATTTATTCGAAAAGCTTACAAAGTCGTTTAGGTAGTACCAATAAGCAGTGACTAGCACATATTCCAAAAGATTTTTTTTTCTGAAGTGCGAATGTGATTAAATTGGTGATGCGTGTCATTGTCTATTCAATTGCTCAAACTTTATTGATAAAATGAAATCCCAGTTGACTTAACTTAAGTATTTTCAACACCATGCAGATATGTACAAACAGCAACATTTTTCAACATGTCGTGATTTAATTATTGAAGTTATGACCCTTTCCAGGAAAAAAAAGTATTTAATATTGATGCCTTTTTGACAGAGCGAAGTAGACTTTCGAGCCCATTTACAAAACAAGGTGATAGCTATCTGGAAACTAATAAACACGCTCTACTGATGGCATCTGCTATCACAATGCATCTCTGTCCGCTCTTTAGCCTGAATGAGTTTACGTGGGTGCCTTTGTTATCGTCAGTGCTGTTCTCAGGTGTGTGTGTTGGAGGGGGGGGGGGGGGGTGCGTGCGTGCGTGTGTGCGTGTGTGTGTGTGTGTGTTCTCCTTAGCTTTGTTATATTTCATATACATGCATTAGTATAGCATGGACAGTTTGGATGAATAAGCTACGCCTAGAAGTTCATTCCTTCAGTAAAGGTCTTTTTGCCCACTTAAATTTTAAGTAATCTCTCTCTCTCTCTCTCTCTCTCTCTCTCTCTCTCTCTCTCTCTCTCGGGGGTCACGTGGTTTGACGCGAAGCGACAGGGCGCCATTTATTTCAACTGCGGCAATTGTTTTCTATTTTCCTGTGACAATGCCAGTTACTGGACTTCCAGCGACTGCGGAGACAGCCAGCCCTAAACGCCCTGTTGACCGAAAACTGTTTCAAGTTGGAACATTACTGGAGAAGGCAGCAACACAGTGGTCGTTCTGCGACTGAAGCCGGTCAGCCCAGTGTCAACAACAATGGTGGATCCTGTGCTGAATCGGAGAACACAAGTTCATTACTGCAGGAAGAAGCCCCCCCCACCCCCCACCCCACCCCACCCCCGCCTCCCCTGCCAGGTGCGACGAGACCAAGAGAGATCGAAGCAGCAGAACAGACGTCTTGAACAGGTTGGTGCTGGTCTCGGTACCACTAGTGACGCGAATGATCTGGCCGTGCCAGACACCGATTTGGAAGAACACAGTGCACAGCACAGAACACATCAAGCCGACTCGCGATGATGGTGACGCGTCGCATATTCAGGATTCGCTTCTGTCTTTGCATTTCGAGTGTAGCATCAGGGACCAAAAAATCCACCCGTCGGACATCGACACAAGTCTGGAACAAGCTGTAGACAAAATTGTCGCTGGGTTTGATACGGGAATGGTTAAGGGTTATGTCGCTACTCTGACGGATCGACAGGTACAGAGACGATTGCGAGATTCACACAGAAACAAAGCATTTCGGAAGGTCGTGTTTCATCAGACGGATGATGTGGGTGTGCTGCTGTGTGAATCAGATGATGTTCTCAAATACTCCTGCAATCCGTGCTCGGTGGACGATTGCTTATTTTGGTTTATGAAGCAGGAAGACAGACACATGTCAACAGAGGAATGTGTTAAACTGACCAGCCTTCGGAAAGGAAGACGTATCGGCAACACGAAATAGCCGAGACCCAAGCACGTGCTCTACGGCGTCTGCACGCTCTCCACGGACTGATCCAGTTCTACCTGGGGTGACCGTCGTCTACAGAACTGACAGTGAACGCGTACCAGTGACATTTTCTCGTTCTAGACTTTGTCATGTAAAGTGAAAGAAAAAGACATTGCTGTGGTTTCCATGTCACTGAAATTGAAATCGAGTCGCGTTTCTGTCGTACATCGCGCCGATTTGGTTAATGGGCTTTACAGATTAAAAGCATGTAACTTCCTTCTCTCTCTCTCTCTCTCTCTCTCTCTCTCTCTCTCTCTCTCTCTCTCTCTCTCTCTCTCTCTCGCCAATCGTCTGCCCACCACTTGTAGGTGTCTAGATTTTCCAGATGTTTCCCAGTGATATCTCTGAAGGGCTTGGAGAGGGTATGCGACCTAACCTCATCTGCATACATTTGCAAGGCTGATGCTTGTAGAGGAGCATGGAAGACTTGATACACTGCAGAACCAACCCTTCAAGCGAACCCTTCTGCCCGCAGTAAGACTGTGGATTACATTGACCAGAGGCTTCCAGAATGATCTGCCTGGTCGTGATTCTGACTATCTTTCTTTTCTTTGCGTACCGTGTTTCTTTCTTTCTTTTCTTTCCCCTTACTTCTGTTTCTTGTGTGTGTGTGTGTGTGTGTGTGTGTGTGTGTGTGTGTGTGTGTATGTGTGTGTGTGTGTGTGTGTGTGTGTGTGTGTGTGTGTGTGTGTTCTCCTTTCTTTTGTTTTTTTTATCTTCTCTCCTTTTCTTCTTTCTCTCGCACACCTCCTTTGACATTTTTCCTCTGCCCTGCTTTTAATTTTAAGACCGTTCTTCTTTTGTTGATCTTTCCGTTTTATTTACCCCTTCCCCTGTCTCATTCTTTCGCGGTTTGTCCTCTGCTGTCTCTTCTCTTTTTCACAAACTTTCTTTTATTTTTCTTTGACATTGCTTTCCTTCTTTCATTCATCTTAATCTTAGCTGGTTTTTTGTCACCTTCTTTATTTTGCTGTATTTTGCTGCTTCCATCATATTTCCCCCTTCTTCGGTCTGTTTTCCTTTTTCAAGCGTCATTTTCCATTAATTTTCTATGCTGCCCGCTTATCTCCCTAATCCCCCCCCCTCCCCCTCCTCTGAAAATCATCGTCATCATTATCGTCATTGGCAGCAACTGCAGCAGCAGCAGAATCCATGGGAGGAGAATCATTATAATCATAATCACATTCACTACCTTCTTCCTTACTTGTTTTGTTTTTCTTTATATATTCTTATTTTTTCCAACCCCTACCACCATCCCAACTCCCCGTATCTTCAAAAGTCTGTTTTGTACAAAGCAGCTTCAAAACGCGTGTAATTTGCTGCTAAAAGCCTGTTTCACAGCCCAGTTGTCTAGGTTGACATCGTAATAAATATTTTAATGAGACGATCAATCGTTCCTCAACAAATAAGTGTCTTAGTTTCACAATGAAAAGAGAACGGTCAGTCATATTTTCCTCATGTGCCATGAAGCAAAATGTTCTGTGAATGATTTGAAAATACAACTTTTTAAAGACGGTAAAAACAGCAACATACAGAACACGGTGTTATCTAGTAAACACGACATTTAAACGGCTTTATGATTAAACAAAAATTTACTATGGTGTTGTAAGAAATGAATCACATAATTATTTGGAAAGTATGGCGACTATAGCGTTGAAATAAATGTGGCGGTCTTCTTCCTCAGTATGCTGAATGCGGTAATGTAATAAATAACGATTTCGTCTCTGGAAACACGGAGAATACTGCGTTGTAGGAAATTTGCTGTCATCATTGAAACGTAGGTTCAATTGGAAAAAAAAAAATGTCCAAGTCCCGTAACTCATATAGAGTAGTGAAACAGCAGAAATTTGCCGTCTGGGGGCGTATCATTATGGAAGACGGATCATATCGCTCTTCTTCCGCCACCTTGATATAATCTGATCTTAATTTAATCATGTACCCACTCTCTGCTGTGTGGACAGAGATGCTTTATTTAATCATGTACCCACTCTCTGCTGTGTGGACAGAGATGCTTTATTTAATCATGTACCCATTCTCTGCTGTGTGGACAGAGATGCTTTATTTAATCACGTACCCACTCTCTGCTCTGTGGACAGAGATGCTTTATTTAATCATGTACCCACTCTCTGCTGTGTGGACAGAGATGCTTAATTTAATCATGTACCCACTCTCTGCTGTGTGGACAGAGATGCTTTATTTAATCATGTACCTATTTCTGCTGTGTGGACAGAGATGCTTTATTTAATCATGTACCTGTTCTCTGCTGTGTGGACAGAGATGCTTTATTTAATCATGTACCTATTCTCTGCTGTGTGGACAGAGATGCTTTATTTAATCATGTACCTGTTCTCTGCTGTGTGGACAGAGATGCTTTATTTAATCATGTACCTGTTCTCTGCTGTGTGGACAGAGATGCTTTATTTAATCATGTACCCTATTCTCTGCTGTGTGGACAGAGATGCTTTATTTAATCTGTCCTTTCTCTGATGTGTGGACAGAGATGCTTTATTTAATCACGACCTATTCTCTGCTGTGTGGACAGAGATGCTTTATTTAATCGTTCCTATTCTCTGCTGTGTGGACAGAGATGCTTAATCTGTATATTTACAGATCTTATGTAATCTGTTCCTTCGCTGTGTGTGGACAGAGATGCTTTATTTAATCATGTACCCATTCTCTGCTGTGTGGACAGAGATACTTTATTTAATCGATGTACCCATCTCTGCATGTGTGGACAGAGATGCTTTATTTAATCACGCACTCACTCTCTGCTGTGTGGACAGAGATGCTTTATTTAATCATGTACCTATTCTCTGCTGTGTGGACAGAGATGCTTTATTTAATCATGTACCATCTCTGCTGTGTGGACAGAGATGCTTTATTTAATCTGTCCATTCGCTGCTGTGTGGACAGAGATGCTTTATTTAATCATGTACCCATTCTCTGCTGTGTGGACAGAGATGCTTTATTTAATCATGTACCCACTCTCTGCTGTGTGGACAGAGATGCTTTATTTAATCATGTACCTATTCTCTGATGTGTGGACAGAGATGTTTTATTTAATCACGTGCCTATTCTCTGATGTGTGGACAGAGATGCTTTATTTAATCATGTACTACGGGGCAAACTTATTTATCATGCTTCTTGATGTGTGGACAGAGATGCTTTATTTAATCATGTACCTATTCCTGATGTGTGGACAGAGTGCTTTATATAATCACGTACCTATTCTATGCTGTTGGACAGACTCTTCAAGGCATAAAACACCGACCTCATAAAAGTTCGAGCACGCAACCTCACCCCAACGCTAACGCCTAATATCGACTAAGCACCTTAACACTGAATGAGCACCTTGGACGACCGTTTTATCTGTGAAAAGTTTGCTGAATGCAATGCTGTTATAAATACAACTTTGTTTTTGGAAAGCACGCTTAACACGGCACTGCAAGACGTGATGCTGTCTTTTTTTTATAAACATTTTTTATTTCTTTCCTCATTCTTTCTTCCATTCCACAGTTCCTTCTTTCTCTCTTCTCCATTCTTTCATCAACATGATCTTTCACTTTGCTGTGCATTTCGGATGCAAATTACCACATATTTTTGTTATTAATCATATTTATACATGTTTGACAGTATTGTAGTAAATAAACGGTGAAACATATTAGAAATGAGTTTTTTTCAGTATGAATGGATTTGAGTGAAAGTTCAATGTATGCCGAGAAAAGGTTTTTTTTTGTTGTTGTTGAATATACACATACATACACAAACAAACAAAATTCCAATTGAAACCGAAAACCCCATCCATCCACAAATCCAGGATATCAGTATGAATAATTATAATTTATGCATTCGCTAAGCACAGTCCTCTGAGTTCTTACAAACTACAAGCACATAATGGCAAACAAACACACCCGCTCACTCCACTCACACCCCCCCCCCTCCCCACCACCCACACCCACACCCCTACTTTCTCTCTTCTTCTGATTTAATGATACTTAAACAATATACATGTACAATTTATAATAATGAAGTACTGTTTTCTTCGTGCGGTACCATGCGATAGCTGTTGTACATGATACATAGCATACGTTCACTGCAATCATCCTTCATAATAGAGATTTGTGATGCTGTCTTCTTTTCTAGAGGAAAACCACAGACATGCAGAATGTTGTCATGCTCAGACTGTCCACTTGTAGTCAGCTCCAAGTCCATGTCCTACCAGTGCCAAATCACCAAGTAGAAAGAAACTCGTGGAGAGCGTGGCAGCAGAGAATCCTCAGAAGAGAAGCCCCCTTCAAGCAAGTGTTTCGGCCCTTATCTCCTGACACTCTAGGGGGGTTGGGCCACACCCGGTTCATGACTCCGGATGTCCCTCTGCTGCCCCTTTTTTTCCCATCTTGGGACGAGCCATGGCTGGGATTCGAACCCATGACCCTCTGGACATGCTCATTTTCCACTTAATGACTCGCGCTTTAACCACTGAGCCACAGGGACACCTGATATTTGTAGGGAAATTAAGCCTTATGAAGTTCACTTTTGTTCCTCCTTGACCAGATCCAGCTTGAACACCTCTCTGCCGCTTCTGCCATTGCTTTCAGGGCTCTGTTTTTTTCCTTCCCTGCAACTGAGAGCTGTTTCATGAGGCTGTATGCAGACGTTCCTACAAACCCCCTAGCTCCAATTTCTGCAGTGAGGACTTTGACCTGATAGCCTTCTCTCCTCAGGCTGTTTGCCAGATCAGCATACTTTTCAGTCTTGTAGATTTGAGCTGCCTCCATTCTGTTCTCATATGGCACCGTGAGCTCGATCATGATCAGCTGCTTGGTTGACTGAGAGTGGACTACTATGTCTGGTCTCATGCCACTCTTGCTGATGATCTCTGGGTGACTCTTCCATTCTGGGAGGTCTGCAGTGCACTCCCAGTCATCTGCCCCATCCAGCAGACTCTGCCTGCATGTTTCGAGTGGCACTGTTGTTCTTGGCCATGATTTGCTGCCTCCTGCCGTGAAGAATGTTGCGGGTGCTTTTGGAGTCCTGATTTTCCCTTTTGTGGTGTTGGTACTAGCCCAGACTACTTGTACAATCTCTTTGAGCACTTGGTTGTGCCTCCATGTGTACCTTCCTTGAGCCAGGGCTACTTTACATGAGCTTAGGACATGCTCCACTGTTTGTTTTTCATGGCAGAGGGGGCATGCAGGATCGTCTGTTTTCCCCCACTTCACCAGGTTTGCATTTGAGGGCAGAAGGTCATATGCAGATCTAAGAATGAAGCTGATCCTGAGAGGGGCCATGTGCCAAATGTCATTCCAAGTGAGACTTCTTTGGAGTGCATTCTCCCACGTTGTCCATTGCCCTTGCTGGCTCTGCTGGACTGCTTTTTGGAGTCTTTTTTGGTCTTCTTCTTTTCTCATCTCCTGAATCATCATGTCTCTTTTGGCTTTTCCTTTGGCCTTTGACCACCATTCAGTTTTGGTCACCCCCAGTCCTTGTCTGTTGGTCTGTGTGTGTCCTGTTATTTCTCTGATCTTGAGACTTTCTTTTGCAGAATCCATCGCCTCTTGAACTTTCCATTTTCTGCCTGTCTTCAGCTGGGGCTTGATTGCTTCTACCACCTTGTCTCCTGAGTCCTCCAGCATGCTTTGAAGTCTGATCTTCCCTGCTTTGTATTCCTCCAGGATGGATTTCAGTGGTAGTTTCAGCTTTGCTTGGCGACAGTACAGCGCTATGTCAGTCAGACAGGGTGGGACACCAAGCCATTTCCTTGTGAACTTGTTGATTTTGGCTTCCATTGCCTCCACTATGCTGGTGCAGATGTCGTATATCATCAGAGGCCATAGCAGCTTTGGTATCAGCATGAACTGCAGACACCAGACCTTGTATTTGCCAGGGAGCCCACACTGGTCAATGGTCTCCAAGCCTTCCTCCGCCATCTGCTTGGTTTCTTTTGCTCTTTGTGTGTCTTTCAGCGTATCATCATACCATCTTCCAAGGCTCTTGACTGGTTCTTCTGTGACTGTTGGAATGGCCTGGTTGGCAACACTGAAGACCACAGATCCGGCCACTTTTCCTTTCCTCAGTGAGAGACTCCGTGATTTCTTTGGCTTGAACTTCATTCTGGATGAGGCAACTATGTCGTCCAGCCTCTCCAGCACATGACGTGTCTCGTCTTCTCTGGATGAAATCACTGTAGTGTCATCCATGAAGGCCTTGAGAGGAGGCATCTTGTATCCATCGCCAAGGTCTGTTTGTCTCGCGTTGTTTGTTGCTGCTTTCAAGATGAGTTCCATTGCCAGCACGAACAGTATTGGGGAAATTGCACAGCCCATTGCAATACCCACTTCCAAGTTGATCCAGTCTGTTGTGTACTCCTTGGTAGAGAACCGCATTGAGAAGCCATTGAAGTACTTCTTGAGCATGTCGCGGATGTTCTTTGGCACATGGTACATCTCAAGAGCCAACTGTATCATCTCATGGGGCACAGATCCATATGCGTTTGCCAGATCAAGCCACACTACGTCCAGGTCTCTCTTTTCTGTTTTTGCTTTTTGGATTGCGTCCCAGATCATTGTGGCGTGTTCTACACAGCCAGCCACGCCTGGGATGCCACCTTTCTGGACTGACACATCCAAGTACTTGTTTTCCATCAGGTACTTGGTCAGCCTTGCTGCCATGACAGAGAAGAAGATTTTCCCTTCGACGTTCAGTAGTGATATTGGCCTGAACTGGCTGATGTCACTTGAGTTTTGCTCTTTGGGGATGTACACACCATCTGCCGTCATCCACTGGCCGCTGATCTTCTGGTTTCTCCAAGCCGATCGCAGCAGCTTGTGGAGCCACTCCAGCACCTTGGGACATTTCTTGTAAAGCTGGTAAGGTATTCCGTTTGGCCCTGGTGATGATTTGGCTCTGGCTTTGTCGACCACCTTCTTGATTTCCGCCAACGTTGGAGGCTTGCCATTGAACTGTTCCTCAGGGTTGGTTGGCCACACCAGACCTTGAATGTCGAGTGGTGCTTTGCTCTGTGGGTCAGAGTATGTTTTCCTCAGATGCTGCTCAAGAACTCCTTTGTCCACACTTAGGGTCCCAGATTTTGGCTGCTCAAACAGTGTTCTGGCAAACTGGAATGGGTCTCTGAAGAAGCGCTCTTGTGTCTTCTTCTTTTTGCTCTTCCTCTTCCTCGCAGATTCCGCTTTGCTGAGGGCGCTGTGTTTTTCTTTCAGGT
>CM065715.1:69772798-69782798 GCA_033310375.1 Conus canariensis | reverse complement strand
AAGTAAATGGGAACCATCCTAGTCCATCTCTGAAACAAAACCACCCATACAGCCTGCTCAAAGGTCTTTCATCCGCTGATTGGGATTCGTCAGTGAGACATAGCTTCTTGTGTCTGTGCTCCCTTGGCGTCTAGTATAGATATACCACAGTATATAATTCTGTTGTAGTGTGACGGATCGTTTCCCGTCCGGTCACAAATTTTCATACAACCGTGCTTACCGGAAGGTAGTTGTCCGGAAGCCGGTGAACAATTCAGCTGACTGCTACTCACCGGTGCACTGTTAAAAGCCGGGTGAGTTGAACCGGTTAGGCAGTCTCTGCAGTAATTCCGGCAACGCAACAACACAGAAGGCTGAAGACGGACTCAGCTGTTTTGGGTGGCAGTCAGGTATTTAATCATTGAATGTTTATTTATTAGCAAACCGAAACCGTATTCCCGTTTAGGAGCGACTGAAACTTCCTCAGCGCACTTGTGAAGGTTTTGTTTAAAAAAACAAATATTTGTTGTGTTCTGTTATCCTATGACTTGATAGGGTAACAAAACGAAATTGTTTCGGAAAACATGAATAGATGAAGTGAGTGTTAAAGGAAGTGGTCTCAGAAAAAGAAAAAAAAATTGTTTATTCTGTGACTTAACTAGTTATGAATTCATGTTGGAAAAAATGTTAATTATTTCAATGTGGTTTAGCTAGACTTTGCGAGAAGAGGGAGAGTTTTGATGCTATGGATAATAAGCTCCCAGAGTGAGCGACAGAGACAGTTTATATATTGGTTTATATGTTGATTTTCATTTTGATGTGAATGAGTATTTAACTCACTCTTGATATAAATATCAATATGTGTGTTGGTAAACAAGAGTGTTGTGGAAATCTTTCCCTTGCATATATTGAAGTAGATGAATCTTTTTGAAAAGAAACCTTTTTAAAAAATCTGGTGATTATATGAAATGAACATTCTTGTGTTACAAGAAAAGAAATGAACATTTTGTGAATTGACGAAAGACATTTATAGTCGTATGAAAAGTAATCATTAATTGTGTGTAATGAATTGTATTCATGGTTTATTGAAGAGGGTCTGGATGGAAATCTTTTCCCCAATTTGGAAAACTAGATTATGAAAGGTTTCTATGGAAATCCTTTCCTGTGTAGTGTTATGATTCCGGAAAAGGGAATGTTGTGCTATGATTCCGGAAAAGGGAATGTTGTAGTGTTATGATTCCGGAAAAGGGAATGTTGTAGTGTTATGATTCCGGAAAGGGAATGTTGTAGTATTATGATTCCGGAAAGGGAATGTTGTAGTGTTATGATTCCGGAAAAGGGAATGTTGTAATGTTAAGAAAGAATATGCTCAAGTTCTAGTGAAATAGGATGTGGCTCATAAATATGAATGTAGTCGTGATTGTAATGAATAGTAGCCATGATAATCAAGGTAGTTAATCAGTTTTCCCCCAGGTTGTGTTCCCTGGACTGAAGGGGACTGGCTGCCATTGTTTGAGGGTCAGGGCCGTAGCTGAGTCTACGCCCCTGTTCTCCGCCCTGTGTCGGCGTAGAGAGGTCGGCCTGAGTGCCGACAATCACCCTACCTGCCACTGCGCCCGGGACCGACTACCCGCTGAGCCAGTTGGGTTGGAGACGCCGCTGCTGCCAAGCCAGAGCGCCGCTCCTGTGTTTGAACCAGTGACCTGTTGGCGAGGCCGTCGCTGTGTTGTGTGTGAGCCACAGCTCCTGTGCGAGACTGTCACCTCGTCGTCGGCAGAGACGCCGCGAGTGTGTTAGTGTTTTTTTCTTGAGCCACAGCTCTGAAGTTTTTTTTTTAGTCCTGTGTCGGACTTGACTTGACACTGAGGTCGTCGTCTTCGTCATCGTCGTCGTTTCGTCCTCTACGTCTTCGCGACATCTTCATCGCTGTCGTTGTCTCGTCGTCCTCGTCATCTCGTCGTTGTCATCGTCTACGGCGACGTTGGATCCAGCAGCATTGATAGCTGTTTATAGTTTGACATATTTTGTGTGTACGCCTCATGGTTGGCGTGCCGTCTTATTGATGTTGTGTTATTGATGTTTGTGTTATTGCATTTCATTGCGTTGTTATGTTTGTCTGATGGCTCGGGCAGCATAAAAAACAAAAAAGTGTTGTTCTGTTGCCTGGCTGTCAATGTTCGGGTGAGTGGGTGTGTGTATGTGCATTTGAAAAGTCGTGCATGCATCCATAATTTCTGTGTGAGTCAGACAGACACCTGCAGACACACCCATATCATCCGTAACATGTAATCTCACCGCTAAGGGTTCAGAAAAGGTATCCAACCGCATCCCAAAGCAGCCAGTGAAGGGTAGAAATGTAAAATGAAAAGAAAGCGCTATAAAGAAATAAGTTGTTGATAAAAAAGGAATCATTTTTAAAAAGTACTAATGGAAGGGACAAAACTTCTAGCCTACGACTGAGGATCCATTTAAGGAGACAATGGAGGTCAAAAAGTGTTGACAGGGTCGCCAGTTCTACTGTTTAATAATCCAAGCAATATTATTATTATTACTATTATGAGTACTTATATAGCACCTATCTTCGGCTAGAGACCAAGCTCTAATCGCTTTACAACCCAAACTCATTTACACAGCCGGCTGCCTACCTGGGTAGTGCCGACTGAAGAGCTGCCAGCCGGCGCTTTAGTCAGTCGTTTTCCGTGTCAATATCGTTCAATATCGTTCACTAAATTTCCTTACTCCATTCATTCTTCATTCTTTCCTTTATGTAAGTTACATAAGTGCTGACAGCAGCTAGAATTGTGCAGAACGGCCTTTAATTAGATCTCCAAACAGATGCAATCTCCCACCGATTGACCAAACAGTGTTATGCTGAATAATTTAGCTGTAGCGAAAAGCAAACACAGTCTAACAATTCCTCCATAATAACGACTAGGCCCTACAGTTATGGCAAAGGACAGAAGAGCACCACAGAACCATCTGGTATTCTCCTTTGTATTTCCTTGTCCGATATTTCTGTCGTTTCGTGGATCTTCTTCTGGGATGGGAGAGATCAGACAAATGTCCCAATTGTTATAATTCTAGTAATCGAAATCAAAATTGCTATTAATTAAAATGGGGCAGGAGAGGGTTCAAAGATAAGGGGAAATCCAACGGGAAGGTAGAGGCAGTGAATTGGCGTTGGGAAGAGACAGAATACTAGGGGGGGAGAGAGAGAGAGAGAGAGAGAGAGAGAGAGAGAGAGAGAGAGAGAGAGAGACTTGGTGGGGGGGATGGGATGGGATGACAGTAGAGGTCAACAAGGATACAACGACGCAGGAGGTACGGATGAAAGGAGAAGCAGTTTTGGGTGAAGGGGAGTGTTAGGGAGGGAGTCAAGCAGAATGCACTCTCTCTCTCTCTCTCTCTCTCTCTCTCTCTCTCTCTCTCTCTCTCTCTCTCTCTCTCTCTCTCTCCGTGTGTGTGTGTGTGTGTGTGATGGAGAGAGAAAGAGAGAGAGGAGAGAGAGACAGAAATATACATATATATATATATGTGTGTGTGTGTGTGTATGAGAGAGAGGATGAGAGAGAGACAGACAAACAGATATCTCCCTATTTATTTCACCATCTATATCTATCTATCTATCGATCTAGCTATCTATCTATTTGTCTATCTCACTGTGTGTGCGTGCGTGCGTGCGTACGTGCGTACGTGTGTGTGTGTGTGTGTGTGTGTGTGTGTGTGTGTGTGTGTGTGTGTGTGTGTGTGTGTGTGTGTGTGGTGAAGAGAGAGAGACAGGATGAGAGAGAGACAGACAAACAGATATCTCCCCATCTATTTCACCATCTATATCTATCTATCTATCTATCGATCTGTCTATCCATTTGTCTATCTCACTGTGTGTGCGTGCGTGCGTGCGTACGTGCCTGTGTGTGTGTGTGCGTGCGTGCGTGCGTGCGTGCGTGCGTGCTGCGTGCGTGCGTGCGTGTGTGTGGTGTGTGTGTGTGTGTGTTTTGTGTGTGTGTGTGTACACTCATTCATACACATGCTCAGACACATACACACACAGGCGCTTACGTTCTCGACTACAAAGCAACATTGCAAGCTCCTTCCTAAGCTGACCACTGTGCAGTGTTTGGGGTTATTGTGGTTATTGATGCTTTTTGTTGTGATTCTTGTTGTTTGTTTGCCTTTGTTTATTATCCTTTAATGTCTTGTGTTTGTAGTATAGTTTGTTTTTTGTTATTTCATTTTGGTCTCTGTCATTTTGTGAGGCCATGCAATGACACTCCCTGATCCTCTGAGCTGTCATGAATCTGACAACTGAGACTAAAACAGAGTTTGATTCACATTCTTGTCATGCTCATCCCGAGTCTGGACATGTTTAACCCGATCAGCATGCGGGGAACAGCCAGGACTGTAATGGTGTAACACAACACTAACTACAGAATAACGACCCGATTTCCCCGTAGCAATAAACGGGCAGGCGTCTCATGTCCTTGAACTCCAACGTGAACATAAAGGCTGAAAATGACAATTCACTGGAGGCCGTTTGATTGTAGGGATTAAATGGTCTTCTGTGCCACACGCTTGTCAAATTGGAAGAGAATGTTCCCAGGACAACCATTCCTGTCCATCCGACCAAGGGGAAGCTGTCGGAGATGGCCCTGGGGATTAATAACTGACACAAAGGTTTCCGTTCAGTCCACCTTCTGGTCATCTTCGTCTCCTTGACGACGACGGTTCATGAAACTGCAGTCACTGACGTGAGTGTTTGTCTGTTGAAAATGCAAGCCTATCAGAGTGCCATGTACGGACATCAACAGGTTTACGCTGACATAGCGGTTCTTCTTTTTGACATGAACATATGTGACATTGTGCAGTGCACACGCCATCAAAAAGGGACCGCTGTGTGTGAACTAATAACGACTTTACTCTAGCAACAAGGACTGCAATCTGCCAGTGAACACAGAACTAATGGAAACTTCCCTGACTCCTACAGACTTTGGCCTGGGGCAACGGATACACTGGAGCTTTCAGTTAATATGACGCGAATCTCACTTTCAGGCATTTCAGAATAGTATGGCACACCGTGTTTGATGCAGAAGGCACTAGGCGTGATCCTCTGCACATACGAAGGGCACTTAAAACAAACAGACGTTAAGTAATTACAGCTGAATCTTTAGTTCATCTTCCTATGGCAGTTCAGTACTTTTTTAGTTCGACCAAATCCACTATGCAAGCTATGACGTGTTGCTATACACTCTATTCTTTAGCAGACACAAAAATGGCATTCAAACCTCTCTGAAAATCGATCCTGCTCAGCCAAATGGCTGGCTAGCTCGGAAGCGATCATGTTGAGTGTAGGGAAGAATCAACGCTATGCAAAGATGACAAGAAGACTGAGGTGGTCAGCTTCATCTACGCAACTGGATGAGGAGCTTAAAAAACTGACTCAGCTTTCACTGATGTTGACCTTTATGCTATGCAGATAAAAGATTTGCTCTTGAACCAAGAGTGAATGCTGTGCACGAGACAGTGTTGTTCTGTTCACAAAACTAACTTGCTGATAATTTCACGGAAATGCTTGTAAGAAAACTGTATAAAAGTACGTACAAAGCTTATTTTTGAAACATAAAAGCCTTAACTAGGTTGACCCTGGAGAAAGGTCCAGTGACGGTGAGGAAAGACCCACTGACCACAGGGAAAGTCCTGTTGACAGTGGGAAAGACTACAACTTTGGATTCTCTCTTGAGGGCACATAAGACCGTATGGCGAAAGCTTGGCTGTGTCTGGAGTTGCACTGTCTTCATCTGTCCGTGGGCAGGGGTGGTTGGGTCTGTGGGGTGTGCTCGGCAGCTGGAGGGTGGTGTTTTTCGCCGTTGGGCTCTGCAGTCATGAAACACGGGCTGGTACACCCATGGGGATGCTACTTTAAGGCTGTTATGAGTTGCATCCTGTAGTCTGATTTACCTCTGTTCAGGAGCAGTTATGTCCCTTGATATCTTAATGGAGTGTCCTGCGCGTGCCTGTACCCATCGTCAACGCAGCGCAGGCCTCCAAGGGTGGTACAGGACTGCTATAAAGGCAGATGAGGACAGTGCTTCTCTGGGTCCTCCCCAGCACCTCCGGGTGTTTCTTTTTCTTCTATAAAAGTACGTTCAAAGCTTATTTTTGAAACATAAAAGAAATTGTCAGAGACAGACTTCTTTGCTGTCCCATCATCTGTGCCACGTTAGTGGCACTGCGCCCACGTCGCTCATTCCGGACCTCTGTCTGGCAATCCACAAGGAGCAGTGAATGTCAAGTAACACGCAGCAAGAAATATTGCACTGCTGCCGAGTCACTTCGGTATTGTTCAGTGGTGCCTGTTCTGATCCAACATACGCAGGATACTACCCACCAAGTCCCCTTCTGACGACAGTAATCGCTTACTCGCGGTGTCGGCGTGAGTAAGCTGTCCCTACGGAGGGTGCCACCACGTCCGTCCAACGATAACCCCCATGAACTTGCCAATACCAGAGACCCCAACGGAATCAAACTGAGACCAAAGACGTGGAGAGGACATCGAAGCTGAAGCCACCATGAGAGCAGGGCATGAAAAGACAGTCCACCTACAGTCCCATGCATTTGCCGATATTGATGACTCAGACAAAGTCAAACCAAGGCCATAGACGTGGAGGGGCAATCGACACTGGTCACCATGAGGGTAGGGCATGAAGGGCCACAGAATTTGAGACATTTTAACGCTGAGGATGAGGATCAGAATGATATAGATGATGCTGCGGATTTCTGTTCTGGTCGGAGACTGCATGACAGGGCTGTACCCTACACTTACTTTCATAATATATCCCAGCGTCAGCCAGACCCCAGAATGAAGACACCTGCAGCGTTTGTCAGAAACTAAGCATAACTTTACGAATCCATCATGTGGATAAAACTCAACTGTGTGATCCCAGTCTTCCCAGTTGAGGCCATAGCAAACTCAACTTTGGATGGAATCCGGCCGAGGGAGAAAACTCGCACAAATGATTGGCTCTGACTTGAGTCGAACCCCTGATCTCCAAGCCGGGAGTCCGCGACGCTAAACACTTCGCCACGACGGCTGGTGACCGATGTCTTATTCTGCTCGTTTTCCTTTTACCCGCTAGGGACCTTCAGTGAGTAGATACATCTCTTGGTCTGTCAGTTAGGGTTGTTGACTGATTTGGCCGGGTAGGAAATAATTCATTCTAACGTAGAAGTCGTCAGACGATTTCACTGTAGACAGGACTGCAAATATCCCTCTTTATTGGAAGTAGGCCTACAGAGATATATTCTCCTAGCAGGCCTACAAAGATATCTTTTCCAGCAACTTACAAAGGTTTACGTATACATCTCTCTCTCTCTCTCTCTCTCCTCTCTCTCTCTCTCTCTCCTCTCTCTCTCTCTTCTTCTTCTTCTCTTCTTCTTCTTCTTCTTCTTCTTCTTCTTCTTCTTCTTCTTCTTCTTTTTCTTCTCTCTCTCTTCCCATATCATTATGGCGTGCTACAAACGAAATTACAGCGAATACAACTGTTTGGTCTGCTCATATTTTCAACAGTCATACTCCGACAGAAGCCGATTCATTACAGAAGGGTGCTGCTTTGTCAAACTCCAATTTTTAAGACTCCACTTGCTCTCCAGGTTTGTCTTCTCCCAAGAATATTCAGAGCAACAGATTCATTCAGTGTAACGTCGTATGCTTGTGCCGTATGAATGCAAATCTCTTCTTGTATCCATCCAAGCAGTTCAAAAAATGCAGTACCGCAGGTCTACCATACAAAACCATGTGAGTCAACAAGAACGGCGAGGATTTCGGCTGAAATCGGAAAGCTTGATGTCACTTGGCAGAAAACATTGAATTTGTTACGCCATTATAATATCACTGAGGGAATAAAGTGCATATCTGTCGACAGTCATGTTCTTTGAACAGACGATGTAAGTAAAATAAATTCACACCGCACCAGCCGCCGTGGCGAAGTGTTAAGCGTCGCGGACTACCGGGTGGGAGCTCGTGGGTTCAATTCCCATCAGAGTCATGTGGGGGTTTTCTGGCTCAGTTGGCAAGTTGACACAGTCGAGTTTCGTCCACTTAATGGATGCGTCTCTGAGAGTGTTGCTCAAATTTCCTGACCAACACCGCAGGTGTCTGTATCTCTCGGGTCTGGTTGACGCCCGGATATATTATGAAAGGAAGCGTAGAGTACAGCCCTGTCATGCAGTCTCGGACTGGAATGGAAATCCGTAGCGTTATCTTCATCATCCTCATTCTCTTCGATTATTTAAAAAAAAAATGTCTCAAATTCTGTGGCCCTTTGTGCCCTGCTCTCATGGTGACCTCAGTTTCGATGTCCTCTCCACGTCTGTGGCCTTGCTTTGGTTCCGTCGGGTCGCCGGTATCAGCGAGTCCATGGGGGCTGTCGTTGGATGGTCGTGGTGGCGTCCTCCGGAGGGAGAGCTCACTCACGCCGGCTCCGCGACTATGCAATTATTGTCGTCAGTAGGGGCTTAGCAGGTGGCGTCCTGCGTATGTTGGATCAGAACAGGCGCCACTGAACACCACCGAAGTGACTCGGCAGCAGTGTAGTGTGGTGTTGCCTCATGACGACTTGACACTGAGCGCTCGCTGTGGATTGCCGGTGCCAGGGCTGCGGCGGGATTGACCGGGCTGTGGCTGTGGACGGGGTGTTGCAATGAGCGGGGGAGGGGGGGGGGGTGTACAGCCACTATGGTGGTACAGAAGATGGGATAGCAAAAAAAAAAAAAAAAAAAAAAAAGAAGATTCACACCGCAATGCAGCCTATGTCAATGATTACACTCTTGAAGAGTTATGTTACGCCGAAGACAATTTCCTTGTTACCGAGGTTATTTTCTTTTGTTCTTGTGCAAAGTACAGTCTGCACACATGGCCTCGGTTTGTGAAAGACTAGCACCCCATCCAACACTGGCATCCAGCGGACAGGAGAACAGAAGAAGACTCTCACCTCTTGTGAAACTCCAACCACTGAATTGCAATAGACATGTCTGGGGGGGGGGGGGGGGGGAGATAAGCCTGTCTTTGCATTGCACTTAAATGGGTCAAGATCGTTACGCAATTTCAGCATATATAATCAGGTAAACAAACGTCATGAAAAACGCAAGATAAGTAGATGTGAATCGGTTGAGGTTAAAAAGTCGAACTGCTTGTGACGCAGTGAATTCGTTACAGGCGCACATTTTTCGCACCTATCTTTTGGTGTTCTCTTTATGTGAACTGCTGAACGATGTAACAAATAGAACTCTCTCTCTCTCTCTCTCTCTCTCTCTCTCTCTCTCTCTCTCTCTCTCTCTCTGCCCCCAGAATCTTAATGGCGTGCTACCAACAAAATGAGAAGATAACGCACGTCTTTCCATTGCAAACAGAGTTACCTAATCCGTGCAAACACGCCCAGAGAGTCAAATACTTGATTCGAAGCGCACGCCATGACAACGATCAGGATGCTGACCATCAGCGTTACAGATGCACCGTTTCACACCCATGTTGTGGCATTTTCCTCTGTGATTGAATCGTTTAGCTGACTAATGGGGCAAACGTGTTTGAAGCGTGCCCATAAGCGACATCCCTCCCATGAAAGCGGCTGGATCACTTTGCTGAACGTGAACTCTTAACTCAGCTTACCTCCCTTTGCAGATTTCCAAACATCGTCTGTGGCTGATGGGCCATCACTGCACTCCCAGTAGTGGACAGATCGAACATAATCAGCATCATCGTGAATGTCTTCGTAAGCCGCCTTCCACAGGCATTGTAGATGATTAAAACACATAAACCAGGAACGCATCAATGCATAAACACAGACATTAGCACAAAATTAAATGTGACACTGCTAATGGAAAGAGAACGTGCAACATGATCAACAAACACGATTTGCCCCCACCCCCACCCTCACCCCCGCTGGCGCATGCTAAGAGTGACATGTTATGGAAAATGTCGGATTTTTGTCAGCGTAACTTTACGTTATGTGGTGAAAGCGGATGGATT
>CM065715.1:69760298-69765298 GCA_033310375.1 Conus canariensis | reverse complement strand
TACCATTGTGACTACTGTCGTCTGAAATATTGTTGTTATGAAGTAATGCAGTTTTGCAACAGTTTAACTAGTATTACCTGAGCTGTTGTTATCATGAAGTAATGCAGTCATATCACAGTTTTACTGGTGTTGTTGTCGTGACGTCATGCAGTAATGAACCATTTTACGTAGTCATGTCCAAAGTGTTGTTGCTTTGGTATGGTGCGGAATTGTTTCATTTTAAACAATCTTGTCCAAAGTGTTCTCGTCCTGATGTGATATCCATGGTTCTGAAAAAAAATTGTTGTCATTGTGTAATGTGTTAATGTGCCATTATAATCTTGTCAAACGTGTTCTTGTCATGGCATGATGCGGTCATGAACCTTGTTATTCAATGATGTACGGTTTTTGTTCACATCTTCTATGCCCTCGGCTCTCACTCTTTAACACACATCTCCCTCTCTTCCACTGGCACATTCCCCAAACACTGATTTCTGCTCTCCTGTACACAGCCTCACCCGTGTTTGTCGTGTCACGATCCCGGCACCAGCAACCCACAGAGAGCAAATCTATATCAGGTAATAATGAGAGGACACTGAACTGCTGCCGAGTCACTCAGATGATCTTTAATGGCGTTTACTTTGATCCAGTATGCACAGGAAACTACCTACGTAGTTCCCCTGCTGGGGACAGTAATTGCTCAGCCGAGGAGTAGCATGAGTGACCGGCTGCCTCCGAAGGACGCCATTATGTCCATCCAGTGATATACCCCATGCCAACGACCTCTGCCTGAACTCACCCCACGCGTGGACGTACAGAGATAATGGGCGTTGAGGTCACCTCGAGATCAGGACATAAAGGGGGACGGAAATGGAGTCTTCTTTTCAGTATGATCATTGAGGACAGAGATCACTAAAGTGAAGTTAGGGAGTTTTATTCAGAGGTGACGTAGGGAGGGCTTTAATATACATTCACTTTCATAATATGCCCTACAGGCTATTTATTTGTCTTTCAATGAACAGTGACAGATAAATGAGTAGACAGACATCTGCCATCTACACCACTCTCCTAAAAGCAAAACGTAGGACCCAGTCTTACCCCATAGACTGAAGTAGACAACATTTAAAAGCTTCTCAGCGTGTGCTTAGACCGCAATTCCTCCCACACCACTTCTCAGCGTGTGCTTAGACCGCAATTCCTCCCACACCATTTCTCAGCGTGTGCTTAGAACGTAATTCCTCCCACACCACTCTCAGCGTGTGCTTAGACCGCAATTCCTCCACACCACTTCTCAGCGTGTGCTTAACCACAATTCCTCCCACACCATTTCTCAGCGTGTGCTTAGACCACAATTCCTCCACACCACTTCTCAGCGTGTGCTTAGACCACAATTCCTCCCACACCATTTCTCAGCGTGTGCTTAGACCACAATTCCTCCCACACCACTTCTCAGCGTGTGCTTAGACCGCAATTCTCCACACCACTTCTCAGCGTGTGCTTAGACCACAATTCCTCCCACACCATTTCTCAGCGTGTGCTTAGACCACAATTCCTCCACACCACTTCTCACGTGTGCTTAGACCGCAATTCCTCCACACCACTTCTCAGCGTGTGCTTAGACCGCAATTCCTCCCACGTCTCCTTTGTAGACAGTCATGTGTTTGTCTTCACGAACAGTTCACACATTTGCCTTCATGAATGGTTCAGACGTTTGCTTTCCTAAACAGTTCACATGTTTACTATTATTAACAGTTCACAAGTTTGCCTTAAAAGTTGTTCATGTGTGTTTGATTATGTATCAGGCTTTCTGGGACGAAAAGTTGAAAAGTAAACGAATAATGCATAGCCATTTAAAAATAGAGAAGAAGAAGAAGAAGAAGAAGAAGAAGAAGAAGAAGAAGAAGAAGAAGAGAGAGAGAGAGAGAGAGAGAGAGAGAGAGAGAGAGAGAGAGAGAGAGAGAGAGGAACAGCCAATAAGATTAAAACAATGTACCTAGACGCATTGTTATTTATATACCCTGTTTTCTTTTTTACATCCAGATTAGATTAGACATCAGAGGGAAAAGCATGTCTATACAGCTGACAGGAGAGAAAAAGCAATGAAGAGGACCCATCAGGTTTATATTCTTCACACGCATGTACTACGACAGAAAGAGCGTTTGACAGGGGAAGAACAGAATCTTAAAGTCGTTCCTCTCAAAGCCACCATGGCTACTACAGAAGAGGTTGCTGGCGCAGTCAGACCCGGTGTAGCCAGCGGCTGGCAGGTGGTGAGGGGAAAAGGGAGTGAATACAGACCTTTCCATCAACAGACACACGCAGACAGACACACAGACAGACATACACACAGACACAGACACACACACAGACACACACACACACACACACACACACACACACACACACACACACACACACACACACACACACACCTCTTCCTTTCAACCACGGACGGCCATGTTCTGTCCGTCAGCGTCAAGTGACGGTACTTAGTATTATCTGCACAGTGGCTGTCTGTGACAGCGGTAGGTCTTGAACCCCCCCTCTACCCCCCCCCCCCCCCCCCCCCCTCCCCCCCATCCCTCAACCCCACCCTCTGCCAGCAGACAGACGCCACTGGCACTGAATGCTGCTGCTTCTGCCAACTGGACCGCTTTATACGGTGGTATGTAATACAGACTTGAATCATTTTCCTTAAAGAAATAGTACAAGTGTTAGTGTGTGTCTGAGAGAGATTTCTGCATCATCTCTCTCTCTCTCTCTCTCTCTCTCTCTCTCTCTCTCTCTCTCTCTCTCTCTCTCCTCTCCTCTCCTCTCCTCCTCTCCTCTCTCTCTCCTCTCTCTCTCTCCTAGTGTGTGTAAACAGAACTCATTATAAGAAGAAAGGAAATTCTACTTGCCCCCCCCCCCACCCCCTTTAGAAACTGTCTAAAGGAAGTTAAATATGCACAAGGGACATTCCCCCCCAAAATCTGACAGCATTTTTGCTACGAAAAGGGGTCCTCACGTTTATTGTGATGACCAAATCTAGGAAGAACAGAGGCCGTTGTTTTATTTAAGAGAGAGAGAGAGAGAGAGAGAGAGAGAGAGAGAGAGAGAGAGAGAGAGAGACAGGCAGACAGACAGACAGACAAACGGACAGACAGAGACAGAGAAATGAGAGAGACACACAGAGAGACAGACAGGCAGGCAGACGGACAAACAGACAGACAGAAACAAAGACAGACAGCCTTCAAATGCTATTTAATCACTGTTTACTGACATAAACTCCTTAGAACGGACTTCAAACATTGTCAACAACAAAAAAAAAAAACGATCAAACATAGCTGTTAACTTTGAATAGTGCTATTTTCAGTTTGACTTCAAGAAAGTATTTCTTTACCCGCTTGGAAAAGTCGGCCAAAGACACCCTCCTCCTCCCCGTCCCTGTTCCCCGTCCTTCCTTTCCGATTCCGCGCACTCTGTATTCTAAACTCTCTCTCTCTCTCTCTCTCTCTCTCTCTCTCTCTCTCTCTCTGTCTGTCTGTCTGTATGTTTCTGTCTCTGTCTGTCAGTCTGTCTGTCTGTCTGTCTGTCTCTGTCTCTGTCTCTCTCTCTCTGTCTCTCTGTCTCTCTGTCTCTGTCTCTCTCTCTCTCTTCTCTCTCTCTCTCTCTCTCTCTCTCTCTCTCGTGATATAGTTCTCTCACGTGTGTACCGCGATGTACATCATGTCAGACATTCATGCTCTGCGCCAGAATCAACAGTCTTGAAATTGGTCCTTTTCAAAGGTGAACGGACGCATCAATTATTGCCAGGGAGACAGAACAAGTGATGATCGATTTCACTCGTGATAAGCCATACATGACAGGATACACACCAAAAAAAAAAAGAAGAAAGGAATAGATCAGAGAAGGCTAACCGCACTATCACATTCCGTGGAAAGCCAGAGCCAGTCACGCGGTTCAGGAACAAGATGCTGTAAATTCAAAGCAGCAGAACTGACACAAAATAACACACAATCGTTTTCTGTTTACAAAAGACCTGGAATACTTATTTACTAGATAGCAACAGGCAAAACTGCCCAAGGAGAAGTTTAGGCAAACCTGCTCGAAAGACGTCTCCGTCGTCATTCATGTTAAGGTGTATACAAACAGGGACATCCAACATGGAGCCTTTTTAAACAAAGCTAAACGAAACCAAATGAGAAAAAAAGAAAACTAAACCAACAGCCACCACTTTCCACAACCCTCCCCTTCACCCCATCCCAGATTATCCCAAATCAATAAAACCAGCTCAAATAGATCCAAATCAACCCAAACTAAATTAAAGCAACCAAACCAGACCTTACATCCTAAATCAAACCAAAACGATGCAAAGCAGTCCAAATCACAGCCAACCAAATCAAACCAAATAATAGACACAATAAACCCAATCCAAACAAAACAAGCCGGTCCAACCCAAACCAGACACAAACAGTCCAATTAAAACAAACAAATCAGTCATCCCAAACATACCCATACCATCGTCATTAATCAAAACAACCAAACCAACCCATGCCAGACTGAAACCAGATCAAACTAATCGAACCTGAATCAACTCAAACCAGACCTAATCAAACCACCCCAGACCAGACCCAACCAACCTCATCCATACAACTCAATTAAACCAGCCAAAACCAGATTCAGTCTATCCAATTCAAACCAAAAAAACCGAGCCCAGTACAACTATCCTAAATCAAACCAGACGAGATCAAACCAAACCAGCATGGTCCAAATTCAGCCTATTGCAGTCAGATCACACCCGTCTATCAGACAAACCAATCAACGAAGGGAAAGCTGGTATCGAACGAAGGGAAAGCTGGTATCGCACACAGCGGGAACTCTCTTACCAGTGTCAAGAACCTGGTCGTCTGTGGGTGGGGCGGTGCATGCACTGGTACGACTTCGGGCAATACCGCCAACATCTCGCTGACAGGAAGGACATGACGAGACTTCCTGCTGGAGGTTTATTGTCACATCTGCCCGTATAGGGAAAAGGCGAT
>CM065715.1:69752798-69755298 GCA_033310375.1 Conus canariensis | reverse complement strand
CCTGTCGAGAGATGGTGTTTGAAGAGTGTCTAATGAAAGGACAGAACCCTGTCGAGAGATGGTGTTTGAAGAGTGTCTAATGAAAGGACAGAACCCTGTCGTGAGATGGTGTTTGAAGAGTGTCTGTTGATAGAACAGAACCCTGTCGAGAGATGGTGTTTGAAGAGTGTCTGTTGACAGAACAGAACCCTGTCGAGAGATGGTGTTTGAAGAGTGTCTGTTGACAGAACAGAACCCTGTCGAGAGATGGTGTTTGAAGAGTGTCTGTTGACAGAACAGAACCCTGTCGAGAGATGGTGTTTGAAGAGTGTCTGTTGACAGAACAGAACCCTGTCGAGAGATGGTGTTTGAAGAGTGTCTGTTGACAGAACAGAACCCTGTCGAGAGATGGTGTTTGAAGAGTGTCTGTTGACAGAACAGAACCCTGTCGAGAGATGGTGTTTGAAGAGTGACTGTTGACAGAACAGAACCCTGTCGTGAGATGGTGTTTGAAGAGTGACTGTTGACAGAACAGAACCCTGTCGAGAGATGGTGTTTGAAGAGTGTCTGTTGACAGAACAGAACCCTGTCGAGAGATGGTGTTTGAAGAGTGTCTGTTGACAGAACAGAACCCTGTCGTGAGATGGTGTTTGAAGAGTGTCTGTTGATAGAACAGAACCCTGTCGAGAGATGGTGTTTGAAGAGTGTCTGTTGACAGAACAGAACCCTGTCGAGAGATGGTGTTTGAAGAGTGTCTGTTGACAGAACAGAACCCTGTCGAGAGATGGTGTTTGAAGAGTGTCTGTTGACAGAACAGAACCCTGTCGAGAGATGGTGTTTGAAGAGTGTCTGTTGACAGAACAGAACCCTGTCGAGAGATGGTGTTTGAAGAGTGTCTGTTGACAGAACAGAACCCTGTCGTGAGATGGTGTTTGAAGAGTGTCTGTTAAAAGAACAGAACCCTGTCGAGAGATGGTATTGAAAAGATGTCTGATGATAGAATGCAACGCTGTCGAGTGATCGTGTTGGAAAGATGTCTGATGAAAGAGCAGAACCCTGTAAAATGATGGTGCTTGAAGGATGTCTGATGGTAGAACACAACCCTGTAGAGTGGTGGTTTTGGAAAGATGTCTGAGTGAAAGAACAGAACCCTGTATAACGATGTGTTGAAACGATGTCTGATGTTAGAAAAGAACCCTGTAAAGTGATGGTATTTGAAGGGTGCCTAATGAAAGAACAAAACCCTGAAGAGAGATGGTGTTGAAAAGGTGTCTGATGATAGAACAGAACGCTGTGGAGTGATGGTGTTGAACAGATGTCTGATGATAGAACAGAACGCTGTGGAGTGATGGTGTTGAACAGACGTCTGATGATAGAACAGAACGCTGTGGAGTGATGGAGTTGAACAGACGTCTGATGATAGAACAGAACGCTGTGGAGTGATGGAGTTGAACAGACGTCTGATGATAGAACAGAACGCTGTGGAGTGATGGAGTTGAACAGACGTCAGATGATAGAACAGAACGCTGTGGAGTGATGGAGTTGAACAGATGTCTGATGATAGAACAGAACGCTGTGGAGTGATGGAGTTGAACAGACGTCAGATGATAGAACAGAGCGCTGTGAAGTGATGGAGTTGAACAGACGTCTGATGATAGAACAGAACGCTGTGGAGTGATGGAGTTGGAAAGATGTCTGATGATCGAAGAGAACCGTGTTGAATGATGGAGCTGGGCCGATGTCAGACAATAGAACAGACCATGCAGAATAACGGTGTTGGAAAGATGTCTGGTGGGTTTACAATGAACAACGAAGACCACAGTCCACGAAAAAAAGAGTACTCTGGGTCAAGCGTTGACGTGAACACTAAATATGCCCAATGAATAAGAAGAGAGGTTGCTTTTTCTCTCCTCATCACTCTCATAGCACTCAACCTCTTTTTCACAACCTCCACCTCCGTATCCCTACATTCCACGCCTCCTTTATTCCCCATTTTCTCAGCAGTTGTGCGCAAGGTCCTCTTCTTTCACAACTGTTCATGATGGACCTTTCCTAATTTCTCTACAATGGTGGTAGTAGTGGTGCTACTGCTGCTGCTGCTGCTGCTGCTGCTGCTGCTGCTGCTGCTGCTGATGATGATGATGATGATGATGGTGATGATGATGGTGATGATGATGATGATGTTAAAGATAGTAGTAATGATGATTTATTTCAAAACATTATTTCAATCGTTTGTCACATTGATTTAGTCGCGCCTCTTTCCTTGTCTTCAAGTCTGTCGATCACCACATCTCATTATATCATTTGCAGACTCTGTTATACATAGTCTTTCATCTACCTTGCAACAGCTCATCTCACCACACCTGAGGTACTCACAATTTAATTCGGCCTGACGCATCATACCCCAGATTTGTCATTCATCAATTCAGCTTGATTCGTTGAGCCCCAGACACTCCCAATTTGATTCAGCCTGACTCATTATAACCTAGATCCACCCCAAAAACATACTCAGCTGACATGA
>CM065715.1:69732798-69750298 GCA_033310375.1 Conus canariensis | reverse complement strand
TCTTCCCTTTTTGTCGCTGTCCATTATCTTTATACCATACCTTTTGCTCTGAATAGTCGATTACTTGAGACCATTTGAAAGGGGAAAAAATAAAAATCAATGTATAGTCGGGGGTACCCGTGAGAGATTTTGTGCTGTTCATCCTGACACGAACTTGTCATTTGCTGCAGTTTTATTCGTTCTGGTCACTTTCCTGACCGACCGATCGATCTGGGGATCACTCGTGATTTTGAAAGTCTGCGTAATTTTTGTTTGCTTTGTTTTGTTTTGTTTTGTTTTCGCCAGCAAAATCAACAAGCGTTTTCGAATTATCTACAGCTTGTCTTCATGAATGAAGTTTTGAAATTTTGGAAGACGTGTAAACTTGTAGATCAGTGCACGAATATACATACTGGGGAAATCTTCGCAAAGAGGTCAGATTTTATACTTTTTTAAAAATAACTATCAATTCTTTTTCTTCACCACTTCAGTATTGAACAGAGCAGCGCGTGAATTGTCATACGGGTTGGTCGTTGCCCATGCAATCGTGATACAAACATTTTGAAATATCAGAGCTCTATTTCCAGTTGTCCCCGGGATCAGCCTCAAAGTGCTCCCCGTCAAGTGGAAGCCATACAAATTCATGTGTACATTTGCAGCCCCGCTGAATGCGTGGCCGTGATGCGAATGTGAATACGAGTGGTAAGAATGTACTCCTGTGCTGGACGTGGGATTCATGGAGCAGATTGTCCCATTGCACAAATCAACGGGCTAACGAATTAACAGAAAACACCGTACATGTCCTTGTGGTTGAAAACCAAGTGCCTGGACTGCATGTGGAAAAGTGCAACGCCAGTTGAGACAGTGGTGCATTACTAAGGCATATAGGCAGTGCGACAGCTGGTGTTAGACGTTATCTTGTCAGGGATGATCCATACCCTGTTTTTGCGGTGAAATATGTCATGTGTCTCGGACTTTCCAGCAACAGACCTAATCCATGGAAAAATGCCTAGTGTATCATCCACACATGGTGGAATTAGTGTGTCTTCTGTGTGTCACCGACATACTCTCCTCACAACTCGTGCTCAGACGAAACAAGCCAGTGAACTTGTCAATCCTCTTGCTGTCCCTACGATTCTGAATGTGACTCCAAATAATGTCAGAGACCTTCAAAATAGAACGACACGCTGGAGAATTGTTTTAGAAATGTCAATCTTTCATGGAAAGATTCCAAATGTTGTTTTTTTGTGTGGTGGAAGATAGTGTGCTATACAGATATTTTAAAAACAAAAATTCTGATATACCAGCTCGTTGTTCCCCAATCATGGAGACACACCAGATTGAAGGTGTCACATAATACTATTACGGCAATATCTTTCGGTGTTGGCAGGAAGCTAACATTACTGCTCTCCCATTTTTCATTGGTCAAGTGTTCGGTCAGATGTTTCTAACAAATGTCTCTCTAGTCCTATCTGTGAAAAGACACTTCCGAAAGTAAGATTACCTTGTGTTTCCCCGCAAAAAAAAGTATTGAACCTCTTGAAAGACACTGACATTGTCAGTCCCATTGTTCCTCCCACCTCCACCCTTCATCACCTGGTCAAGCATGTGTGGATTCATGGTCTTGGCTAAAAATTTTTTTTTTTTTTTTTTTTAAAGGTGAAAGAGACTGCGAAGAGAATGTGAAGAAATACAAACATTTTTCTGACAAAAAGGCTAAAACCAGAGTTTTGTCCCTTGGTAAGAGTGCTGATTTTGGTATATCACTTTTGACGTGAGTGTGTGTGTGTGTGTGTGTGTGTGTGTGTGTGTGTGTGTGTGTGTGTGTGTGTGTGTGTGTGTGCGTGCGTACGTGCGTGCGTGCGTGCGTGCGTGTGTGTGTGTGTGTGTGTGTGTGTGTGTGTGTGTGTGTGTGTGTGTGTGTGTGTGTGTGTGTGTGCGTTTTCAAATGGTGCCTGCTTTTTTGACTTTTACTGACTCTCTCAGTATACTCAGTAGTCTTATTAGGGTAAGGAACTTCATCGCCTGGACCAACGCGTGCCAGCAAGATTTCCAACAGAACCAGCGGAGCCTCATATCTCACTCGGCCTCTCAGCTGCCTGACTTGAAGAAAGACTTTATTGTTTTTTTAACCGTTGCCATCTCTATCTGAATGATACATTCTTTGAGAAAAGGATGTCCTTTTAAACCTTGTAATATTCCCAAACGCAAAACTTGTTTATTCAACAGTGGAATTCGGCCATTTTTTTTCTCCACAATTTCAGATATGTTCAAGATTCCTAGTTGGACTTAGCTTTGTCTTGCATACCGATCATCACGCTCTCATCCTTTTTTTGCGTGTAAAAGCCCCGGCTTCTGCATTGCTGCTTTGCTTTCCTTCCATCACCGAACCTGTCACTGGATGCGCAAACACATTCGCCGATCAACTTCTGCAAGGATGACCTGTGATTTGTTAGTGCGCGCGCGCGCGCGCGCCCGCGCGCGCGCGCGCGTGTGTGTGTGTGTGTGTGTGTGTGTGTGTGTGTGTGTGTGTTATGTTTCCATGAACTATTCAGTTACGTCTTAGATTCGTATTAATGGGGAAAAATGAATTTTCTTTGCAACCGTACCTTATACGTTTCTAAACGAAAAAAAAAGTGCTACGTGTTGATGAACACTGTGCGCCTTTTTGGTTTTATTTATTTATTTTTTTTTATTTTTTGTTCATACCTTTTCTCTTTGGTATGCTTGGCTATCATGTGTACATCATCGATGTTTTATATCTATAGTGTGTTTGAATATCATGCTTGAAGTATTTCATGGCCAATGGATTATCATTCTTGGATGTGATTTTCAAGTATCATTCATTGATGTCGAATGGCCATGAACTGGTGTTTTGAAATGATTGACATTGTTGATATTGTCTGCTTACGATGTGTTTTCTTTGTCCAAATTCTGCTTAGTGCATTGTCGAGGCTTTTTGGCCAAGAATGATTGTTAGTGATTCCCTGTTACCCCTTTTCGAAAAGTTTTTGTTGTTGTTGTTATTTTTTTTCTCTTTTTTTTCAGAGGAAGGGGGGTTGTCGGGAACTGTGCCCAAGTTCCTGGCGGTTTGATGTGTGTTTGTTTGTAAAAAAAAGAGTATGTAGACGGAAAACATAGACCATTTGTGCGAGCTTTAGGGAAAAAAAAACGAAGGCTTTTAAAGTCTTCTTTACGCTCTTGTACCTTGATCAATTTGATTATAGAAACCGTGCAGCATGTGTGCATGGCATTTGGTGAGTAAATAGCACAACTGTGACACATATCAGTGCGGCGCCCCCGTGAGTCCCTGCGAGTCACCTGTAGAATGGTCAGTTGAATCAAAGGCAAACCGGTCGACGGCGTCGGCGAGGGTTCATGCCTCATAGCTCTTGTGTTTTAATGACACGTGAGGTATCAGTAGTAAACGTAAAGTAAACGCTACGACTGGCCTATGATAGGGTTAACCGACCTCCAGGAAAAATGAGAGAGAGAGACAGAGAGAGAGAGAGACAGAGAGAGAGACAGAGAGAGAGGGGGGACTTTAATGTCCTAAAAATACAGACATTATTTTCTAAAACTGATTTTGATAAGTAATGAACTTGTTGCTGTTTTCTTTTCGGGAACTTATTTCCTTGGGCAGGTTATGGATGTGTAGTTTCCATTTTTTTTTATTCAGAGTAGATCGGGCATAACTTGTGTGTTTTTGTACGTCGCGAAAATTGAAAAGATCTTGCGGCTTGCTGACGCCAAAGCCAGGAAAGAGAACTGTGTTATAGGTTTGTGAGGACCAGGGAACTTTGCCGGTGAGAACAGAGATCTGGGCGGCATTATTCAGGCCAAATGTTGCAAAGAAAAGTTTTTGTGAGTCCATTAGAGAATCTTGTTAATGTGTTGAATCGGAACAAGCAAGTGTTATTCAGTGAAACGAGCTGAGACAATAAGTAATGTCAAAACAAGTAGATGTTAATACATAAAAGCGACGACAGATGCACAGAGTACAGCCAGACCACGTCATGAAAGTGATGACAGACATACAGAACATGGCCTGACCAATGTATGAAAGCAATGACAGTGGTAAGAATATCAGAGCGATAATTGAAGTAATGACAGTGACAGATAATCAGAGCGATAAATTGAAGTAATGACAGTGTACAATATAGTCAGAGCGTAAATGAAGTAATGACAGTAAAATAGTCAGAGCGATAAATTGAAGTAATGACAGTGGTACAGAATATAGTCAGAGCGATAAATTGAAGTAATGACAGTGGTACAGAATATAGAGCGATACATTGAAAGTAATGACAGTGGTACAGAATATAGAGCGATACATTGAAAGTAATGACAGTGGTACAGAATATAGTCAGAGCGATAAATTGAAGTAATGACAGTGGTACAGAATATAGTCAGAGCGATAAATTGAAGTAATGACAGTGGTACAGAATATAGAGCGATACATTGAAAGTAATGACAGTCGTACAGAATATAGTCAGAGCGATAAATTGAAGTGATGACAGTCGTACAGAATATAGTCAGAGCGATAAATTGAAGTGATGACAGTCGTACAGAATATAGTCAGAGCGATAAATTGAAGTAATGACAGTCGTACAGAATATAGTCAGAGCGATAAATTGAAGTAATGACAGTCGTACAGAATATAGTCAGAGCGATAAATTGAAGTAATGACAGTCGTACAGAATATAGTCAGAGCGATGAATGAAAGTAATGACAGTGGTACAGAGCGATGAATGAAAGTGATGATAAATGTACAGAGTATGGCCAGACTGATGAGTGAAAGTGATGATAAATGTACAGAGTATGGCCAGACTGATGAGTGAAAGTGATGATAAATGTACAGAGTATGGCCAGACTGATGAGTGAAAGTGATGATAAATGTACAGAGTATGGCCAGACCGATGAGTGAAAGTGATGTCAGATGAGTGAAACAGAGCCAGATTGACAAGTAGTATGCTGCCAGTCCCGGCAAAAAGAACTCTGCAGCAAGCATCCTTTTTTCAGATCGCATTTGTTTTCCGAAATGATGCCTCACTTGTAGCAGGTAGTACAAGTTTTATCTGTAGCAGAAGCTCTGACAGTTGAATAGCTGCGCCGTTATTAACGATCGGCACATCGAACCTTACGATGATCTGCTGACATCCGTTAAGAAAAGAAAACTACGCTGGTATTGCCACGTAACAAGATGTGATGGTCTTACTAGAACCATCCTCAAGGGAATTGTTGATGGCGGGAGACTTTGGGGAAGACGATGGACTGACATTACAGAGTGGGTGACAAAATCATTTTGCAGGCAGTCCCCTGAGAGGTGGCATAGCAGCAAACACCAAGGGAGAGGTGGCACTTCTCCTTTGAAGGCATTGATGTGGGAGGTCAGTATCAGACGGCGCAGCGAACCTTCCAACCGAAAGGGTGACGGCCTGTGTCGCCGAGGGACGGTTCAGAGAGATGTAGGGCGAGCGGCGACGGAGCGCTGTCTGACTGAGATTACCGTGGCCTGGGATACCACGCTTTTGAGGGCAGGGCATGGGGGCACCCCTCTCGGGGTTGGGCTGAAAAAATTGCCCTCTCTGTCGTAGTCTGCGTGGAGCATAGACGGGACACGTGCAGCGCTCCAGGGACTTTGTTCCTGCTTCCTCTTTGAGGCAGCCTCACACGGTACAGGACCATCGACACCCGAGCATCATGAAGAAGGCCGCCCGGTGGCCCTGAAGACAGGCCTTTTGAGGGGGGGGGGGGGGGGGGGGAGTGGGAAAAAAAAAACCGACGCCCACCGTCGGCCGACCAACACCACGAAGCGAAACCCGAGTTCATACGTAACCAGAGCTGAGAGACTAACAGACGAAAGCCCCTACCTGGAACCAGACTCAACACGACTATCAAGGACAACGTCAAATTCAGACTTCAATCTGCACGTACACCTTGTCCTTAACGGCCTTCAACCAATAGGACGTAAATCTCACCCTTTGACGTTTACAGAGACCAGGCGGTCCTCGGCACACAACCTACAGAGCTAGAGGAACCAGATCAGTGCGGCGCCCCCTTGAGTCCACGTGTTGACACACGTGTGTACAATATAAGCAGACAGAAGAACAGAAGAGATAACAGATGTATATTATGCAGAATACTGCATGATTAATGAATGGAGACAATGACGTGTGTGTGTGTGTGTGTGTGTGTGTGTGTGTGTGTGTGTGTGTGTGTGTGTGTGTGTGTGTGTGTGTGTGGTGTGCATGCGTGCGTGCGTGCGTGTGTGTGAATGATGTGCTTGCGTGCGTGCGTGCGTGCTTGCGTGCGTGCGTGTTGTGTGAGTGTGTGCGTGCGTGTTGTGTGTGTGTGTGCGTGCGTGCTTGTGTGTGTGTCTGTCTGTGTGTGTGTGTGTGTGTGTGTGTGTGTGTGTGTGTGCAGGAGCCATACGGGTAGCGGCCCCTCTGCCGGTGGTGGCTCTCATCCTGTCAGTGACTGGCATTCTGATGTGTGCTCTGGGCAGCCTCAAAAGAAACGGTTCCACCGTCATCGCCGCCGTCCTCTACATTCTGTCAGGTGGGAATTGTGTGTGTGGCTGATTGCTGCATCTGCATCGGCGCGTTGGTTAGTTGATCGCTTGGTGGTTTGACTGGTCGCTTGCTCGACTGCTTTGCTTCCTGGGTGGAAGACTGTTTCAGTAATTTGATTAGCCAGCGCGTACGTCAGCGCGTACCCTTCATCTCTTTCTATTGTAATTTGGTCAATTGTTTATACAGTCATTAATTCATAGAGAAATTGCCCATTTCTCAGTCGACAAATACATGCGTTTGTTCGTGCGTACGTTCGTTTGTTTATAAAGTATATACTGAATTATTTTGTCTGTAAGATTGCTTAGTGGTCAGCTGGTTTGTTTGTTGGCTAGTTAGGTTGTGTGTAATCCATTCTGTTAATCAAGTGATAAAGTAATCAGATAGTTCGTCCTTTAAATAGTGAAAGTATTTATTTACTTCATTGTTTACTTACTTGTACGCTTGCTTACCTGCTTAATTGTTTACTTACTTATTTACGTATGTGTATGCTTGCTTGCTTGCTTACTTAGTTGCTTATTTACTTACCTATGTATTGGATGAGATAGATCCTTTTCGTGTTTTTTTTTTTCGGTTTTTTGTTGTTGTTGTTGTTGTTTGTTTGTTTGTTTGGGGGGGGGGGGTGAGAGGGAAAGATGGGGAAGGTGTTGAGATGTGTGTGGTGGTGGTGGTGATGATGGGAATAGCGATGGGTAATGTGTGTGTGTGTGTGTGTGTGTGTGTGTGTGTGTGTGTGTGTGTGTGTGTTGTGGTGTGTGCGTGTGTGTGTGTGTGTGCGCGCGCGCGTCTGTGCGTGCGTACGTGCTTGCGTGCGTGTGTGGTCGTGTGTGCGTGCGTGCGTGCGTGTGTGTGTGTGCGTGTGTGTGTGTGTGTGTGTGTGTGTGTGTGTGTGTGTGTGTGTGTGTGTGTGTGTGTGTGTGTACATGTGTCTGTGTTCGTCGATACACGCACTCACATGCGTGTGCGCGTGTGGTCGATGCATGCTCGCTGCGTGCACTCTGTGTGTGTGTGTGTGTGTGTGTGTGTGTGTGTGTGTGCGTGCGTGCGTGCGTGCGTGTGTGTGTGTGTGTGTGTGTGTGTGTGTGTGTGTGTGTGTGTGTGTGTCTGTGTCTGTGTGTGTGTCTATGTGTGTGCATGCGCGCGCACGCAAGTGTATGTGTATGTTAAATAGAGAGAGTTAGAGAAAGAGACATAGACAGAAAGACAAATAGACAGACAGACAGACAGACAGACAGACAGACAGACGAGAGCGAGAGATAGAGATAGAGAGAGAGAGGGAGAGGGAGAGAGAGAGAGGGAAGAGAGAGAGAGAATGAGAGAGAGAGAGTGAGAGAAAGAGAGAGAGAGAGGAGTGTGATGTGTGTGTGTGTGTGTGTGTGTGTGTGGTGCGTGCGTGCGCGCCCCGCGCGCGCGCGGGCGCGTGCGCGCGTGCGTCTGTGTGTATGTGGGGGGATGGGGGGCTGTGAGCGTGTGTGTGTGTGTGTGTGTGTGTGTGTGTGTGTGTGAGAGAGAGGACAGAGAGAGAGAGAGAGAGAGACAGATAGACAGACAGACAAACAGACAAACAGACAGACAGATACACAGACAGACAGAAAGAGCATAAACACAAAACTAATACAAGAGCATCCGCACATACGAATGTTAGGTCTACTTTTTTTAAGAGGGTTGTTGCTGGTGGTACAGAACCATTTCCTTGTATTTTCAATCTTTGCTTGAGTTAATTCCTATTGCTTGGAACATGAGCCCCGTGTGTATTGTTTTTTAAAACTGTGCTTAAAGACCTTTTTGTTGCTAATAGCAAATGTCCCGTTCTGGGGTAGTTGTTTTTTTTTTTTTTTTTTTTTTTGTGCTACTAGGTATGGATCATATTCGTCTTGTTTGTTTGTTTTGCTTGTTAATTTTTTTGTGTCCGGGTTTGTTCGAAGTGGGGTAGTGTTCTTTTTTGTCATTATTCTTGTATCTGCTTTTATCGATGTTTGATATTCTCAATGGTCTTCTCCTATGTTTTTTCTCTTATTTTTTCACATTTCTCTTGTTCTTGTTCTTTCTTTCTTTCTTCATTTCTTTCTTTCTCCTCTTCCTCCTCCTCCTCCTCGTCCTCCTCTTCTTTGTAATTACATAAAGTAATAAGATACAAACATGGATGCCCTTGTTCTGTCCATAGGAAAAAAAACCTACCATCATTATTAATAATGACAACAACAACAACAACAACAACACAAACACAGCAACAACACAAGCAATATAAACAACAATAACAACAACAACAAGAAGAAGAAAACGACAGCAACAACAACAACAACAAAATAACATTAACAGACAACAACAACAACAACAACAACAATAACAGCAACAACAACGACAACAACATCAGAAGCAGCAGCAGCAACAGCGGCAGCAAAGAGAGAAGGCAAATCATGTTATTTTTCTAAAGCGACATTGGATCATTACTTCCTGTATCTCTTCAAATATCCGATCGAAGATGTCCACTGGCGAAAAAACGACAACTACGACATCTTTGCTCATTGAAGGACAAAAATGAATCCTCCTCTCTCTCTCTCTCTCTCTCTCTCTCTCTCTCTCTCTCTCTCTCTCTCCTCCTCTCTCTCTCTCTCTCTCTCTCTCTCTCGTGTTTTATCTCCACACCCTCCCATGTGATCGAACGAGGAGATCAATCGTCAGGTTTTGCAGTGAACGGTAAATCCACCTCCTTCATCCTCGTGTTTTATGTTTTCCGTTTCATGGCTTTTCCTGTTTCCTATAGCGCTAGTTGGTTTTTCGCCCCATCACTGCCAGTCTCTCTCTCTCTCTCTCTCTCTCTCTCTCCTCTCTCTCTCTCTCTCTCTCTCTCTCTCTCTCTTCTCTCTCTCTCTTCTCTCTCTCTCTCTCTCTCCCTCCCCTCTCTCTCTCTCTCTCTCTCCTCTCTCTCTCTCTCTCTGTCAATGCCTGTGTCTGTGTTCGTGTGTCTATGTGTCTGCAGGTCTGTGTGTGTCTGTGCGTGAGCGCAGGCTTGTGTGTGTGTGTTGTGTGTGTGTGTGTGTGTGTGTGTGTGTGTGTGTGTGTGTGTGTGTGTGTGTTGGTAGTAGTGGTGATGGTGGCGGTGGTGGTGGTGGCGTGTGTGTGTGGTGTGTGTGTGTGTGTGTGTGTGTGTGTGTGTGTGTGTGTGTGTGTGTGTGTGTGTGGTGTGTGTGTGGTGTGTGTGTGTGTGTGTGTGTGTGTGTGTGTGTGTGTGTGAGCTGGGGCGTGTGTGTGTGTGTGTGTGTGTGTGTGTGTGTGTGTGTGTGTGTGTGTGTGTGTGTGTGTGTGTGTGAGCTGGGGTTGAAGAAGGGGGAGAACCAGGGGGTTGGCTGGAGAATTCAATCAGGAACAATTTTTAGGCGAGCCAGTGACACGTGATGAAGAAGGGAGACAAGCCTCTAGATTCTGAACACTTTTCTCCTTTTCATCTTTCTTTTCGGGGGTAACTTCTTTTAACATCTGAACTTTTCAGCCTTTCCCAAAATATCTCGGGCAGACTTTGAAATAAAAGGATGAATCAACGTAGCGTAGTCTGTAGTTCTCTCTCTCTCTCTCTCTCTCTCTCTCTCTCTCTCTCTCTCTCTCTCTCTCTCTCTCTCTCTCTCTCTCTCTCCTCTCTCTCTCTCCCTCTCTCACATAAACACGCTCACGCGCGCGCGCTCACACACTCATACACACATACACACGCTCACTCAAACACACACACACACACACACACACACACACACACACACACACACACACACACACACACACACACACACACACACACACACACACTGACAGAATGACGACCAGGCTGCACAAGAGACAATACACGTTGAACGTAAGTGCAGTTTGGTGCCGCCATTGTTTTTATGGCTGGTAATAATGTCTGCCAACTGTTGTTGCCGTTACGGGCCGGAGAAAGGAATCTCAATGACTCCAAGACGAACACTAATGGCCACTGTTGGATGGTGGCGCGTGATATTGCTCTCCCTTCCCTCCCTGCCTCCCCCCCCTCCTCTCTCTCTCTCTCT
Organism: Conus canariensis; assembly: GCA_033310375.1. Taxonomy (NCBI): domain Eukaryota; kingdom Metazoa; phylum Mollusca; class Gastropoda; order Neogastropoda; family Conidae; genus Conus; species Conus canariensis. The sequence goes on along the minus strand of CM065715.1, from coordinate 69,739,713 downwards.
CTTCTCTCTCTCTTCTCTCCTCTCTCTCTCTCTCTCTGTTTTCGGTCTGGTTGTCTGCCTGTCTCTCTGTGTTTCTCGGTCTGTCTATCTGTTGGTCTGCCTATCTGTCTGCCTGTCTGTCTATCTGTCTGTCTATCATCTGCCTGTCTGTCTGTGTGTCTGTCTGTCTCCCTCCCTCCATCCCCTCTCTCTCTCTCTCTCTCTCTCTCTCTGTTTTTCGGTCTGGTTGTCTGCCTGTCTCTCTGTGTTTCTCGGTCTGTCTATCTGTTGGTCTGCCTATCTGTCTGCCTGTCTGTCTATCTATCTGTCTGTCTATCATCTGCCTGTCTGTCTGTGTGTCTGTCTGTCTCCCTCCCTCCCTCCCTCTCTTCTCTCTCTCTCTCTCTCTCTCTCTCTCTCTCTCTCTCTCTCTCTCTCTGTTCAATTCAACTGAATTCCGTCTATCTTTGTGTTAGTCGGATCTACATATCGCACCGTTTCCCAATGAACAAGTTGCCTGATTCATGTTCACGGAACACTCAATCCTGGACATTTTAGCTTAAGTGAAAAAGCTATGAACTGAAGCCCTGAAAATCATGTTAAAAGCGTGACCACCCATCGAAGTTGTAACTGTGTACAGAAACCTCGCACAAAACCTTGATTAGACGGGCAAAGTTCGCTGCCATTATGGGTGGAGCATCGTGCGGGAAAGTGTTCTTTAAGGTGATTTCATAACTGATGTTAGGGAAAGTGTTCTTTAAGGTGATTTCATAACTGATGTTAGGGAAAGTGTTCTTTAAGGTGATTTCATAACTGATGTTAGGGAAAGTGTTCTTTAAGGTGATTTCATAACTGATGTTAGGGAAAGTGTTCTTTAAGGTGATTTCATAACTGATGTTAGGGAAAGTGTACTTTAAGGTGATTTCATAACTGATGTTAGGGAAAGTGTTCTTTAAGGTGATTTCATAACTGATGTTAGGGAAAGTGTTCTTTAAGGTGATTTCATAACTGATGTTAGGGAAAGTGTTCTTTAAGGTGATTTCATAACTGGTGTTAGGGAAAGTGTACTTTAAGGTGATTTCATAACTGATGTTAGGGAAAGTGTTTTTAAGGTGATTCATACGATGTTAGGGAAAGTGTTCTTTAAGGATTTCATAACTGATGTTAGGGAAAGTGTTCTTTAAGGTGATTTCATAACTGATGTTAGGGAAAGTGTTCTTTAAGGTGATTTCATAACTGATGTTAGGGAAAGTGTTCTTTAAGGTGATTTCATAACTGATGTTAGGGAAAGTCCATAACTGATGTTAGGGAAAATGTACATTGAGGTGATTTCATAACTGATTTTAGGGAAAGTGTACTTTGAGGTGATTTCATAGCTGACCTGTCAAAATAGGATTTCTTCACACAAGTTATCCCAAATTAGAGACACACCCACCTGCATGATCCACACATTCAAACATTAATTGGCAACATCTATGTATCTGAGTGGCATACTGTTATCATCTGTGTATCTGGGTGGCATACTGTTATCATCTATGTATCTGGGTGGCATACTGTTATCATCTATGTATCTGGGTGGCATACTGTTATCGAGAAATGTTGACCCACAAAATGCATACTGCGACCTATTTTCAATTAAAAATCACATGGGCAAGAAATAGAAATATTTCTGTTGAAAAGTCAGAAGCATGTTACTCTCATAACTTCCGCAACATTTTATGAGGATATTTTTCTTATTGACCTAAGACACTCTCGCCTCCTAAAAATGTACAAAGGCACTGCACAGAGGAAGCCACACGAGGTCTGGCTAAACGCATTCATTCAATGTTATGACAGTTGTGCTCCACTCAAAACTCAGAGTAAAACATAGCGCTCATCTCAAGTGGATGGCCAACAGAGTATTACATGTTTCTTATGTCTCGTTCTCTTGAAGCAGGTTTAAAAGGCAACATAATATAAGTAGATCACTTAAACGACAACTTAAAGGCAAATAGTTTCATCCAATACGCAAACACAGATAAACATATAGATGGCAGGTGTGAATGAAATCACAAATAAAACTCATCAAGGCAAGACAATTCATATTACCAGCTTAGTTCCATATGAACTCAACAAACACTTCATTAACAGTTGCTTGATATAGAAAAGAAGCGATACTGAATGAAACGAACGCGCGCGCGCGCACGCGCGCACACACACACACACACACACACACACACACACACACACACACACACACACCACGCACGCACGCACCACACACACACACACACACACACACATTCACACACACGCACACGCGCACACACACACACACACACACACACACACACACACACACACACACACACACACACACATTCACACACACGCACGCACAAAACACACCACACACACACACACACACAACACACACACACACACACACAACACACACACACACAGAGAGAGAGAGAGAGAGAGAGAGAGAGAGAGAGAGAGAGAGTACTTCAGCAGTTCAGAATTATTCGCTCAAATCTATCTGTTCCTTTCGTGACAGATAATGTATACCTATCTTTATGCCACCTGACGCAAACAGAAAGTCGCAGACTTGATGGCCTGACGGCAAAGTATTCATTCTGAGCTCAAGTTATTTGAGGAGCATTATCTACATTCATAACCTTCATTGGGAAAAAAAAAAACATGTCACTTTCCCGCTCTGTTCAAAAGTGCAGAAATGATCACCCCTGTTCAAATCCGGAGACAATTCGGAGCCATAAGAACTACGGACTACATCCGTCTGTTCAAGCCCTCAGAGAAAAAAAAACATATAATTAAGCGCATTCACCACCATCTGCAATCTACAGAATAAAATCTCAACTGGATTTCCGAAAAAAAAATGTTACCGCCATGCAGCTGTTACAAGCCGTGGAGATTGATCACTTACAAGTGTTAACAAAAATCGTCAGTGTTTGGCACTATTTGTTGATTTTGTAAAGGCATTTGATGCCACTGGCCACATGTCACCTGAAGGAAGCTATTGTTACACTATGAAAAAATAAGATTTCTCCAACTAATGTCATTATGCCAAGAGAACACTCTGCAAACTGTGTATTAACATCTACTTGTCATGCACTGTATCTGACTGATATGGCACACACAAGGGTTCTGCCCTACGCCCACTCCAGTTTCCAGTTTAGCAGCTCAGTGGTTTATTTAATATCTTTTTATCGCCAGATGATATTAGACACTTATTTTTTTAAAATAAAAGAAAAAATAAAACAAAAACAAACAAAAAAAAACTCCACCTCCACACTTAACTTCTCATCCACTTTCGTACTTTCAAACCTACATCTGATATATGCGTATTTACATAAGTGAAATACCCTAGTGGTGCACAAAATTGTTGATCTGTATAAAAATGTTGCAACCTGTGACTGCGAAATAACCATGGCAATTTCAGCAACATATGAACCATATAAGACAGTATTGACATTATCAAGATTAGTCATCTCAATACCTTTCTCCTGATAGAGCGAGGTCAACATTGCGCATTCAAATAAAAGATGATGTACAGAAATGTTTTCTCTGCAGACACAAGCAACACGATGAGAATATCTAGTCTTCCAAGTATTCAGCCTTAATTTATGAATTGATCTAACAATATGCTTTGGGCACGATGATAAAGTAGCCATTTTTTTTTTTACTTAAATGCTGCTTATGTATATATTTTTTCCATAATTTGGATTAATTCACAGGAGGATAAATCTAAGGAATTGTTTAATAAATTTTCAGCGTTTCTGTTTGCTCCTTCTTTTGCAAGACTGTCTGCTATTTCATTTCACTTTATACCACAGTGAGATGGGATCCAACAAAAATCAATTCTTATGCCTAGAGTTATGAAACAATGCAGTAGATGGGGTTTTTTTAACAGTCTTTTCTAGCTTTGCAGTCCCAACGCTCTAGTGATTGTAAAACGGATTTAGAATCAACACAAAGTAAAATTTTATAGAAAGTAATTGGTGTATATATATATGTAGGTCAAAGCCTTCAGTATTGCATATGATTCTGAGGTAATCTGAGGTAAAGATTGAAACCCCCTTCCCTAAATAATATGATTTCCTGACATTTAAAGTTGGTATTATAAAGCCAGAACCTCTGTCAGAGGATTCCATTACCGACCCATCTGTAAACACTTTTAAATGATTTGGATAGCTGTTTTCTAAATGTTCAAGACTTCAGTTGTTAAAATATTTACATTACCTCTTTTCTTTAAAAAAAAAAAAAAAAAAGTGTATTTGTAATCAAAAGAAGCATTTAGGTGCTCCCAAGGAGGCATTGTAGGTACCGCAGGAAATTCTGGTATAGCAGTAATATTAATATTACAATGCGACATAAAGTCATATGTGTAGCTTCTAATTGGTTGAATATATGATATGTTTTTAGACCTTTTAGGAAAATCTTTACTGGAATCCATTAGTATTTCTTCAGTAACTGAATTTTTAACCGAAAGACTTCTGACAATATATTTGGATACATCCAATATTCGCTTTTCGTTTAGTTGTAATATATTTGTTTCTTTTTAACTTATGAGTGTTTGTATGAACTGGGACTCCCAGTTTATATCATAGGCTACCTCTTTATTTCGAGTATTTATGTGAAATATTTGTTTGTTTGTTTGGTCGTTTGTTCGTTCGTTCGTTTGTTTCTTTGTATGTTTGTTCTTGTTTTCGATGGTAACCCAGTCCAGTCAAGCGACACGGATTTAAAAGCTGTGTTCTCTTCATTTCAAAAGATCGTTAATATCTTAAGCGACTTGAAATCACATATCATTGAATCCTAATAAAAGAAAACCACAGCTTCTCACGATACGGTGAAAGAAACGAAATAAAACCACCCCGCTTCAGTCTGTCTGTAGTAATCAAGAAATTGCAGGGGTTGACAGTTACAGTCTTTTAGGTGTACGCATTGATAAGGATCCTCTTGGTCTGATTTTGGTCTCATCAGATCAACGACTTATGTAAATCTATATCCAGACACGTATACCAGACATGCACTGGGAAACATTCCTTAAGTATTCCTGTTAAGACATTATTCAGACAGGAGCACATGTTGCCTTCAAAAAGTCATGATTCGACACTCGTTCTACCAAACCGTTGCCAAGGACATCCTTAATCAAGTCTGAAAAAAAATCTCACCCAATGCATTTCCTCTGGATATTGTCAAATCTCACTGAGAAATACTGCATTAAAACAGGAGTTTTGCTTATAGGCATGTTTGCTTTAAAAAAGGAAAGTTCATATCAGAAATTGATCTGATTCAGTCTCACACATTTTTCAGTCTAAATGTAATAAAAATTCTCGATATCCAAAAACATTACAGGTTCCAATACCCAGAATAAAACTAATTTAATCAAGCCTTCTTTGCGCTGTTAGCGTAAATCTAGAAAACGGTTTTCATCATCTTTCTGATAGTTAGAAATGTGTACATCTTTTGGGAGCAAATCATCCAGTCAGTTATCACTCATAGCGTCATTGTATATAAACTTCGACAAACTTTGTGTGTATTACTGTGTTTTAAAAGTTTGAAGATGCTTTCTAGCTGCTGCTTTTTTCTTTACGTAACATCATGCTAAATGAATACTTTGCTTCCTGCTGACTTTATTGAAGTAATATATTTGTTCAGTTAATTCACTGATGTAGGATGTAGGTTATCAATATTTAGGGAAACATTGTGTGTGTGTGTGTGAGAGAGAGAGAGAGAGGAGAGAGAGAGAGAGAGAAGAGAGAGAGAGAGAGAGAGAGAGAGAGAGTAACTTGCTTGCTTAGCTTTTGCTTTTCGTAAGTTCATCTCTTTTTTTTTCTTTTTTTTTTTTCTTTTTTTTTGTGTGTGTTCTTTTGCAGGCCTGTGTCTGGCTGTGGGCGTGGTTCTCTTCATCTCGGCCATCTATGACGAGCTGGGCTACCACGCGCAGACCACGGGTCAGTCCCCCACAGACTTCAGTTACCACTACGGCTGGTCCTTCTACGTGGCCGGCAGCGCCTTCGTCTCCTCCGAGCTGTCCGCCGTCATGTGCGTCACGCTGTACTTACGTCACAACGCGCGCGTGCAGGACATGGTTCGAATCATCCCGGGCCTGGAGGGCAAGCTGGAGGGGGAGCTGGAGGAAGGGGAGCACGGCGGGGTCCGAACCGCTGCCTCCACTCCCACTCCCAAGATGGATTATCTCAAAGTGGACTCTGCCGAACCTGACGTCATTTGGTGAGACCATGCTGACGTCGATGTGTGTGACGTGCTCTTCCCCCCGAGACGTGTTCTATGATGTAACAGGCTTTGCTGGTGAGATGTGTTTTTGAGGAAGAGAAGCGAAACGTCGTGTAGACCTGTTGGTTTAGCTAGGAAATCATTGTCATACAGCAAGAGTGTGAAATGGGGGACGGTTCGTTGGCGATACTTTATCTAGCTGGTTCACAAATTACTCTGTTGTCCTTAAGAATACAATCTTCTTGTGATCATGTCGACTGTTCAACGTTTGCTTGATTGGTCAATAAACATACTTTCTCCTGGTGGCCAAAAGATACAAAATGCTCCATTGTTGTGAATAATATATCAAACACTTGAATACTGCTATGAGCTGTGAGGATGACAAAAGAAATCTATGGAATCATTGAAGTTTTTCTGTTTCACACAGTTTAAGAATGTGTCATGAGCGTACGACATATTCGGGTGTTTACTGTCTACTCTTCAATCTGCCCTGTGTCAGAGGGTATGATACAGTAATGAGGCCAGATTTGAGAAAATACAATTGATGGAACGAACTGGGATATCGTGGGATAGGTCATTGATGACGTTTCAGAGCTTTGGGAGGAGTCATTGTTTATAACCCTATAATAATGATAATACGATGACACACCTCAACATCTGTACACTGATGAGATTAATTATCCAGTGAAAACA
>CM065715.1:69722798-69727798 GCA_033310375.1 Conus canariensis | reverse complement strand
ACATCTCTCAGTTCCAAAGTGAAAATAATACGCACAGCAGTGGCATTAGTCTTTCTCTGGTACTTGTAGAACCTACACACAGACTGCAGATCTACGAAGAACCCAGACATTTGAAATAAGATTCTACTCCAAGATTCTACGCACCCTCTATAGATACTAAATCACTAATGAAACCATCCTCAATGTGGACATGTGGGCAGGCAGAACAAACCACAAAACACATTCTACAGGACTGTGGGGACCTGCAGTGTCTGAGGGATGGGACAATTCATGGCCGCAGCCGGCGCCCATCAACGACAAGCTGAACGGGTCTGTGGAGGCCCTGCAGAGGACCACCAGATTCATTACAGAATCCTGTCTATGAGTGTGATAGGCGATCGAGAAGAAGAAGACTGATGAAGAAATACACAGCAGCCACGGGCCGTGTTGTTATTACATTCTCATCAAGTCTTATATTTTCATCAGGTTCTATATCCATAACAGGTATTATGTCCCTTACAGGTTTGACATTCATAGCAAGTCTACTGGCACATCCTTGTTAGGTGTTACATTCTGAGCAGATCTTCCATTCTTGACATATCTTGCAGCCTCATCAACTCTTACCTTTTCATCTCTCTTATATCATCATCAGCTTTCCAGTGCACATCTGACTTACATCATCACCGGGGTGACATCATCATAACGCTTACATCCCCAACATGACTTACAACTTTGTCTGCTGACATCGTCATCAGATGTTTTATTCATTAGTGCTACATCCTTAGCTGGTCGTCAGTCCACATCATGCCTAGGAAGGTGTTATATCCTGAACATTTTACATCCCTATATGTGTCATATTTCTCTTCAAATTTCACCTGTTTCAATCTCCCTCTGAAAAAACGAATTGGCTTGGAGTTCTTATAATATCACTGCACCATTGGAAGCGAGACAACACACACACACACACACACACACACACACACACACACACACACACACACACACACACACACAAAGCATAGTGCATGTTGTCCATGGGTTGAATGCTCATCCGCTTCCCTCCTTCCCATCACGCTACCCACACACACACGGACACAGACACAGACATCTACATCACCCCTTCGCATAATCCTGTCTTTACATGGATTGATCAGTTAATACGTTCCAGTGGGGAAGTGAACACCCGGCATCACCCATCGGCTTTGAAAGGCATTTCACGCCTGGACTTGATACTGAAGGCTATTACGGCATTCTTAAAGCAGAGGGTTCCAGTTCGGTTTGAACAAAACATGATCAGAAATCATACATACAGAAGAGAATGAGAGAAGGGTAATTGGTGGTGTGGTGTGAGAGAGAGAGAGAGAGAGAGAGGGGAGAGAGAGAGAGAGAGAGAGAGAAGAGAGAGAGAGACCTATTCAGTAGTTGCGCATGGAAGTGAGAGACAGAAAGACAGACAGACAGACAGACAGACTGACAGACTGACAGACGGACGAACGGACGGTCGGTCGGTCACACATACAGAGAGACAGTCAGAGAGACAGATAAGCAGAGACAAATGACCAGACACAGACAGGACAGACAGACAGACAGACAGACAGACAGACAGACAGACAGGCCGACAAAGACAAATGCCCAGACAGAGGCCGCCAGACAGACAGACAGGGGTGAATACTTTTTCTAACTTCTGTGTCGCATGACTAGACCATTTTGGCGAGAATTGGAGCTGGTAGCCTTTTATTCTCTCTCTCTCTCTCTCTCTCTCTCTCTCTCTCTCTCCTCTCTCTCCTCTCTCTCTCTCTCATCCAGTACTTGGCAAATGATCCACACATGATATCTAGCAGAGACATCCCATCTATAATTCAGTACTTTTCTCGCCACCAGTGACAGGGACTTATCTATGGCATCACACAGAGACCTACAACCTATGTCTGTGATGCTCGCATCACCAATGCAGCCAGTTACAACCCAACGGCCGTCTTACACTACCAGTGAAAGATAGCTTGGGAAAATACACAGGACAAGACTAAAAACAGACTAAACAAAACCATCGCAAGATGTCAATAAAGACATTGAAGAAGGTGTCATTACACTTACTCTTTGGGATGAAAAACGGTAAAAACGGTTTCTAAAAAAAAAAGTGCCCAGAAAAAGTGGCTGACTGACTGTGTCATCCACCAAAGCTTGCCAATCGGGACAGCACCAGCAGTGCTGAATTAAAACAAAGAAGATGCAAAGCATATAAACGTACTCCCAGTTTAGATCTATCTTGAATACGCGTGTAAAAAAAAAAAAAAAAAAAAAAAAAAAAACATTACAATCAAATTTGCGTCATAATTTTTTTTTAAAAGTCACAATCAAACATGCGTCATAATGTATTTCGTCATTGAGATAAGAAATCGGCGAAGTACTTTCAGAGATATTCCATAAAGAAGAAAACCCGTTTTGGGCCGTTATGGCCGTTAGTAACAGTTATTCTGGTAAAATAAAACATCGTGCATCATCCGTGACCCATAATAACATACCTACACATTTTCAGAAAGATCGGCCCAGAAGTTTTGTCTGGAGCAAGTGGAACACATTTTGACCACGGACAGACAGACAAACTGAGAGACAGCATTTCTTTGTTCCCATTGTAAAGTTCTCCTTGTTCTATAAGAACTGGGAGTACAAAGAGTGACGCTAAGAACCTGTCTTTGGATCTTGAAAGATATATATTGCTGCACTGATTCAGATCATGTTGTTTATAGCTCACTCGACTGCAGAACTCAGATCAAAGCTTTAAAGTAAAGTATGACATGGCCACAAGGTGCGCGTTACAAATACACGTTTGACATGGACAGGCTACAATCCGAATTTATATACTGGAATCACAGTTATTACATGGATAGGTTCAAATCCAAAGTTGCATGTTGAACCAACAATTATGGCACCGGCAAATATTACTGTCCAAAATTACTACCTACAAATATGACATGGACGCATTACAATTCACGGTTACATGTCATTCTTGTAGTATAACATGCACACACCATAATCCAAGGCTTCGTGTTTAAACCACAGAAATGACATGGACACATTACAATGTAATGTTACATCATCTAACAACCACAAATATGACACGGACACGTTACAATCCATGATGGTATGTTGAAACCTCTAGCATGGTATGAACAAATTACAATCCTAATATTAAATGTTAATCCACAAGTATAACACACACACACACACACACACACACACACACACACACACACACACACACACACACACACACACACACACACACAACATAAATATATATATAATATATATATATATATATATATAATGCATGTATTGACACAGAGAGATTACAATGTAGAGTTACATGTTAATATCACAGATAAAATTTGCATACGTAACGATCCGATCTATATTTTAAAACCATAGCTGTGACATTCGTAAGTTAAAAATCAAAGTTTACTTGTTAAGACTACAAGCATGATATAAATGCATAACAACCAACAGTCCATGTCAAAACCATTGATACTTCAAGGACACATTGCGATCTAAGGCTGAACAGCAGAGAGGTTTATCCTGGGCACTAAATAGATCTGTCTACACCATGTCTACCGCCATCTACGAAGTAATCAAATCAACTAAAAATTTCTTAGATCGTTTCTGAATAATTGCCTCAGATGGTGCATCACTGAACAAAACTGTTGTTGTTGTTGTTGTGTTTTTCTTCTTCTTCTCTTCTTCTTCTTCTTCTTATTGTCGTCGTCTTTTAAGAGAGGTTTCACCAAAACGCATGTGCTCGATGTATAAATCTTATCACCCCATACTAAGATGTTACATACTGGATAGGTCATTATATCACTGATGTATATATCCCATTATTCAACAATGAGAGGGTAACGAGTGGCTCACCCCATGGCTGATGTCAACATTATGTCACCTCCTGACAAGATGTTATATACTGAGTAATTCCTCAGACTGCTGATATAGTCATCCCATCACTCTATGACAAGATGCTGGAAACTGAGTGGTTCGACTTTTTGTTGATGCAGGCAACCCATCACTCTATGAAAAGATATTATGCACAGAGTGGTCAATCCCCTGACTGTGGTATAAACCTTATCTTTCCATAACAAAATATTGTACATTGAGTTGTTCGTCACATGGTTGGTCTATACATCCCATGACTACATCACAAATATGTATTAAGCTGTTAATCATATGGTTGATGTCGATCCCATCATTCCACAAAAAAGATATATACTGAGAAGTTCGGTACGCGGTTAATGGACACAGCCTACCACTCCATAACAAGGTGCTCTATACTGAGTGAGTCATCATCATTATACGGCTGTTGCATAAACCTCATCAATCCATAATGATATGTTACACACTGTAAGGAACACCACATGGCTGATGTCTGCATCCTGTCACTCCATAACAAAGGGGGGGGGGGGGGGGGTGTGTGTGTGTGTGTGTGTGTGTGTGCGTGCGTGGTGTGTGTGTGTGTGTGTTGGTGTGTGTATATGTGTGTGTGTGTGAAATGTATCTGCCAGCAGCCTTCATGCTCTCCCCTTGGCGTCGATTCTGGTTTCTGAAAACATGTCCCAATGAGAGATGGCTTTCCGATACTGGAGGAAATGTTAGTTTCCCTTTGAAGATGTGCGTCTCTCCTGTAAGTGCCCTGATGGCCTCTTCACTTAAACCAATACCGCTGTCGCATGCTGCTCAGCTGCTTCGCTTCTGACGATCACCTGATCTACACAACATTGAATGGAGCCCTTATACTTTCCAATATTTCTCCTGAGCCACTTGACCATGCTCCTTCCACCCTCTACCACCTCGACCCATACCCCACACGTCCCATGCCACCCCGTATCTTCCCCGTTTAGCTCAACTCTGTCATTTAAGTTTAAAACGGGATAGACTTTCTGTTTGCTTGCCCTCCACATCCCCCCTCCTCCTCTCTCTTTCTCCATCCATCTCTCTGTCTGTCTGTCTGTCTGTCTGTCTCTCTCTCTCTC
>CM065715.1:69710298-69717798 GCA_033310375.1 Conus canariensis | reverse complement strand
GACTTTCAGACTCTGACGTGTGATTAGACACGGTGAATCTGTAGCAATGTACTGACCCTATGGCTGCTAGACTTTCAGACTTTGACGTGTGATTTTACCGTTTATGGGGTGACGCTGTTTGCTTACTGAGAACTAATTCTTTTCAGCTACCGACCAGAAACTAACGCGCGCGAGCGCGCGCACGCACACACACACACACACACACACACACACACACACACACACACACACACACACACACACACACACACACACACACACACACACACACACACACACACATCTCTCTCTCTCTCTCTCTCCTCTCTCTCTCTCTCTCTGTGTATGTACGTATGTATGTGTGTGTATGCATAATAGATAGATAGATAGATAGATAGATAGAGATAGATAGATAGATGTGATTGATTGATTGATTGATTGATTGATGATTGATTGATTGATTGATTGATTGATAACTTTTTTATTGATTGATAACTTTTTTTCTTGCCAGATTTACTTTGCTGTAAATGTAATGCCTAACAAGCTAACAAAATTACCAGACCTCGTCATTCATTTACGTGGCCAGTGAAGGAGAGGTGCAGTTACTTGGCCACACATCAGATCATACTCCGGCTGATGGCGGAATGCCCCTAGTCGGATAGTTTGGGACAAACACATTCAAGAACAGACATTTCATATGATATGTTGAAGCAGTCTAAGTGGATTTGTTCTTCCCAGAGCCTTACAGTCACATTAAACTGAATGATCTTTGGTCACATATATATATATATATAATATATATATATATATATATATATATATATGTGTGTGTGTGTGTGTGTGTGTGTGTGCGTGCTGTGCGTGCGTGCGTGCGTGCGTGCGTGCGTGCGTGTGTGTGTGTGTGTGTGTGTGTGTGTGTGTGTGCGTGCGTGCGTGCGTGCGTGCTGTGTGTGTGTGTGTGTGTGTGTGTGTGTGTGTGTGTGTGTGTGTGTGTTTCGTACACTGAAATGGCCTGGGGTTTTTTTCTTACTCTTCTGTGCACTAAACTAAGTTACATGATCAACACACACACACACACACACACACACACACACACACACACACACACACACACACACCCACACACACAACCACACACACACAAGGGAAAAAAAAAACAGAAAAGAAAAGAAATCACCATTACCGTTTCAGTCGAGTTCTTGTCTCTATCTTATCTAAAACATTAGCATAAAAAGTGTTTGCCACTATTCTTTTCTTTTCCAGAATCCACATTGCACCAGCAATAATGTTTACACAGTGAAATAATCTAAACAGGAATCCAAACAAAATACAGCCACAAGTATTATCTTGATTCTGTCTGTATTTTTAAAAAAAAAGACAAAGCAAAGAAAAATAAAAACTGTTTTCACACTCAAAGTACCACACACAGTGCAGGTATGTGTATCAGCAGTTGGATAGTATAGCACAAGAGTGTGAAGGAAAGAAAATCACCAACTGAATGAGTCCAAAGCCTCAAGAAAACCCGTACTGTTATCAAAGTCATTAAAAAAAAAAAAACAAAAAAACTCCTTTTGCTTGAATACTTCCAATTTTTCTGTAAACCATACTCACAATAATAATTTTTAATTAACCTATATCATAATATCTGTGTGTGTGTGTGTGTGTGTGTGTGTGTGTGTGTGTGTGTGTGTGTGTGTGTGTGTGTGTGTGTGTGCACGCGCGTGCGTGCATGCATGAGTGCATGTGTGTATGTGCATGTGTGTGTGTGTGTGCATGTGCGCGCACACGCGCGCACCTGTTCCCCATTTATTAACTCACAAAACGGAGCACATTCTAACGCTGACGGTAGTTCAAAGACGCCTTACGCCCTTTCAGAGAGGGCGGCGGGGGAGGGTGCGAGGATGTATGAGTGTGGTGGAGAAAAGAGTGGATTGACGGGGGAAGGGGGAGATGGGGGTGGAGGGAGGGAAAATGGCGTGCACCTGGTCTACGTCCTGTATGCCCACCGACGACGGTGACTTCAAAGACCGCTCACTCACGGTAGTGGGAGATGAGGGTGGATTGGCGGGGGAAGGGGGAGGTGGGGGTGGATTGGCGGGGGAAGGGGGAGATGAGGGTGGATTGGCGGGGGAAGGGGGGAGATGAGGGTGGATTGGCGGGGGAAGGGGGAGATGAGGGTGGATTGGCGGGGGAAGGGGGAGATGAGGGTGGATTGGCGGGGGAAGGGGGAGGTGGGGGTGGAAGGAGGAAAACAGGTGTCCACCTGGTCTACGTCCTGTATGCCCACAGACGACGGTGACTTCAAAGACCGCTCACTCACGGTAGTGGGAGATGAGGGTGGATTGGCGGGGGAAGGGGGAGGTGGGGGTGGAAGGAGGAAAACAGGTGTCCACCTGGTCTACGTCCTGTATGCCCACAGACGACGGTGACTTCAAAGACCGCTCACTCACAGTAGTGAGAGATGAGGGTGGATTGGCGGGGGAAGGGGGAGGTGGGGGTGGAGGGAGGGAAAATGGTGTGCACCCAGTCTACGTCTTGTATGCCCGCAGACGACGGTGACTACAAAGACCGCTCATTCGCAGCGGGGGGAAGGAGGAGATGAGAGAGTGGTGGAGAGGTGAGGGTGGATGTGGTGGGTTGGGGCTGGTGGCGGGGAGGGAGAAAAGGATTGGGATGGAGAGAGAGAGAGAGAGAGAGAGAGAGAGAGAGAGTGAGTGAGTGAGAGAGAGAGTGAGAGAGAGAGAGAGAGTGAGTGAGAGAGAGAGAGAGAGAGATTGTGTGTGAGAGACGGAATGAAAGAGATTTAGAGAGAGAGCGAGATTGAGAGAGAGAGAGAGAGAGAGAGAGAAGAGAGATTTACAGAGAGAGAGAGAGAGAGAGAGAGAGAGAGAGAGAGAGAGACTGAGAGACAGAGACTGAGAGAGAGAGAAAGAGTTTGAGAGACACACAGAGAGAGAGAAGGTAGAGAGGTGGTGAGGCAGGGGGGGGGAGGGGGGAGTCAGACAGGTTTGGACAAGGAGAGAGAGAATGTGCATACTAATTGTGTGTGTGTGTGTGTGTGTGTGTGTGTGTGTGTGTGTGTGTGTGTGTGTGTGTGTGTGTGTGTGTGTGTGTGTGTTTGTGTGTAAACGCCAGCATATCACACACTGCTGTCGGCAAAAGAGCTCTGTTTCCACAACAAAGGAAAGGAAAGAAAAGGGACTATAAAATCAGAAAAAAGAAGACAACACACCCCAGCTCACCCACTCTCGCGCACTCACACATACAGCACTCACATAAACCGACTTATATATCTCACATTATGGCAGCATACTAGCGTCTGAAAACGAGGAAAATAGCGAAAAGAGGGAAAATTGTCATTACTCCAGGATCGTATTTTCATGGGGATCACAACTGATTTACTGTTTTCCTGAGGATGATTTTCTTAAGAATCATAATTGTTTGCCCTAGTTTACTTGGGATAACTTGTTTTCCTGATGGAAGAAAAGAACAGCAGACATGTTTACCCTAATCCTGCTCGTGGTGTTTTTCAACTAAAAAAAATAAGCGCAAACAGATTTCAAATTTCTGTAAAAACGGCAGAGAAGGTGGGGGGTGACGTTCGTTTTGTTTTCACCTGCCATCACACGGAAGAAGCTTAATTCTTCCCAACAGCAGCCACCTGATCTTGCCTCTACTATGGTAGCATGGCTTCTTTATAATACGAATTACTTTCAAACCCAGTCCATCAGTACACTTAAGCGAAAAGATTCTGCTTCAGGGCATGTTGTCAAAAGCAACAGACACTGCCTAACGTCATTTCGCGCTCGGAAGTTCGGCAGAGTTGTCGCTCTTTGGTGAAAGCCTCCACCTTGTAACGTTGTATGCCCCAAGGGCAATAACTGCTCAACAACTTCATCTCCAGATTTTTTCCCCCTGTTTTCTCTCTCACTCTCCCGTACTTTACTTCGTCGTGTTGGTTTTTACACAAATGTGTACAAAATACGATGAAATCGTGTGGGTAAACGGGTCAGAAACGGGTGATATTGCGAGGAAAACGTCGTTAACGGGGGAAATGGTCGCTGAATGATTGTGGAATGGGATCTGTAAAATAGAGAAAACCGTTGTGATCCATACAGATTACACCGATAATGAATTTTCCTTAGATAAATACGCAGTGTGTCTGTGATCTTTTTTGGAAAACAGACATTATCCTAATGTAAACAATCCTCAGGGATAACGGCTTAGCCCCGTTGTTCTGAAGGGCAATAACCGTTTCCCTGGGAAAACAGTTATTATCGCCTCCTGAAGCTGGTTTTTCTCCCATAACCGATCCAGTACATTTTTGGTCCGATTGCAAAAATGTGTGCAAAGACGTATTAATCATATATCCTTGCAAAGATTTGGCAGCAGAACGATCCACTGAGTAATACGGAAACTGGCATAATTTTATGTATGTATGGAGAGAGAGAGAGAGAGAGAGAGAGAGAGAGAGAGAGAGAGAGAGAGGGAGGGAGGGAGGGAGGGAGGGAGACAGGTGACAGTGGGGTGCAGGAAAAAGCACTTTGTAATAGAGAACTATCGAACAAACAAACAATACAGAGAAAATGCAACACAATCAATTAAAATGCACGAGAAAAATAACAATAAAGCACGAATGGAGATGACAAAAAAAGCATAATGATAGCCTAGTCACCATGGGTGAAGGGCGGGGGGGGGGGGGGGGGGGGGTGTATGTCATATAGGTAAACAAATCAACGTCATTTCAGCAGTAAAATATTAAGAGAGAGAGAGAGAGAGAGAGAGAGAGAGAGAGAGAGACCAGCACTTGCATACAAGCACACGTACACGCACACCCCAACTCGCCTGTCCGTGCATAAATGAACATCTTCATACACATAGCTGCACATCAACCATCCATCATAATGTTGTTCATTATTATTATAGAATAATCATTTCGTATCAAAGACACACAACATTTCATTTTTACGTTCATTTTGTTTACAGCAAAGCCGAATTCAGGGGGGGTGGGGGGTGGGGGGTGGTGGGGGGGGGGGTGGGGGGGTGGGGGGGTGGGGGGGGGGGGGTGGGGGGGGGGGGGTGGGGGGGAGGGGAGGGGGTCATATCAGGTGTCACCAAATCTGAATCGATTCCATATCAAGGAAAGAAAAATAAAAAATGAAGGAAACTATATCCACTTACATGTCATCCCATGCTGAAACAGATGGATTTATACATGATCTATGCAATCTGTACAGGATCTACACACACACACACACACACACACACACACACACACACACACACACACACACACACACACACACACACACACACACACACGTGCTCGCAAAATGTTGATAATAGCAGGAACAATCGATTTGGCTTTTCGAAGGTCTTCACTGTTCTCGGGGCAAGGCTTCCTGTCTTCTCTGTCCCTTGCCATTGTGAATGCATCCTCCAGTCCCTGCAGTGTGTTGGTCCAGCAGAAGTCAAAATTCTTCCTGCGTCCCATGAGAACAGATTCTCTGGAAGCCTGTAGTAACACCATGAACTCGGAAGACGATCTTGGTAGTATCTCGTCCCTGGGATACATTATCTCATAAGTACCACAAGTACCTAGTTATGTGTATGTATATATTGTGAGTAATCATTCATATATGTGTATCTATCTATCTATCTATCTATCTATCTATCTATATATATATATATATATATATATATATATATATACTCACACAATCATCTTACAGCGTGTAGGTGCATATGCAAATTTGCGTGCATATTGATGTATATGATGAAATTTACGAATGCAAATATGTCTGCAGCTATTCTAATTAAACTGACTGTCAAGGTATGAATGGATAAACTAACCTATGGGTCACTATTTACAGGTGTACATCTTACAGCATAATGTAACCTTCCGCTTGGTTCACAGCGGAATGACCACAGTGTGACCCTACACGAACTGCGTCAAATAGGGGACAAACATTTGCAACAACTAACACTTCCCCCGACTGGATTGACCGCAATATAACCCTAACAGGACGGCGTAAAATGAGGGACAAACATCTTCAACTACACACACACACACACACACACACATACACACACACACGCACGCACACACGCACACATGCATGCACGCACGCACGCACACACACACACACACACACACACACACACACACACACACACACACACACACACACACACACACACACACACACACACACACACACACACACACTTTTCCTCATTGGCTGAGGGCGGAGAGAAAACGATGGGAGCCTAACCAGACAGAATAAACTGAGGGACAGACATCTTGAAAACAGACACTTCCTCTTACTGCTTCAACATACTCTTCTCAAAATGATCGCACCTTCAACCAATACTCCTTTCTTTTCGAATGGTTATGGCAGACAGGATATCCACATAGACACAGATGTCGGTACACCGCCATTTATTTTCGCACTTCAGTGGAATAACACACACAAAACAGTCCATGAGAAAGGGACAACTTTTTCCATACTGCTGTGTCCTCAAAGTGTGTGATGACTCCAGTGGAAAGGGAGATGACTTTGGCCTTTCCGGGTTTGTCTGTCTATGTTCGGAGGCTGCATTTCTGATGGTGCCTTTAATCCGTTAATTCATCATTCCCGATGGTAGTTTTGATCCACCCGCACGTCATTAGCCATTAGTTACGTCTGACGTGGGCAATAATGACTGGACTTCTATATGGGCAAAAAGAAAAGGCATTTGAGCCCAGATTTTCAGAGTTTCTAAAAACGTTTCCAAGTAACTGACTTCAAAAAAAAGGTATAAGATCCCCTAAGCTTAGTCCTGAAGTTTTGATCCGTCAGGGATAAACTCTCTTTCTTCTCTGCAGTAGATCCGTTCATGATCCAGTATTACTTTTTTTTAGACAATAGAGAAATAACCAGAAGATTGGATTCTCCAGGGGTTTTTTAAGCTGTACAGCCTCATATATAGTAAGATTAACGAGGAGACACCGTCTAGAAACAGATTTCATATATTAATTACCAGGCGTACACTGAGACAGGGAAGTATGTGAAAACGTTTCGCTGGGTGGGGAGTTCGTTAGGTTTCCTTATAAATGCCTGTTCGATTATCGTAATTCAGCATGATTAAAAGCAGCAACATTGATTAGTTACATCGAGCACATGAGGGAGTACTCCTCATAAGACAGCCAGAGCGCTCACAAAGAGGAACAGAGAACTGGCACTGAAATAACCCAGCAAAGCAAAGTAATACAAAGCAGCAATTAAGCAAAATGACAGGATAGCTCCTCGTCCTCCCACCAAAAGAGAGAGAGAGAGAGAGAGAGAGAGAGAGAGAGAGAGAGAGAGAGAGAGAGAGAGAGAGAGAGGAGGAGGAGGAGGAGGAGGACCAGCAGCGAAGCATACTGAAAATAAGCTGACTGAGTGGTGACAAAGCTGTAAAACAAAGATGTAGTCAATCCAGACCCTGGCGCCTTTCTTTTCAAAAATATCAAAATATTTCTCCTTGCTGTCATAGCTC
>CM065715.1:69685298-69702798 GCA_033310375.1 Conus canariensis | reverse complement strand
CTCTTCCTTCATGCCTTCCTCCTCTTGGCCTCCTCCTCCTCCTCCTCCTCCTCCTCCTCCTCCTCCTCCTCCTTCTCCTCCTCCTCCCTCCTCCTCCTTCTCTCTCTCTCGCTTCCCTCTCATCCTCGTCCTCGTTCTCGTCCTCGTTGTCGTCGTCGTCGTGTCGTCGTCGTCGTCTACCTCCTCCTCCTCCTCCTCCTCCTCTCTTCTTCTTCTTCTTCTTCTTCTCTTCTTCTTCTTCTTCTTCTTCTTCTTCTTCTTCTTCTTTCAATCTTCATTTCAAAATCAAGATGCATTTCAAAAATCAGAAGGATATTCTCTTTCCAATTCAGTGTTTAATAAAAGTGTGTGTGTGTGTGTGTGTGTGTGTGTGTGTGTGTGTGTGTGTGTGTGTGTGTGTGTGTGTGTTGTGTGTGTGTGTTGTGTTGTGTGTGTGTGGTTGTGGTGTGTGTGTGTGTGTAGTGTGTGTGTGTGTGTGTGTGTGTGTGTGTATGTGTGTGTGTGTGTGTGTGTGATGTGTGTGTGTGTGTGTGTGTGTGGCGCGCGCCGCGCGCGCGCGCGCGTTTTCTCTCTCTCTCTTCTGTCTGTCTGTCTGTCTGTCTGTCTCTCTCTCTCTCTCTCTCTCTCTCTCTCTCTCTCTCCCTCCCTCCCTCCCTCCCTCTTCTCTCTCTCTCTCTCTCTCTGGGTGAAGAATGTTAGGTAGAATAGAGTGGCATGGCTTTTCTCCTGGAACGTTGCTGATAAACTAGCTTGGAGATTCGTCATATCTTACAAAGACAAGGCCATACTTACTGCCCCCTCACCTCTCTCAAGTGCTCACTCGAGAGTAGCTGTAAGTAATATGGACAGTGGTGAACTGATGTGAATAGTGTCCATCGTTTTTCTTTTTTTTTTATTCTCTGCTTTCCTGTCTGAAGCTAATGGTTTGCAAACTTTGGCTCTTCCAGTAGCGTCAGGCTGCGTGCCAAAGAAAACATCCTTCAGGGAAAACGTCTTAGTGGAGCTGAGAGGAGCCAACTGTTAAATCTGCCACTGTCGCGTGTTGGAATTTCGTCACCCGAACGAAGCGGGAAAAAAACAGGAAGACAAACAACAGGGATGGGAGAAAAAGGGGATGAGGGAAGTGAGGACTACAGGGAGGGGGGGGGGGGGTGGAGATGTAGAAACATGGACTAGAGGGTGGAAGGGTTGGGAGGTATTTAGCTGCATTAGTGACGATAAACAAATCGATGTGTTACATTGTTTCTTTGTTTTATTCCCATCACTTTTAGACCCATGCGTGTAATGAAATGCATCATTGAAAGCAGAGAATCTGATTTGACTGACAATGTGTGTGTGTGTGTGTGTGTGTGTGTGTGTGTGTGTGTGTGTGTGTGTGTGTGTGTGTGTGTGTGTGTGTGTGTGTGTGTGTGTGTGTGTGGTGTGTGTGTGTTGTTGTGTAAGTTCAAGGAAGTGTAAGTAGAATGCATGCGAGTTTTTGATATATATATATATATGTGTGTGTGTGTGTGTGTGTGTGTGTGTGTGTGTGTGTGTGTGTGTGTGTGAGGGGAGAGAGGGATAGAGAGAGAGGGGGGGGGACTTACACAAGAGAGAGAACACCGTTAAGTTCATGATCTTCAGGCGACGAATTTATTCACGAAATGTTTATACAAATTTTTACCAGTTTTGTTGGAAGACATTCCAGGCTGGTGTTATAATTGAAAGCATCTCAAATTATGTCCCGTTATTATTATCATTTTTCTTTTCTCACCAGAGTAATTTCGACCAGACTGAAAAGAACAAACATCGGCTCAAGCAAAATGAGAGGAAGCGTGACAAACGACTAATAAACAGCGATTATTTGGACTTTTCTTCGTTTGTTTGTTCTCAGTGTTGTGTAAATGAAGGAGAAAACATATTATGCAAGTCTTGTTTGTATCTTCCATTCGGGGCAAAAAAGCAATAGATTTTGTGATTAACAAGAGTGAAAAAAGTTGTAGTAGAATAATAGAAGCATAACAGGAGAGGGATTAAATTGCATATTACAATCTACAATCTGCAGTCCACATGAGCTTTGGCGCAAGAACAGCATAAATGTGGTGAAGGAGACAGAAAGAGAGACAGACGGACAGACAATTACATACGGACATCTAACTAGCCAGATGGATGGAGGGATGGACGGATGGATGGATGGATAAAAGGAGATAGATAAAAGGAAAGGTAGATAGATAGATAGATAGATAGATATAGATAGATAGATAGATAGATAGATAGATAGATAGACGCAATATCACATTTCTAGTCATTCCATATTATTATTATTACTACTACTACTATTATCATTATCACTATTTTATTATTATTATTATCACCATTATGATGACGATGATGATTATATTACTACTGTTATTATAATCATTAGTGCTATTACTATTATTATTATTATTATCATTATTATTATTATCACTGTTATTATCATTATTGTTACTATTATTATTATTATTATTATTACTATCATTGCCATTATCATTGTTATTATTATTATGATTATCATTATTATTTTATCATTATTATTAACATCATCATCATTCTTATCTATTATTATTATTATTATTATTATTATCATTATAATAATTATTATTATTATCATTATTACTACTGTTATTATTATCATTGCTATCATTATCATTATTAGTATTCTTGTTATCATTATTATTGGTTTCATTATTACTTTTGTTATCATTGTTGTTGTAGCTGTTGGTGCCACTATTACTATCATCATTATTATTATTGTTATTATGATTATTATTATTATCATTATCATTATTATCATTACTTAAACTCTATTTCTTTCTACCCCTCCCCCTCGCCTCCCTTCTCTTCTATTTTTCAGCTTTACCTACTCTGTCAACAATCTTCCCGCTCTTCACCATCACTCCTACCACTCATACCTCCAATATCCCCCCTCCCCCCCCCCCCCCCCCCCCCCCCCCCCCCCCCCCCCCCCCCGCGCTCTCTTACACCCTCCTACCAATCACTTTTTTCTGCTCAAAAAGGAAAATCTGACACAGCCCTGTGCATATGACACATTGTGTCCAAACCCGTACAGATTGTTTGTTTGTTTGTTTCCTCGCGAATGGATCATCTTGCCAACAAAGTTTGTGACTTACCTCGCCAACCGTCTCTCTCCACCCCCACCCCCACCCCCCCTCCCCCCCCCACCCCCTCTCCTCCCTCCCCCATTTACATTTTTCCGTTTTTGCTTATGATCCTCACTGTCCTTGATTCATGTTGATGGGCATTTATTCTCACTTGAGTTGACAAAAACCAGATTGCCTGTCCTCTCTTCTCTATATTGTTGTGATGCAGTGAGACCTTTCTTGTTCTGTTATTATATAAGAGAGAGAGAGAGAGAGAGAGAGAGAGAGAGAGAGAGAGAGAGGTTACTGTTGTTGCTGCTGCTGCTGCTGCTGCCACTTATGCTGCTTCTACTATTACTCTTCCTTCTCGTCCTTCTCGTTGTAATCGTCTTTGTCAAAGTCGTCGTCGTCGTCATCATCATTATCATCATCATCATCCTTCTCCTCTTCCTCCTCCACTTCCTCTTCTTCCTCCTCCCCCTCCCTCCTCCTCCTTCTTCCTCCTACTGCTTCTTCTTCTTCCTCTTCTTCTTTTTCTTGTTCTTCTTCTCTATGTCTCTGTCTCTGTCTGGTCTGTCTGTCTGTCTGTCTGTCTGTCTGTCTGTCTGTCTGTCTCTCTCTCTCTCTCTCTCTCTCTCTCTCTCTCTCTCTCTCTCTCTCTCTCCCAGTGGAGAGTGTTAAGTAGAATTGAGTGGCATGGCTTTTCTCATGAAACGTTACCGACAAGCTAAGTCAATGGTTCTCCTTATCTACCAAGGACTAGCCAATATCTACAGACCCTCCCCCCTCTCCAGTGCACTCTGTGATCAGCAGTGCAGACAAAGCCCCATTCCCTCCAGACCACCCCCCGGCGCCAAAATCACTGCAAGTAAGATGGACTGTGGTAAATGGATGTGGAGAGCGTCCATCGTCTTTTTTTTTTTCTCCTGTGTTCCTGTCTGAAGCTAATGGTTTTCAAACTTTGGTTCCTACTGTAGCGTCAGGCTGCGTGCCAAGGAAATAGCAAGCATCCTTCAGGGGAAACATCTTAGTGGAGCTGGGATGGGCCAGCTGTAAAATCTGCTATTGTTGCGTGTTGGAATTTGGTCTCCCAAAGTGAAGGGGGGGTGGGGGGGGGTACGACAGGGATGGGAGAAAAAGGGGATGAGGGGACAAAGCAATGTAGTTTCAGGAATGGCGGGGGTGGAGATGGGATAATTTGGACCCGAGGGGTAGAAGGAATGAGAGGTATAAGGTTGCATTGGTAACGTTGAAGAAATGCATGTGTTACTCCGTTTCTTGGTTGTATTCTTTGCACTTTTTTTACCCATTAGTGAACAGAAATGCATCTGTGCCAACAGAAAGTCTGATTTAATCGACCATATAAGTGTGTGTGTGTGTGTGTGTGTGTGTGTGTGTGTGTGTGTGTGTGTGTGTGTGTGTGTGTGTGTGTGTGTGCGCGCGTGCGTGCGTGCGTGCGTGTGCTCGCGCGCGTGTGTGCTCACAGGTTAAAGGGCCTTTCAATTTTAATATTAACTGTACAGAAAGCCAAAGTTTCCGCTGTAAGTCATATTTCAGTTCATTCTAAATTTCGAAGTACATGTATAGTTGCAGTTGGCAGGAGGTAAAATAAGAAAACAAGAAGAAAAAAAACAAAAACGGTCGACCTTCCGTAGGTATTTACGGTCTCTTCCATCACTTTCTCGCATGGCTTTACCCGATTGTCATGAGATAATAGAGAACTTCAGATAAGACAAAACGCCATACTTGTCATTACGAAGGAAATCTACGGCGAACATTGTGACTAATTTAGCTCTAGAGCTTTAAAACTTCACACACACACACACACACACACACACACACACACACACACCTTAATCCGTTTTGATCTTCGAAATGTGCAGTGACGTAGAGATCGTCATTGTGTAGATAAGAATTGTTTCCCTTCCCCAAAGATATCAGAAAGGAGGAACGGTATATAATATTTGATACTGATCTGTTCGTCAAGTCCATTTTACAACTGAAAAAACCACAGATGGATTACTGAATACTACATGAGGTCCACAATCACAACAAGACGTTCCAAAATGTTGGCTGCCATCTGATATTCCATAACACGACAGGACCGCTTGGTTCCGCCCCACAGAGGCAGATTAAGCACAAAATCGTGCGAGCTGAAGCAGTCTTTTGTGGTGTGACACGAACTGGGAGGAGAGACATTGTCCACAGACTGGGGTTCTTCATCGGGACTCAGCAGTTCTCAGATATTTTTGTCAAAGACCAGGCGCCACTGGAACCCTGGCGCCATCCTGATCTGCACTCTGAAGGTAAGACGGCACATCTGCACAAAATGTCAAAGAGAGTTGCGAAGGACGGAAGGAACTGGAGCGGGGAGAGGGGGGGGGGGGAGGGGGTGCGTGATTGGGGACGGTAGGAGAGAGAGGTGAGAGAGTTGTTTGTTTGTTTCCATGTCATATACCACTCACAGTGAGACATATTCTTTTAGAATGTTGGGATTTCCACGATGTGAGACATAAACACTTTACAGCAGACTCCATGAAAACTTTGTTCAGAGATGTCCCACCTGACGTGATCTGCGAGTTTCTAAAAGAGACTAACATTTTTCATCTGATCTAAGATTTTACGGAAGAAAGATGTTTTACGAAGTTTCTGGTACGTGTTTAGAAGGTGTATTTTAAAGAAATGCGTGAATGGTATTATGTGGTGTTCTTTTTTGTCTGTTTGTTTATTTGGTTTTTTGGATGACTTGTGAGTTGATTTTAACGTGGTGACAGCCCTGATATGGCCCTTTACAGTCGGCTGGCTATAAGCAATGTTACCTTACCTTACCGTATCTTACCTTACCTTATCTTACCTTACACAATGCACACTACTCCAGACTAGTATGCGCACGGTCCAAATCTAATGCACATTACTCCAGTCTGTGGGATTTAACCCTAGGCTTACGCATATAACTCCCAGCTAATGCCTTAACTCCAAACCAATGCGCATAACTCAAAAATAAAGCTTATAACTCCAGGGTACATGACTCCAGGGTACATGACTCCAGGGTGCATGACTCCAGGATGCATGACTCCAGGGTACATGACTCCAGAGTGCATGACTTCAGAGTGCATGACTCCAGGGTACATGACTCCAGGGTAAATGACTCCAGGGTACATGACTCCAGGGTACATGACTCCAGGGTGCATGACTCCAGGGTGCATGACTCCAGGGTGCATGACTCCACATTACCCCAAGCTTGGATTTGTTTCTGTTCTTGGGTGTGTTTAGTGTGCCAACCGTATACGTGCAACCTTTTAACATTTTTTACAGAGATAACAGAAAAAAGGTGAATATAACAATTACTATGCGTTTGAAATGGACAATTTTAAAAACAAACATGTGCACTTAATCTCTCTCTCTCTCTCTCTCTCTCTCTCTCTCTCTCTCTCTCTCTCTCTCTGCTTCTATTTCTTCTTCTCTCTCTCCTTCTTCTTCTTCTTCTTCCTCTCCTTCTTCTTCTTTTTCTTCTTCTTCTTCTTCTCCTTCTCTTCTTCTTCTTCTCTATTATTATTATCATTGTTATATTATTATTAACATTATTATTATTATTATTATCATTATTTGTATCATTATTATTATTATTATCATTATTATTATTATCGTTAGTTAGTGTAGTAGTAGTAGTAGTAGTAGTAGTAGTAGTTCATTATTGTTGTTATTATTATCATTATTATTAACATTGTTATTATTATTGTTGTAGTCATTGTTATCATCAGACAGAGAGCTCTGTTTTACAATCAGGCATCTCTCAAACACTATCACTCTAAAAGGGTTCAGTTCTATCACCAGACATATGTCAGAAGACTGTTCTATCCGCTGATATCTATCCAGCACCACCGCTCCACAGTATTCTGTTCGATCATCAGACATCTAAAAAATGTAAAAAGAGAGGGGGGTAGTTTTCGCCAAGGACACAGACAAACATAGCACATGATTCCCTGCTGGGTGGCCCCGTTTCCGCCCGGTGGCCATTTTGACCAAGACTAGATAAGTGTCTCCTTTTTTTTTTCTTTCTTTCTTCATCGTCACTGTCCTAAACGTTATTTGTTTTCGCCTGAAGAAGACCCAAGAGGTCGAAATGCATAGCGTCTTGATCTGTGCTATGTTTGTCTGTGTCCTTGGCGGTAACTAACCCCCTCTCTTTCTAAAATTTGCTTCATTTTCCGCCCTCAGTCACTCCGTTTTCAAACTCATCAGACATCTGTCACACATCATCACCCTAAAGCAGAAATCACTACAGAATAGCAACGTGCAATGTACGGGTAGGGAACCTGACATACATGCGACAGACACACCGGCCAGGGGAGACGCAGGTGGGAGAAGAGAGCCAAGGGAACTGGTGGGAGGAGGGATAGAAGGAAAAAAAAGGAAGAGCTACTGTAAGTTTTGCTCCCAAGTCATCTCCCTTTCCCGTCTTCAGAGCACAGGACCGGAGAACTTCTAAGTGCCAAGACAACTGGAACTAATCTGATGGACAAAGTCGTGCAGACCGGACTTCAGGAGATAGGCAAGACTCTCTCTCTCTCTCTCTCTCTCTCTCTCTCTCTCTCTCTCTCTCTCACACACCACACACACACACACACACACACACACACACACACACTCTCTCTCTCTCTCTCTCTCTCTCTCTCTCTCTCTCTCTCTGTCTATCTGTCTCTTTGTCTCTGTATCTGGCTGGCTGTTTGTCTGTCTGTCTGTCTGTCTGTCTGTCTGTCTCTCTCTCTCTCTCTCTCTCTCTCTCTCTCTCTCTCTCTCATCTTTTTTATTTTTCTTTTCAGGCACATTACGGAACTTACTCCATGTAAGCAGACGTGTTGGATATATATCAAAGAACAAGGACCTGTCACTAGTAAGACATCCGCAACAAAAGGATACTAAAAACGAACGGAATTTGAGAGAGAGAGAGAGAGAGAGAGAGAGAGAGAGAGAGAGAGAGAGAGAGAGAGAGAGATTTACAAAAGGAACTTTTGCAGACATTTCCTTGTCGAACGGTTCACATCACAGGCATGATTAAGCTCTTGATAATTACTTTATTGTGTTAGATCTAAAACATACCAATGCGTCAATCAATCATTTGGTGGTGTTCGTGTTCACAGAAATTAAGCGGAGGGACACAGTTCTATAAAGAAGCAGTTCTTGTTAGACGAAACAGAAGAAAATCAAAGACAATGTGAATGAACTAGGCAATGGACTAATGGAATACAGATGACCTCCCAACATGAACAGAGCCGTCTGTCTTCTCCTTGATAATCTCTCACTCCCAGGGTCTGAGATAACTCCCACGTGTTTTGAGTTTTGCACTCCCAGTTCTTATAGAACAGGAAGTACTTTACATTGGGAACGAAGAAATGCTGTCGGTGTGTCTGTCCGCGGTCAAAATGTGTTCCACTCGCTCCAGACAAAACTTCTGGGCCGATCTTTCTGAAAATTTTTAGGTATGTTTATTATGGGTCAATGATGATGCCCGATGTTTTACTCTACCAGAATAACCGTTACTAAAGGAGAGAGAGAGAGAGAGAGAGAGAGAGAGAGAGAGAGAGAGAGAGAGAGAGAGATAGTTAAACCGCAGGCACACTTTCAGAAATGTCAGTTTATCTCAGTGACGAAATACATTATGACGCATGTTTGAGTGTGACTTTTTTTTTATTTCACAAATCTCTATGAAAGTACTGTATTTGACGGATTTTAACATAGCTTTAGATCTAATAGCTGACTGGTAGATCATGGGTATTTTTAAGTAAACATGCTCTTGACATGTACACGCGTATTCAAGATAAACTGGGAGTACGTTTATATGCTTTGCATCTTGTTATCAATTGATAGCTCCCTGGTGCCCCTGGATGGCTTCGAATGACTCCCACCCTCTCCCGTCAGTTCACTAAGGGCTCCTTGTAGAGTGCAAGCGCTATGATTATCACAAAATGCAGCTGGTGTAGCTATGTACGGGGATACAGAATTTAACACACACACACACACACACACACACACACACACACACACACACACACACACACACACAAAGTGCAAATATGGAATTTAACCCCAAAAGTTGCATAATAAGAAGGGCAGGCGAAATAACACAGACCATAAAAAAAACACTCACAATTCCTTCCCCTTAGTAACAGTTTGTGGATGTAGAAACCAGAGATAGACATGTCTGTTCTACTGGGAGCCCCCTTTCAATATACATAGAATGTGTTCTGCTTTAGGGTGATGCTATGGATGACACGTTACACAAAGCATACTCCCTGTGTACAGTGGAAAAGCGGAAGAATAATGGGAAAATATTGAATGACTGCTATTGACTGAATGACACGGGAAACGACTGAATGAAGCGCGAGTAGGCAGCTCTTTAGTCGGCTCTACCCAGGTAGGCAGCCCGTTGTGTACACAAGCGAGTGAATTGTGAAGCGCTTTGAGCTTGGTCTCTAGGGAGATAGGCAATGATGATAATAATAAAAGTAATAATGGTGATAGCAACAACACAATAATAATAGTAATAATTATTATAATGATAATGATAGTAGTAGAAGTAGTAATATTTTAATAATGATAATAACAATAATGATAATATTATAATGCAATAATGATAATGATAATAATAGTAACAATAATAATGATATAATAAATATGATGATGATGATGATAATAGCAATAAATATATTTGGCAGTCAGGCAACCAGAGTTCCCTCCCCCCCCCCACCCCCCACCCCCTCTCCCCGAGAATTTTTTTTTTTTTTTTTGGTGAATCAGGAGCATTAAAAGGAATATTTAAAACTGACGGAATGAATGAATGAATAAATGAATGGATGAATTCATTCATTCATTCATTCATTCTCATCAATTAATCTCCTATTGCACGCTACTCAGAGGTTTGGTATTAAACTAAGAAAAAAATTATCCCCTATGATCCCCTAGAAATAATCCATTTTCAGTTTACAAGTTATCCTAAACAGAGTTCACAACAACCTGCTCACTATCTTAGAGAGTTCAGTATTGACAGTGTCACATCTAAACGTATTTTTCTTAAAAGTTGTTGCGCGCGCGCACACGCACACACACACACACACACACACACACACACACACACACACACACACACACACACACACACACACAGAGAGAGAGAGAGAGAGAGAGAGAGAGAGAGAGAGAGAGATTTCACGTCTATGTCCCATGGCTCACAGAGATTAACTTCATTAAAGTTAATGCCACTTAAGGCGTCAAAAGGGGAAAAGAAAGTGAGAGGAAAGAATGTATGAGGAAAGAGTCACAGCAAAAACAAAAATGAAGAATTAAATAAACAAGAACAGCGAGGATGTAAAGGAGCTTCTTTTCCTTTTGTGGGTGGAGGTGACGATAACCCTCCAGCAGGAAGTCTCGTCATGTTCTGCCTGTCAACGAGATGTCGGCGATATGTTATAGTAAAGTCGTACCGATGCACGTGCAGCCGCGACCAAGCTGTGCAAGGCTCCTCGGATTGTTCATCTCGGAAAGACAGTTCCTACTGCATGAGACGCCAACTTTCCCTTCTTTGATTGGTTTGCACTGATAGTATGGTGTGGTTTGACTGAAAAGGGCTGGATCTGGACTGAGTTGGGTTACATCTAGTTCTATCTGATTTTGGTTGATTTGGTCTGGTTTAGGGTTTGTGTGTGTGTGTGTGTGTGTGTGTGTGTGTGTGTGTGTGTGTGTGTGTGTGTGTGTGTGTGTTCGTTTGTTTTTTAAATTAAGGTGACTTGCTCCCCTCCCCCCTCTTTTTTGTACTCCCAGTTCTTATAGAACAGGGAGTACTTTAGAATGGGAACGAAGAAATGCTGTGTGTTTGTCCGTCCGTCCGTCCGTCCGTGGTCAAAATGTGTTCCACTCGCTCCAGACAAAACTACTGGGCCGATCTTTCTGAAAATTTGTAAGTATGTTCATTATGGGTCACGGATGATGCCCGATGTTTTAGTTTACCATTATAGCCGTTACTAACGGCTGAAACGGCCTGTAACGGTTTTTCTTCTTCATGGAATATCTCCGAAAGTACTTGGCCGATCTTTGTGAAAATTAGCAGGTATGTTATTTTAGGGGTCACGGATGATGCCCGATGTTTTAGTTTACCGTTATAGCCGTTACTGACGGTTATAACTGCCCATAACGGTTTTTCTTCTTTATGGAATATATCAGAAAGCACTTTGTCGATCTTTCTGAAAATGTGTAGGTTTGTTCATTATGGGTCACGGATGATACCCAATGCTTTAGTTTACCCTGTTATAGGCGTTACTAACGGCTATAACTGCCTATAACGGTTTTTCTTTTTTATGGAATATCTCAGAAAGTACTTGGCCGATCTTTCTGAAAATGTGTAGGTATGTTCATTATGGGTCACGGATGATGCCCGACGTTTTAGTTTACCGTTATAGCTGTTACTAACGGCTATAACGACCTATAACGGGTTTTTTTATGGAATATCTCAGAAAGTACGTGGCCGATCTTTCTGAAAATTCGTAGGTTTGTTCATTATGGCTCACGGATGATGCCCGATGTTTTAGTTTACCGTTATAGCCGTTACTAACGGCTATAACAGCCCTAGCGGTTTTTCTTCTTCATAGAATATCTCAGAAAGTACGTGGCAGATATTTCTGCAAATTTGTAGGTATGTTCATTATGGGTCACGGATGATGCCCGATGTTTAAGTTTACCGTTATACCGTTACTAACGGCCCATAATGTTTTTCTTCTCTATGGAAAATCTCAGAAAGTTCTTGGCCGATCTTTCTGAAAATTTGTAAGTATCTTCATTATAGGTCACAGATGATGGCCAATGTTTACCAGAATGGCCATTACTAACGGTTACACCAGCCCAAGACAGTTTTTCCTCTTTATGGAATATCTCACACGTATTCAGGATAAACTGGGAGTACGTTTATATGCTTTGCATCTTTTTTCTTATTGGATTAGTTTCAGTTGGCTTGAGTTGGTAAGGTTTGACCCGTATTTGACATGTTTAGTTTCGTTGTCGGTAAGTGTGGGTTGGGTTGTTCGGTGCAGATTTGGCTGAATGGGTCTGTTTTGGGGCCGGGCTTTCTGGGCTGCTTCGGTTTGGTTTGGTTTGGCTGGTTTGCATCACGTTGGTTAGATCCGGTTTGGGTTTGTTTCGTAAGGTATGTTTGGTTTGGCTGGTTTGCATCGCGTTGGTTAGATCCGGTTTGGGTTTGTTTCGTAAGGTAGGTTTGGTTTCGATGGTTTTCACTGCGTTGGTTAGATCCGGTTTGGGTTTGTTTCGTAAGGTATGTTTAGTTTGCATCGGCTTTTCTGATCTGAATCGGAAATGAAATGAGGCAGGGAACAGTAAACGATAAACAGTAAACAAGTGGGGTATTTTTTGCTCCCATAAGAAAACCTAACACAGAGTAACTTTTATTCAAGACTGGCACAGCCTTTTAAACTTGAATAAAGTCAGACAAATACATAGACGAACAATCTAATAGTGGGGGAAAAAAACAAGCGTAGGCCAACAACTGAACTATCTTCATAGTAATGACTTGGCAAAGATTTGGACTTAAGGAGGGGGGAGGGATTTGAAGATGGAGAAACTGGGAACGTGAATTTAAGAAAATATGTTACAGATATGAAAACTCTTCACTAGCTGCATAAGGGAACCATCGCAATCCCTTTCGAAGGCAGATATATTTGCATTGCCTGCTCCGAGGCCTTTCGTCCGCTGGGTCAGACTCATCAGGGAGACACGGCTGGTTGTGTCTGCGTTCCTGGAATCAAATAGAGACACACCACAGTCCATAATACTGTGGTGTTCTCACACCAAGAGTGCAAAAAAGAATCCAATAGCACCCCCAAAGCAGCCAGCAAAGAGTAGTAAATGAAACCAAACGAAAGTGTGGGGAGGAAAAAAGTTGCTGAAAAACTAAAGACATTATGCAAATAGTAAAAAATGTAGGGGACAATCTTTGAGCCTACACTTGAGGATCCACCCAAAGATGCAAGGGAGATCAAAAGACAAACACACAGACAGACAGAAACAAATACAAATAACCTCAATTTAATCAAAACAAAATCGGAAATGAAATGAGGCAGGGAACAGTAAACGATAAACAGTAAACAAGTGGGGTATTTTTTGCTCCCATAAGAAAACCTAACACAGAGTAACTTTTATTCAAGACTGGCACAGCCTTTTAAACTTGAATAAAGTCAGACAAATACATAGACGAACAATCTAATAGTGGGGGAAAAAAACAAGCGTAGGCCAACAACTGAACTATCTTCATAGTAATGACTTGGCAAAGATTTGGACTTAAGGAGGGGGGGAGGGATTTGAAGATGGAGAAACTGGGAACGTGAATTTAAGAAAATATGTTACAGATATGAAAACTCTTCACTAGCTGCATAAGGGAACCATCGCAATCCCTTTTGAAGGCAGATATATTTGCATTGCCTGCTCCGAGGCCTTTCGTCCGCTGGGTCAGACTCATCAGGGAGACACGGCTGGTTGTGTCTGCGTTCCTGGAATCAAATAGAGACACACCACAGTCCATAATACTGTGGTGTTCTCACCACCAAGGGTGCAAAAAAGAATCCAATAGCACCCCCAAAGCAGCCAGCAAAGAGTAGTAAATGAAACCAAACGAAAGTGTGGGGAGGAAAAAAGTTGCTGAAAAACTAAAGACATTATGCAAATAGTAAAAAATGTAGGGGACAATCTTTGAGCCTACGCTTGAGGATCCACCCAAAGATGCAAGGGAGATCAAAAGACAAACACACAGACGGACAGAAACAAATACAAATAACCTCAATTTAATCAAAACAAAATCGGAAATGAAATGAGGCAGGGAACAGTAAACGATAAACAGTAAACAAGTGGGGTATTTTTTGCTCCCATAAGAAAACCTAACACAGAGTAACTTTTATTCAAGACTGGCACAGCCTTTTAAACTTGAATAAAGTCAGACAAATACATAGACGAACAATCTAATAGTGGGGGAAAAAAACAAGCGTAGGCCAACAACTGAACTATCTTCATAGTAATGACTTGGCAAAGATTTGGACTTAAGAAGGGGGGGAGGGATTTGAAGATGGAGAAACTGGGAACGTGAATTTAAGAAAATATGTTACAGATATGAAAACTCTTCACTAGCTGCATAAGGGAACCATCGCAATCCCTTTTGAAGGCAGATATATTTGCATTGCCTGCTCCGAGGCCTTTCATCAGCTGGGTCAGACTCATCAGGGAGACACGGCTGGTTGTGTCTGCGTTCCTGGAATCAAATAGAGACACACCACAGTCCATAATACTGTGGTGTTCTCACCACCAAGGGTGCAAAAAAGAATCCAATAGCACCCCCAAAGCAGCCAGCAAAGAGTAGTAAATGAAACCAAACGAAAGTGTGGGGAGGAAAAAGTTGCTGAAAAACTAAAGACATTATGCAAATAGTAAAAAATGTAGGGGACAATCTTTGAGCCTACGCTTGAGGATCCACCCAAAGATGCAAGGGAGATCAAAAGACAAACACCTGATGAGTCGAGTCTGACCCAGCGGACGAAAGGCCTCGGAGCAGGCAATGCAAATATATCTGCCTTCAAAAGGGATTGCGATGGTTCCCTTATGCAGCTAGTGAAGAGTTTTCATATCTGTAACATATTTTCTTAAATTCACGTTCCCAGTTTCTCCATCTTCAAATCCCTCCCCCCCTCCTTAAGTCCAAATCTTTGCCAAGTCATTTCTATGAAGATAGTTCAGTTGTTGGCCTACGCTTGTTTTTTTCCCCCACTATTAGATTGTTTGTCTATGTATTTGTCTGACTTTATTCAAGTTTAAAAGGCTGTGCCAGTCTTGAATTAAAGTTACTCTGTGTTAGGTTTTCTTATGGGAGCAAAAAATACCCCACTTGTTTACTGTTTATCGTTTACTGTTCCCTGCCTCATTTCATTTCCGATTTTGTTTTGATTAAATTGAGGTTATTTGTATTTGTTTCTGTCCGTCTGTGTGTTTGTCTTTTGATCTCCCTTGCATCTTTGGGTGGATCCTCAAGTGTAGGCTCAAAGATTGTCCCTACATTTTATACTATTTGCATAATGTCTTTAGTTTTTCAGCAACTTTTTTCCTCCCCACACTTTCGTTTGGTTTCATTTACTACTCTTTGCTGGCTGCTTTGGGGGTGCTATTGGATTCTTTTTTGCACCCTTGGTGGTGAGAACACCACAGTATTATGGACTGTGGTGTGTCTCTATTTGATTCCAGGAACGCAGACACAACCAGCCGTGTCTCCCTGATGAGTCTGACCCAGCGGACGAAAGGCCTCGGAGCAGGCAATGCAAATATATCTGCCTTCAAAAGGGATTGCGATGGTTCCCTTATGCAGCTAGTGAAGAGTTTTCATATCTGTAACATAGTTTCTTAAATTCACGTTCCCAGTTTCTCATCTTCAAATCCCTCCCCCCCCCCCTCCTTAAGTCCAAATCTTTGCCAAGTCATTACTATGAAGATAGTTCAGTTGTTGGCCTACGCTTGTTTTTTTCCCCCACTATTAGATTGTTCGTCTATGTATTTGTCTGACTTTATTCAAGTTTAAAAGGCTGTGCCAGTCTTGAATAAAAGTTACTCTGTGTTAGGTTTTCTTATGGGAGCAAAAAATACCCCACTTGTTTACTGTTTTTCTGATCTGGTTCGGGTTAATTTGATCTGGTTCAGTCAGGAATTATGTGGTTTGGTTCAGGTTGGTAAGATGCAGATTGGTAAGGCGTGTTGCAGTTCGCTGGGTTTAGTTCCGTTCGCAGTTTTTTCTCCCATGTTTTTTTTTAATCGCATTTTTGTCGGTTTTGTTTGCTTCGATTCGTTCTTCTCTCTTTCTTTCTTTCCGTTTTTTTTTTTTTTTTTTTTTTTTTCCCCCTCAAAACTCGATTTATCCCGTTCGGGTTTGTTTGGCTAGATATTCGAGTTTGTTTTGGATGTTCATGTTTGAATCTGTCATTATGTGCATGGGTATGACAATATCTCGCACTGCTGTTGGAGAACTATGTTATAGAACCTTCTCTTTACAATCATGACGTCAGAGGTTGTCAGATCTTCTCTTTGGGTCTCCTTCGTTCCAAAAAAGGATCAACTCAGCTTCTCTGTAAATCGAGTACGACTGCGGTCTGGTTTGATGACAATTCTTCAGCTTTGAAGTCAGATTATCTTCCCGAGGAAAGAATTTCTGGCTGTAGGATTCTGAGGGATTTGAGATCGCAGACTTCTGCCACCCATTCCTTTGCTATTTGGTGCCTTTAGTCATGTGTGGTCTACCACAAGAGATGCCCTTCATGACAAAAAGGAGTCATTACCTCTCGTGTCTTTCTGCCAATAATTTGGGTGTCTGATCTTTTCCTCAAAATAGCGTTGTAGTCTTTGTTGATACTAGCGGGTAGCATGAGTGCTTAACGAGACGTCGATCTCAGCACATGAGCCAGAGAGAGAAAGAGAGAGGAAAACGGGGGAGATGAAGAGGCAGCGGGCCGGGGAGGGGGGTGGGGGCGGAAAGGAGAGTGCGGCGGGGTGCGAAAGGCCAACAACACATAGTGAAAAAAAACATGTTTGTCAGCAAACTTTGGAACTTTACAGACACATTTAACAGGTTTTGACGATGCATGAAGCCCGGTCTAAGCAGTTTATGTCAGCAGACTGGGTAATCTGAAAATGATACAGTGATTACACAGTATGTAACCTGCTCTGTCTGACTATCTGTCTGACTGTCTGTCTGTATGTATGTATGTCTGCATGTTTGTCTGTCTCTTTCTGACTGTCTTTCTGTCTCTGTCTCTGTGTATGTGTCTGTCTGTCTGTCTGTTTCTCTCTCTCTCTCTCTCTCACTCTCTCTCTCTCTCTCTCTGTCTGTCTGTCTCTCTCTCTTTTCTCTCTCTCTCTCTCTCTCTCTCTCTCTCTCTCTCTCTCTCTCTCTCTCTCTCTCTCTCTTCTCTGACGTAGAGAAGTTCCAGCCTGATGCCCAAACTCCCCGCTTGATCAGAAAGGCAACCCACCATGGCGTTGTCAACATTTCCCCACATCCTTTATCACTTCAATGCTCTCCTAATCTTGAACTATTCCTCCACTGTTCCTTCCCCTCAGTTTCATGCTCACTTTCCACCCCTTCCCACGCGGAGCTCGACACCTTTGTACCCCCCCCAGCGGGGCAGTCTCCTCGGCTCATTGCACGGGTTTCTCTCACTGCAACACACAGGAAACAAGGAGGCCGACCTACTGGCCAAGGAAGGGCAAGAGATGCTGTTAAAGGAACAGGGCGCCCCATGAAGATGTTCGATGAAGGACAAACAGAAGGAAGAGATAGCTGCGGCAAC
>CM065715.1:69665298-69672798 GCA_033310375.1 Conus canariensis | reverse complement strand
ATCAGACATCTGTTAAAGGATATGTTCTATCATCAGACATCTGTTAAAGGATATTGTTCTATCATCAGACATCTGTTACAGAGTGCTGTTCTATTATCAGACATCTGTTACAGGTGCTGTTCTATCATAGACATCTGTTAAAGGATACTGTTCATATCATCAGACATCTGTTACAGAGTGCTGTTCTATCATCAGACATCTGTTACAGAGTGCTGTTCTATCATCAGACATCTGTTACAGGTGCTGTTCTATCATCAGACATCTGTTACAGGTGCTGTTCTATCATCAGACATCTGTTAAAGGATAATTTCTCTATCATCAGACATCTGTCAAAGGATACTGTTCTATCATCAGACATCCGTTAAAGGATACTGTTTCTATCATCAGACTTCTGTACAGGTGCTGTTTCTATCATCAGACATCTGTTACAGGTGCTGTTCTATCACATCAGACATCTGTTAAAGTATTGATTCTATTCATCAGACATCTGTTACAGAGTGCTGTTCTATCATCAGATATCTGTTACAGGGTGCTGTTCTATCATCAGACATCTGTTACATGGATAGCAGTTCTATCATCAGACATCTGTTACAGGTGCAGTTCTATCATCAGACATCTGTTACAGGGTGCATGTTCTATCCTCAGACATCTGTTACAGGTGCTGTTCTATTTATCAGACATCTGTTACAGGGTGCAGTTCTATCATCAGACATCTGTTACAGGGTGCTGTTCTATCATCAGACATCTGTTACAGAGTGCTGTTCTATTATCAGACATCTGTTACAAGGTGTTGTTCTATCATCAGACATCTGTTAAAGGATACTGTTCTATCATCAGGCATCTGTTACAAGGTGCTGTTCTATCATCAGACATCTGTTAAAGGATAATGTTCTCTATCATCAGACATCTGATAAAGGATACTGTTATATCATCAGACATCTGTTAAAGGATACTGTTTATCATCAGACATCTGTCACAGGGTGCTGTTCTATCATCAGACATCTGTTACAAGATACTGTTCTATCATCAGACATCTGTTACAGGTGCAGTTCTATCATCAGACATCTGTTACAGGTGCTGTTCTATCATCAGACATCTGTTACAGGATACTGTTCTATCATCAGACATCTGTTAAAGGATACTGTTCTGTCACCAGACATCTGTTACAGGATACTGTTCTATCATCAGACATCTGTTACAGGGTGCTGTTCTATATCAGACATATGTTAAAGGATACTGATTCTATCATCAGACATCTGTTACTTGGTGCAGTTCTATCATCAGACATCTGTTACAGGTGCAGTTCTATCATCATGACATCTATTAACAGGATGCGACAATCAAGCCAGTGGGAAACATGTGTAAAAATCTAGTCTGTTATACTATTATTCAAATTTGAAGTGTGAGTTCTATCATCAACATTAGATGAAAGGGGGTAATATGTTCAACATATGTAAGAAATGCCTTTCACTATTAACTAGTAATCCTCTACAAGGATTATTTGTTTCTATCTCAGCCATTTCGTTAAGGTCGGACTCATCTAACAGGCATTGTTCATGTGCTCTGTGTCAAATCAAGCACACACAGTTAAAGTATGTTTCTTCACCACCATAGGTTAAAAGGATACTGTATACCTCAAGCAGACATCGTAAGGTAGTAATGGAACAAAAGCTGTGCAAGGGTGCTGAATCTAACATTTAAACATCTGTTAAAATATGGACAATCTTCAGACCATCTTGAGATATCAGGATGCAGATCAAAATATGGAACATCTGGGTGTACAGTCTGCTGTTCTAATAACCAAGACATCTGTTACAGTGATATGTATATATATCAGACATTGTTAAAAGATATGTTCTGTCACCTAGACATCTGTTTACCAGTATTACAGTTAACTATCAATCTCTTGTTAAAGGATAACGCAGTTATATCATGACACTGATAAGGTGATGCCCACTGACATATGTAAAAGTGTACTGTACTATCATCAGAAAACTGGTCTATTCCTTTTACCTCTTCCCAGCCTTCCACACTGCCTTTTGCCTCTCACACACGCACATACATTGAAATCCAGTATTCTCTCTCTCTCTCTCTCTCTCTCGATTATATATATATATAATATATATATATATATATGTATATATACATACATAATATATATATAATATATATATATATATATAATGCCGAACAATCAAGCAGTGGGGGAAAACAAGTGTAGGCTAACAATTCTTCAGTTGTTATACTAATGACTTGACAAAGATTTGAAGTTAAAAAAAAAAAAAAAAAAAAAAAATTGAAGATGAAAAAAAATGGGGGGAATATGTTATACATATGAAAAGCCCTTCACTAGCTGCCTGAGGGAACTATCGTAATCCCTCTCAAAGGCACATTTATTTGTATTGCCTGCTCCTAGGCCTTTCGTCCGCTGGGTCGGACTCATCAGGAAGACACGGCTGATTGTGTCTGTGCTCTTGGTGTCAAATAGAGACACACCACAGTCCATAATTCTGTGGTGTTCTCACCACCAAGGGTTCAAAAAAGAATCCAACAGCACCTTCAAAGCAGCCACCGAAGGGTAGTAAATGGAACAAAAAAGTGTGGAGAGGAAAAAAGTTGCTGAAAAACTAAAAGCATTATTCAAACAGTATAAAATATAGGGGACAATCTTTGAGCCTATGCTTGAGGATCCATTCAAGGATGCAAAGGAGATCAAAAGATATGGAACAGTTGGAGTGGTCAGCTCTGCTGTTCAATAACCCAAGCACAGTGTGTTGTGTGTGTGTGTGTGGTATATATTTATATATATAATATTAATATATATTTATATATTATATATATATATATATATATACATACATACATATATATATATTGCTCTTGTACAAGGATCAGCGTCAACTAGACACACTCGTATTCTACGCCAGTATTAACAATAACTACAATGCTCCTTTGTGGAGGAGATGGAACGCCCAGATTATTGGCGGAATGACACGATAGGTGATGGCCCACTTGATCTCGATCAGGGGAACTGTCTGTCTGAAATGAACCGGACAATGTGTGGCTAGAGCTGCGCCTGCATCGATACGACTTCCCCATAGAGTGCCGACATCTTATCGATACAAAGAACATGACGAGACTGCCAGCTAGAGGTTTATCGTCACACCCGCTCACACAGGCAAAGACAGTCCTTTTTTTTCCTTTTGTGTTCTTATTCTTTCATTCTTCCTTTTCCGTTTTCGCTGTCATTCTTTCTTCTTACTTTCCTCTGTGTCCCTTTCTTTTTCTTCTTTTCATACCTTAACACAGTTAACTTTATTCAGTTCTTCAGATGATCCGTAGGACAGAGAGGAGAAATCCCCCCCCCCTTTCCCTTACCCCTTTTCCCCTCTCTGTCTGACTGTTTATCCATCTGTCTGTCTGTCTTTTTGTCTGGCTATCCGTCCATCTATTCATCCATCTATCCATCATTTATCTGTCTGTCTGTCTGTCTGTCTGTCTGTCTGTCTGTCTGTATCTCTCTCTCTTCTCTCTCTCTCTCTCTCTTTGTCTCTCTCTCTCTCCATTTTTTACCTTCAGGCACATGGCAAAACTTACTACATTTAAGCAGAAGTTGCGCACATACATCAGGGTAACAAAAACCTGTTACCAGTCAGACAAAAACAAACAAACAAACAAACAAACAAACAAAACGAAAAAAAAAGACAAGACAAGAACAGAGCAAACAAGACAGCTGTGTGTGGATGGTATTGTAGGGACCAGGGTCAGGTCTGGGGCCAGTCTCCCAAGTCTGCCTACCTCATGTAGGAACTCCTTCACTGCCATGTAAACCCTGTAAGGTTTGTGTGTTCGTGATTTTTCAGGCGCCTTAGTGTGGCGGGTTGCATCGGGGCTTTGGTGTCTCTTTCTGTCTCCGGGCTGTAAAGTGTGGTCAGTGTCCATGGCTCGGACAGGCTATGACTTCAGGTCTTGTGGTCATCTTGAAGTCTTGGTTCTGAATTCGGGCAGCTTTCTAAAAAGCTGCTCTTTGATGTTGTTCCCAGGGCAGACAAATACACGTGTCTGACTTTTCCAAAGTCCTTTCATGTTCGAGAACTTTTCCATCAGTGTGTTTAACGTTAAATATTTCAGAATTAAATGTTTTGTAAAACAACATTTCAAGGACACATAAAAACAACAGCTGGAGCTGCGAGGACGCGAGAGATACAGAGAGAGAAAGAGAGAGAGAGAGGGAGAGAGAGAGAGAGAGAGAGAGAGAGAGAGAGAGAGACAGACAGAGACAGAGACAGAGAGAGACAGAAAGAGAGAGAAAGAGAGAGAGAGACAGAGACAGAGATAAAGAGAGAGAGAGAGAGAGAGAGTTCAAACGCTGTCTAATCACAGTATGATTTCCGTATTGCGGGGTTTACTGACATAAACTGCTTACAACGGATTTCAAACAGTATCAAAAATCCTCTGAATGTGGCCATAACGTTCTTAAGCCCCTATTGCCATTTGTCGACAAACAGTTTGCTTTTCTCCCGCAGTGAAAAGTCGGCCTTAGAACCCTGCCCTGAAACCCACCCCCCTCCCCGTCTCCTGTGGTCTGTTCCTTTTACCTCTTCCCCACCCTTCCACCCCGCCTTTTGCCCTCCCTCTCACACACACATACATTGAAATCCGGTATTCTCTCTTCTCTCTCTCTCTCTCTCTCTCTCTCTCTCTCTCTCTCTCTCTCTCTCTTCTCTCTTCTCTCTCTCTCTCTCTCTCTCTCTTCTCCTCTTCTCTCTCTCTCTCGTCTCTGTCTCTCTGCTTGTCTCTCTTCTCTCTCTCTCTCTCTCTCTCTCTCTCTCTCTCTTCTCCATATATATATATATATATATATTATATATATATATATATATATATAACAGAGAGTTTAAAAACCACAACAGACAAGATAAAAAGATTTCTAAAATTTTCGGCTTTAATGCCTTCCTCAGTGGTGAGTTGACTGGCCGGCGAGTCACACAACATTTATACATGAATAAAAAGGAAGTGAATAAAATTCACTATCTTAAAACAAGAAGCTAAAAAGAAAAAGAATTGCACGTACCAGGCGAATCTTTCAAATGGAAGGGGAGCAAAGGGACGTGATAGTATGAGGAAGAGGGGCTGAGTAAGCGTGTGTAAAAGCGTGCGCGCGTCACGCACATGTGGGAGTGTGTGCGTATATGAGAGTGTGTTAGTGTGAGTGAGTGTGAGTTTGAGTGTGTGTGTGTGTGTGTGTGTGTGTGTGTGTGTGTGTGTGTGTGTGTGTGTGAGAGTGAGAGAGAGTGTGTGTGTGTGTGAGTGTGTGTGTGTGTGTGAGAGCGTGTGTATTGTGTGTAGGGGGGGGGGGGGGAAGGAAGGGGGGAAGGGGTTTGGTAGGGGGAGGCAAAAGGAGTCAAGCGGCGTAGAACATGAACAGTTATTGTAGTGAGTTGAGTCCGAAAGGATGGAGAGTTTTCAATTTTCTTATCCAGAATTTTTCCCTACAAATTCTGTGCGTGTGGCTGTCTGAAAAAACTTTTTATATCACCATGCATTTCATGTTGGCTAGGGTGTGGTTGGGCAGGTTGAAATGTTGCGTGACTAGAGTCCCGATGTTGTTCTTGATGTGAGATCTATGCAGATAGAAACGTTTTCTGAGTGAATTTTTTGTTTCACCAATGTATTGAGAATTCTGACAGAGTTCGCAGAACATGAGATAAATGATGTTATTGGTTTGACAGTCAATATGGTGTCTTAGAGTAAATGTTTCTTTGGTCTGGTGGCTAATGAAATTGGTGGACTCCAAGGCGTGCTCTCTACAAATAATACATTTGTTGGAACATTTGAAAAAACCATTAGGGTCTTTAGGATTTAATTTGATGGGGAGGGCTGAGGGCATAAGCAAGTGTTTGAGAGAACGGCTGTTTCTTTCTCCTAGGATGGGTGGGTAAGGTATGGCCCGTTTAAGTTTGTCACTGGTGAAAACTGTCTGATATAATTCTTTAAACCATTGGCGGAGAGGGGGGTTGCTAGGGTTATGAGTGACAATAACGGGTGTTCTAGGGTTGGACAGCTTAGGTTTGTAAACAAGAGTTATCATGTCTGGGTGTCTTTTTTGCCTTTTCACGAGCAGTGCGTAAAGTTTGGGGTTTGTAGCCTCTTAGTCTGAGAAATTCGAACATCTGCTCTGAGCGGGCAATGAAATCTTCTGGTTTAGAGCATATACGTCTGATTCTCAAAAACTGACTGTAGGGTAAATTCCTTTTGCAGAGAGGGGGATGGCTAGACTTGTAGTGTAAATAAGCATGTGCATCAGTGGGTTTAGTGTACAGATCTATTTGGATAAAGCCATTCTCTAAGTATAATAATACGTCAAGGAAAGGAAGTTGGTCAACAGAGGTATTGTGAGTGAATTTAATGGTGGGATGAACTGTATTGATATATATATAAAATGTGGGGGGGGGGGGGGGGTGTATACAATATAATATATATATATATATATATATAGAGAGAGAGAGAGAGAGAGAGATGTGTGTGTGTGTGTACATATGCATATAGATAGATAGACACACACACACACACACACACACACACACACACACGCGCGCGCGCGCACGCACGCATATATATATATATATATATAGAGAGAGAGAGAGAGAGAGAGAGAGAGAGAGAGAGAGAGAGAGAGACATATATCTTGCTCTTGTTCAAGAATGACCGTCATCTAGACCCTCATATTCTACACCAACATTAGCAATAACTACGATGCTCCTTTGTGGAGGAGATGCAACGCCCAGATTATTGGCAGAATGATGCGATGGGTGATGGCTCATATCATCCGAAATCAGGGAACTGTCTTTCCGAAATTAATAATGTTATGAACCGCGCGGGCAGTGTGTGGCTAGAGCTGCACGTGCATTGGTACGACTTCACTATATATTGCCGACATCTTGTCGATATAAAGGACATGACGAGACTTTCTGTTGGAGGTTTATCATCACATCACATCTTCTCACGTAGGGAAAGACGATTTTTTTCCACTTTCTGTTCTGATTCTTTTATTCTTCCTTTTCTTCTTGCTGTGATTCTTTGTTCGTACTTTGGTCCTTCTCCATTTCTTTTCCTCTTTCCATGTCTTAGTAGACTTACATTTATTTGTTCATCAGGGTTATCTACAGAAGAGACAGGAGACGTCTTCACTTTCAGCTACCACCCTTCCTGTTCGTCTGTCTGTCTGTTTGTCTGGCTATTTCCATCCATCCATCTCTCTCTCTTTCTCTCTCTCTCTCTCTCTCTCTCTCTCTCTCTCTCTCTCTCCAATTTTTTTCTTCAGGCACATTACAAAACTTACTATATCTAAGCAGTCATTGCACACATATTATCAAGGGAACAAAAACCTGCCACATGTCAGACATAAATACAAAGAAAAAAAAACGACAGAGAGAAAAAAAAGACAAGAAAAGAAAAGAGCAAACAAGACAGCTGTGTGTGCATGGTCTGGTAGGGACC
>CM065715.1:69637798-69645298 GCA_033310375.1 Conus canariensis | reverse complement strand
CAAATAGACAGACAGACAGACAGAGGGTATGGGAAGAAGAAGAAGAAGAAGAAGAGAGAGAGAGAGAGAGAGAGAGAGAGAGAGAGAGAGAGAGAGAGAGAGAGAGAGAGAGAGAGAGAGAGAGAGAGCGGTAACACTGTCCTGTGTGGCAGGCTTCATTTTCGAATGGACAGACACTCAAGCCAGGGATGGCGGTTCCAGGGAAGTCGTCATCAAGGGGGACGAAGATGACCTGAGGGCAGATTGAGGAGAGACATTTGTCCCAGTTATTAATCCCCAGGGCCATTTCCGGCAGTTTTCCCATGGTCGTGTGAAAAGGAATGGTCCCCTGGGGAACCTTTTCCTTCCGTTTGATGAGGACTGAGTGAAGAAAAGCAAGTATTCGCCACAAT
Source organism: Conus canariensis (assembly GCA_033310375.1). NCBI lineage: Eukaryota > Metazoa > Mollusca > Gastropoda > Neogastropoda > Conidae > Conus > Conus canariensis. The sequence goes on along the minus strand of CM065715.1, from coordinate 69,644,906 downwards.
TACATGGCCTATGATCAGATTCAAAGTTCAGTGTTAGTGTTCAATGGCGTGGAATAGCATCCCGCTATTGCCGTGAAGAATCCAGGCCATCATTGCTGTAGTTAGTGTTGTGTTACAGCATACCATTCCTGGTCAGCCTCAGCGTATACATTGGGTTACACGTGCCCAGACAAGCGATGAGCACAAAGGGAGTTTGAGTCACTCTTCATTTCCGTTTTGTTACAGCTGGCACGGCCAGGTCTGTTACCATACAGCTCGAAACAAAAGTGCAACATTGAACAACATAGCGATGCCACGACACAAAATATAAGCAGGTCATGAACGAAGGCTGCAAAATGCGAAGGAGCTGTCCAGGAAGAATAGTAATGACTATTTCAGTTTTTTGTTGCCAGATTACAATAGGTATCCCCTCGGGAAAACGTGGGAAAGTCGAATAATTGGAAATATTTTATGAGTCTGTTTTTTTTTCATCTCTATTTTATGTTGTTTAGATAGATAGATAGTTAGTTAGATATATATATATGTTGTTACAGATAGAGAGATAGATAAGATAGATGAGTTATAGATAGATAAATAGATAGTATGTAGTTATATAATAGTAAATAGATAGATTGCGTGTGTTATAGATAAGAATAGATAGATGTTGTAGATAGATAGATAGATAGATATGAGTAGATAGATAGATAGATAGATATGATAGATAGATAGATAGAGTAGATAGATATAGATATTCTTAATGCAGTAGGGAAACATCTATCCATTCTTCTCTTCTTTTCTTCTTCTTCTTCTTCTTCTTCTCTTCTTCTTCTTTTTCTTCTTCTTCTTCTTCTTCTTCTTCTTCTTCTTCTTCTTCTTCTCTTCTTCTTTAACGCCACGGAGAAGCATTGGGACACCACACCGGAGAACAATATACCAGGTTTCGCCAGTTCTGCTGGCTGTACGCCAATGCTTGGCTCTCTGCAAATGTTTTCCTTGTCCATTCAACAATGTTGTTGGCCAATCGTTTCTGCTTTTTTTTTTATCTGTCTTTCCTTCTGTCTTCATCCCTCAACAACTCCTTGGAGGATTGTTTAAACAAGGTAATAGATCTTGGTACGTATACAATACACCGCATTTTTCTTTTCTTACTTAATATTGGTGGATCGTTTTATGTTCTGACGAGCTGTGTGATAGTCAGACGCACTCATTCATCAGTGATATGATCAAAATGTTGGATGGTTTATTTCTACTGGTAAAGCCTCATTTCCATGGCTTGAGTTCTTCTGTCTAGATCTGTTGTGAGGCTCCATGTGTAACAGGTGGCTGATTTGTGTTTTGTGGAGATGGTATTGTCTTTCCATACAGGTTTTACTCTAGACGAAACTGCTCTCAGTGGATGCATATACATTACCTGCACAGTCTACACTCTGTGTGTGTGTGTGTGTGTGTGTGTGTGTGTGTGTGTGTGTGTGTGTGTGTGTGTGCGTGCGTGCGTGCGTGCGTGTGCGTGTGTGTGTGCGTATGTGTGTGCGTGTGTATGTGTGTGTGTGTGTGTGTGTGTGTGTGTGTGTGTGTGTGTGTGTGTGTGTGTGTGTGTGTGTGTGTGCAGAAACAAACGACTAGGAATGACAGTAAATGCAAAAGTAACAGTCAGATAATGACTTAAATGAGGAAAATACTTACAGAGACTTTCCAGGACAATGTGATACAGTTAAAAACTTTCACACACCTCTAGGAAGATAACAACTAAAACGGAAACAGAATCAAAGGTTGTGTCCATTTCACTCTGTCACTCTCTGCCATATATGTTAGACAAATAGCTTCCTTGGCTTATCAACTTAAGAAACCTTTTCTCTATTACTTGTGACAATTCCAAAAGATCTGCTCTCTCTCTCTCTCTCTCTTCTCTCTCTCCTCTCTCTCTCTCTCTCTCTCTCTCTCTCTCTCTCTCTCTCTCAGCAATTCTGATGACTAAGTTTCTCTGGGAGATGTCGTTATCCCATTAGCTGTTGAGTTGTAATCACAGTGATAGTTCATCAGATCCCGAGGCTTCCAGGCGTGCCACGACCCACATTGCTGGCCACCTCTACTTCCAGGTATTGATCTGATCGTTTCCTTTTTCGTGCTGAAAAGAAATTATCCAGGATCAAACTGGTTTAACTTGGCCCTGAGCTGGGGATGGTTTACAGATTCCGAGAATGGTTGGGAAGAGAGGGTGAGAGAAGAGGAGAGATAACGGGTTGGGTGGTGGTGGGTTGATGGATAGTCCAAACGAACGGTCAGTTAAACCAAAACAGAGAGTATAAACTACAGAGCGAGAGAAGAGAGAGAGAGAGAGAGAGAGAGAGAGAGAGAGAGAGACAGAAGAAGAAGACAGACAGACAGACAGACAGACAGAGAGAGAAAGAGAGAGAGAGACAGAGAGAGAGAGAAGAGAGAGAGAGAGAGAGAGAGAGAGAGAGAGAGGGAGGGAGGGAGGGAGAGGGAATCTTTATTCAGAAGATAAAACATCAACAAGACGCTTTTTTGTCCCATTTTCTATGTAAAAGTTCTCCATTTAATTGCAAAGAAAACTAATATATGAACACTATCACACAATATGAAACCGATTAATGATTCATATCAGCATGAGAGAAAGCACACACAACTTTAAACTCTTTGCTAGAGAGAGAGAGAGAGAGAGAGAGAGAGAGAGAGAGAGAGAGTAGGAAGGGGTGGGGTGGGCAGGGAGAGAGGGAGCGAGAAATATTTACAGAGAAACATTGACAGAAACATGGACAGAGACAGATAGGCTCTGGCACTCCTTACAGTTTCTATCAGCTGATCAGTCCCATAACTGTCAGAGTCTGAAGATGAAAGGTCTCCACCGCCGCAGGAAAGAGCACGATTTCCAACAGCTTTCACTTCGGCCGATAGTTTTGATGAACACGCCAGGACATGGCACGTGCAAACGGTTTGATGGTGTGTTGGGATCGTTCGCCCATGTCAAATCATATAAATCAGCCCCACACAGTTAGTTACCATGATCATATGCTGCGTGGAATGACCTCAGCAGCTGTGACCATTTTGCATGGCTGGGGACAGAGAATTGTCGGGAACTGTGACTGCGTGATTCTCTCACGACATGCCTGTGACGTTGTGACGTATCGTCACGATTGACTATGCCTCTATCCCTCTATACTCCCCTCTCTCACACACCCCTCCGCCCATCTTTCCACATCAACAGGTTTGGTTAGTTGTTTTTTTTTCTTGTAGAAATGATGTCCCTTCTGGAGTGAATTATAGCGACTGAGATACAACTCACACCACGTGACATCATGGTCTGATGCTATGTATCCTAAGATAGAGGTTTTGATTTATGCACACGCTATGTTGTTCATACCAACTCAATTCTTAGTGAATAAAATCAAAGCAAAGAAAAGCTGCTATAAAATAACAAAAGTTGTTTCTGTTACCGCCAGCTTGATAACCATTATCATATCATCATCATCATCATCATCATCATCATCATCATCATCATCATCATCATCATCATCAGTACTACAGCAGCAGCAGCAGCAGCAGCAGCAGCAGCAGCAGCAGCAGTAGCAGCAGCAGTAGTAGTAGTAGTATATGACAACTTATATTACAGCTACCACTATTACTACAACTACTACATCTCCATCTACTACTACTACTGCTGCTGCTGCTGCCTGCTACTACTACTACTACTACTACTACTACTATAATTACTACTGCTACTATTACTACTACTACAACTGCAACTACTACTACTACTATGACATTATTAACAATGACAATGTTTATGACAAAGTATGTGACTGATGTCGTGCAGTGCAGTTTCTCTTCTTCTATGTTTTTAAGGAAATCAGTATGCCTTGATTCGTCGGTGGGACAAATGGCACTTTATTCTTGAAGAAATAACAAAATTAAAGTTTTGAATGAATACAGCACTTAAGTGTTGAAAATATATGCAGCATTGTAGTGTAGAAGAAGTACAGTATGTTAGTATTGAAGAAATACAGCACTTAATGTAGAAGTACAGCACATAAGTATAGAAGTACAGCATTTAAGTGTGGAAGTATTCATCTTCAGTGTTGAAAAATACAGAGTTTTAGTGTAGAAACGCAGTGTCTGAGTGGTGAAGAAGTACAGCTTTTAAGTGTAAATGTACAGCTTTGGATGTTGAAGAAGTTGGGGGGGGGGGTAGTATAAAAGTACAGCGTTTTGTGTAGAAGTATAGCACTGCATTGTTACAAAAGTACAAGCCATACGTTTAGAAGTAGAGCACGTTTGTGCAGAAGCACAGCACATTTGTGTAGAGGAACAGCACTTTCGTGTGATGAAGTACACTACTTCAATGCTGAAGGGGAAAAAAACAGAAATTTAGTGTTGAAGAAGCACAGGACTTCAGTGTAGACGTACTGCAAGTTAGTGCCCACGACATACACCGCTTTAGTGTGAAAATAAAGCATTTCAGTGTTGTAGAAACTGTATTGAGGAAGTACAACACTTTAGTTGAAGAAGTACAGGGTTTTAGTGTAGAAGCACAGTTGAAGAAGTGTTACTTTCTGGTGCAGGGGCACAATATTTTAGTTTTTTGAAGACGTACATCGCTTCAGTATAAAAGTATAACAATTTAGTGTTTGAAGAAGTACAACGCTTTAGTACAAAAGTACATCACTTCAGCTTTGAAGACGTACATCGTTTCAGTGTAAAAGTATAGCAATTTAGTGTTGAAGGAGCACATGGATTTAGTGTAGAAGTACAGTATTTTAGTGATGAAGAAGTACGACACTTCAGTGTAAAATGAAGAATTGCAGCACATAAAAAAACTGCATTTAGTACAGCACTTCAATTTTGATGAGGTACAGCAGTTTACTTTGAAGAAGTAGATCTCCTTGATTTTGAATAAAGACATTACGATCAAAGTAAAGAGGTACAGTACTTAATTGTTGAAGAAGTCAATGTTTTTGGATAATGTTTTGTATGCTGGCATGGCTATCGTTTGCTTTTCTTTTAAGTTCCTTCTCAAATCACTGACCAAAGTGTTTTGCTATATTCCACACGAACAGAAAATATTTCAGAGTACCGTTTTCACACATACAGAAAGTAGTTTATTTTCAATGACGGTCGTACATTTTTTCCAGAGAGAAAGAGAGAGAGATAGAGAGAGGATGCGTGCGTGCGTGCGTGCGTGCGTGCTTGCGTTCGTGATTTTGCTGCTGCTATTGCTGCTATTGTTGTTGTTGCTGCTGATGCTGCTGCTGCTGCTAATGCTACTGTTGCTGCTGCTGCTGCTGCTGCTGCTGCTGCTGATGATGATGATGATAATAGATGATGATATGATTGATGATATTGATGATGATGATGACGACGACGATGATGATGATGATGATGATGACGACAACGACGACAACGATGATGATGATGATGATGATGATGATGATGATGATGATGATGATGAGAGGATGGATGATGAGGATGGATGATGATATGAGCAGAAAAGAAAAAGAAACACCCGGAGGTGCTGGGGAGGACCCAGAGAAGCACTGTCTTCACCTGCCTTTAGAGCAGTCCTGTACCACCCTTGGAGGCCTGCGCTGTGTTGACGATGGGTACAGGCACGCGCAGGACACTCCATTAAGATATCAAGGGACATAACTGCTCCTGAACAGAGGTAAATCAGACTACAGTATGCAACTCATAACAGCCTTAAAATAGCATCCCCATGGGTGTACCAGCCCGTATTTCAGGATTGCAGAGCCCACCGGCAATAGACACCACCTTCCAGCTGCCGAGCACACCCCACAGACCCAACCACCCCTGCCCACGGACAGATGAAGACAGTGCCACTCCAGACACAGCCAAGCTTTCGCCATACGGTCTTATGTGCCCTCAGAGAATCCAAAGTTGTAGTCTTTCCCACTGTCAACAGGACTTTCCCTGTGGTCAGTGGGTCTTTCCTCACCGTCACTGGACCTTTCAGCAGAAAAAGACAAGAGATAAGAGGAAAGAACAGTGACGACACAGAGAGTACCAAATAAAAAAAAAGGAAAAGAAGAAATGAGATAGAGAAATTGAAAGGTAGGTGAGCATGAAATAGGAGATCTACCGGTGAGGATGAGGATTAAAGGAGGAAAGTAAGGGAGAAAATATTTAACACCTCCCCCCCCCCCCAAAAAAAAAAAAAAAAAAAAGCAGGTTAGTTGGGAACAATTTCTATAAAGAACGGGAGGAATGGTTTGGTGTGAGTGGCGTGGGATAAAACAAAACGGAAAAGGTTATCAAAAGAACGGGAAAAAAAAAAAACAAGAATAACGAAGAAACAGAACAAAAGGGATAGGCAAGAAAGAAAAAAGACGAAAAATGCAGGAAAACAAGAGCAAAAACAAAAGAAAAAAAATGAAACGATGACAGACAGACAGACAGAGAGACAGACAGGCAAACAGACAGACAGAAAAACTACAGCGACTAAACTACGAGCACGCACATATTTCTGCGAGTCAGTTCCTTGCACCCCCTGCCCAATATATCCAGGGCACCAGCTTTTGCTGGATAGGGTCGATTCTGCACGGTGTCACCGCGTACAATGCTCCCCTGCAAGTATCAGCCATGCCAAGGTATGCAAATGAGATCAGGTGGCCTACATAATTATGCAAGCTGTTGAGAGAGATTGGCCAGGAATGTGCCGACAGTCCAGCCTCTGGACAGAGGTGGTCAGACGACTGGCGGGAAGATGTCACGGAATGTTACCTCCCGATGGAGGAGCCGTTGAGGCCAGAGTCTGGTTAGTAACAAAACACACCAGGCGACGTACAGAGAGAGAGAAACTAGAAGAGGGTGATGGAGAAGGAGCGTGATAGAAAGAAAGGGAGAGAGAGAGAGAGAGGGGGAGAGAGAGGGAGGGAGGGAGGGAGGGAGGGAGAGAAACAGACAGAGATAGAGAGGCAGAGGCAGAGATGGAGACAAAACAGTGACGTGACAGAGACAGAGAGGCGGACACACACACACACACACACACACACACACAGCCGCGCGCGGCGCGCGCGGTTCGGCGCGGACGCGCGCACACATGCACGCACACACACACACACACACACACACACACACACGCACGCACGCGCGA
>CM065715.1:69630298-69632798 GCA_033310375.1 Conus canariensis | reverse complement strand
CAAGCAATATTAATCACCATCTGTGGGATGCCTTTCCCTTCTCTAATATCAACTGTAACAATCACTATCAATCCCTTTGTGTGCATTACCTCTTCCTTCTCTAATATCAGCTGTAACAGTCAATATCAAGCCCTTTATGTGAGTTACCACTCCCTTCTCTAAGATCAACTGTAACAATCAACATCAAGCCCTTTATGTGAGTTACCTCTCCCTTCTCTAAGATCAACTGTAACAATCACTATCAATCCCTTTGTGTGCATTACCTCTTCCTTCTCTAATATCAGCTGTAACAATCAATATCAAGCCCTTTATGAGTTACCTCTCTATTCTCTAAGATCAACTGTAACAATCAATATTAATCGGTTTATGTGAGTTACCTCTCCCTTCAATAATGTCGACTGTAACAATCAGTATCAATCCATTTCTGGGTGTTACCTCTCCCTTCTCTGATATCGACGGTAACAATCAATATCAATCTCTTTATGTGAGTTACCTCTCCCTTCTCTAATATCGACGGTAACAATCAATATCAATCTCTTTATGTGAGTTACCTCTCCCTTCTCTAATATCAACTGTAACAATCAGTATCAATCCTTTTCTGTGAGTTACCTCTCATTTCTCTAAAATCAGCTGTAACAATCAATATCAATCGGTTTATGTGAGTTACCTCTCCCTTCTCTTATATCAACTGTAACAATCAACATCAATCCCTTTCTGTGAGTTACCTCTCATATCTCTAATATCAACTGTAACAATCAATATCAACCTCTTTCTGTGAGTTCCCTTTCACTTGTAGTAGAAAGAAACTCGTGGAGAGCGTGGCAGCAGAGAGTCCTCAGAAGAGAAGCCCCCTTCAAGCAAGTGTTTCGGCCCTTATCTCCTGACACTCTAGGGGGGTTGGGCCACACCCGGTTCATGACTCCGGATGTCCCTCTGCTGCCCCCTTTTTTTTCCCATCTTGGGACGAGCCATGGCTGGGATTCGAACCCATGACATTCTGGACATGCTCATTTTCCACTTAATGACTCGCGCTTTAACCACTGAGCCACAGGGACACCTGATATTTGTAGGGAAATTAAGCCTTATGAAGTTCACTTTTGTTCCTCCTTGACCAGATCCAGCTTGAACACCCCTCTGCCGCTTCTGCCATTGCTTTCAGGGCTCTGGTTTTTTCCTTCCCTGCAACTGAGAGCTGTTTCATGAGGCTGTATGCAGACGTTCCTACAAACCCCCTAGCTCCAATTTCTGCAGTGAGGACTTTGACCTGATAGCCTTCTCTCCTCAGGCTGTTTGCCAGATCAGCATACTTTTCAGTCCTGTAGATTTGAGCTGCCTCCATTCTGTTCTCATATGGCACCGTGAGCTCGATCATGATCAGCTGCTTGGTTGATTTAGAGTGGACTACTATGTCTGGTCTCATGCCACTCTTGCTGATGATCTCTGGGTAACTCTTCCATTCTGGGAGGTCTGCAGTGCACTCCCAGTCATCTGCCCCGTCCAGCAGACTCTGCCTGCATGTTTCGAGTGGCACTGTTGTTCTTGGCCATGATTTGCTGCCTCCTGCCGTGAAGAATGTTGCGGGTGCTGTTGGAGTCCTGATTTTCCCTTTTGTGGTGTTGGTACTAGCCCAGACTACTTGTACAATCTCTTTGAGCACTTGGTTGTGCCTCCATGTGTACCTTCCTTGAGCCAGGGCTACTTTACATGAGCTTAGGACATGCTCCACTGTTTGTTTTTCATGGCAGAGGGGGCATGCAGGATCGTCTGTTTTCCCCCACTTCACCAGGTTTGCATTTGAAGGCAGAAGGTCATAAGCAGATCTGAGAATGAAGCTGATCCTGAGAGGGGCCATGTGCCAAATGTCATTCCAAGTGAGACTTCTTTGGAGTGCATTCTCCCACGTTGTCCATTGCCCTTGCTGGCTCTGCTGGACTGGACTTGTCTAATAACGACTGTAATAACCAGTATTAATCCATGCATGTGAGCATGTCTGTGGCATCTCGGTCCTTGGTTCGTCCTGGAAGATTGAGAACCCAGTTTAGAGGGGATTACTTTATTGTGTGCCTTGTCGGACGGAATGCGAAGATGACATTTTGGAGAGAATATAGTAATGGGTTGTAAGTTTTGAATGTCAGGGTGATATTTTGTAAAGAAAGGAGTAACATATGGTCCCATTGGAGCTTGATTAAAGAGGACACTCTGAAAAAAGAACCGAATAGTTTTGGAATGTCAGGGTGATGTTTTGTATAGAAGGGAATAACATATGGTCCCATTGGAGCTTAAGCAAAGAGGACACACTGAAAAGGAACAGAATAATGTTCATACACTGACTTGTGTGGATTTGCAGAGGAAACAGAAGCTGTCAGCAGATCAGAGAAAATAGTATGGAGCGAACAAAGCAATATGTCTTCTTTTTGTCTTCTTTCACACGTGTAATCTCAGGATGCTTTTTTTCACGTTACATAGCATTACGTAAGGAAATGCGAATATTGAATGATGG
>CM065715.1:69620298-69625298 GCA_033310375.1 Conus canariensis | reverse complement strand
CCATCAGTCTTTCGGTCACACCATGATATTCCATCAGACTTTCTGTCACTCTGTGATATTCCATCAGTCTTTCTGTCACACCATGATATTCCATCAGTCTTTCTGTCACACTGTGATATTCCATCAGTCTTTCTGTCACACCATGATATTCCATCAGTCTTTCTGTCAAACCATGATATTCCATCAGTCTTTCTGTCACACCGTGATATTCCATCAGTCTTTTTCTCACACTGTGATATTCCATCAGTCTTTCTGTCTAACGATGTTAATCGATCGGCAAAGTACCTTTTTTATTTCTTTTTTTTCTTTTTTTTTCTTTTTTTTTCTTTTTTTTTTTGGGGGGGGCGGCGGTGGTGGAGACGGGAGTTTAATGTGACCGACAAACGGTCAGATAGACATCTCGACGGATTAACGGGGACAGGAGGAGGGGTTATCTTGATTATCATTCACTGATTCTCTCTCTCTCTCTCTCTCTCTCTCTCTCTCTCTCGCTCTCTCTCTCTCTGTCTCTCTCTCTCTCTCTCTCTCTCTCTCTCTCTCTCGGGGGCGCTTTGTACGTGCAGGAAGATTGGAGGTGTGTGTTACGTTATCTCTACGTTTTAGGGAATTCCTCTGGATTGTAACTGTGTACTGCGCCGAAACTTGACAAACTATTTGCTGTGGTATCATGCCTTCCGCCCCGCTGGTTTTCACATCAACATGTGGTACTTTTTTGCCAAGTTTTCAGTCGTTTATGTGGAAAAGGTGTGTCGTGAAGCAGTCGATGCGTATCTCCATGTTGACAGTTCGTTCACGGCGAACCGGTGTTCTGTTTGGCCTAACCCTCGTTCTTCTGTTCTGGGGGACAATTTGTTTAAGTGTCATGGTGATGGTGTACTGCTCCTGCGCTGTGGTGATGTTGAGTCGAACTCCGGCCCCAATCCTGATACAAATGTCTCCGGCTCTTCTGGTTCCGGACGACAGACCCGTCTTTCTTCGTACCACCCACGACCGGGAAAGGAACCTTCAATGGCTGACCTGATGTCAAAACTAAATGATGTGGAGAGCTCTGTTAACGGCAAGCTGGACAATGTGAAGGAGGAATTGTCTCTCTTACGACAGGATCATGGTGCTCTCCGTGATCTTGTGAGTGGACTGAGGGACGAGGTAGACGATCTTCGACGTGAGAATGACTTGCTGCAACAAAAGAACAGTGATCTGACCTCTAGAGTGGATGACCTAGAAAGAAAATGTGATGATTTAGAGGGCAGGTCTAGAAGAAATAACCTGATTTTTTATGGTATAGAGAAAAGGGAAGGGGAAACAAGTGAGGACTGTGAGGGCGTGATCCAGGATTTGATCACAGACAAGCTTGATATTACTGATTCTATCGAATTTGATCGTGTACATCGACTGGGCTCCAGATCCGATTCCCCAATTATCGCTCGATGTTCCTTTTATAAGCAAAAAATGAAATATATCAAAAGCGAAGCAAAAACTGAAGGGAACAAACGTGTTTGTTGGGGAGGATTTCTCTCGAGGCGTACGTGACATCAGACGTAAGTTGGGCCCACACCTGAAAAAAGCTAAGGCTGAGGGCAAACAGGTCCGCATGGTGTACGATCATCTATTTATTAATGGTAAAAAGTATGGGCTTGATGTGCATGATTCACTTACAGAAATAAAATAGGAAAACGGCCGGCCCGATATTCAAATGAATGTTTCTGGGACTGAATTTGAGACGGGTACAAATAAAGCACCTACACCGGAATGTCCCAAAACTGATTCACACAGCCCGTCGACGACCACACATGTGGCACGTGGAGATTTAGAACCCGTTGGTCCGGTTGGGTTTGAAATCGTCAGTCGTCCCTTGTTTTCATGTGACAATCCTAGCATTCCAATAACTTGTGGGGAGGGAGAATATGGAAATCTATCTTGTGGTAATATGAAAGACGATGTCTCCACTTCTGTAAATAAAGCTTTGCGTTTTGATGCTGATATAAAATCGTTTTCTCTTAAGTTCTTGTCATGGAATGTGAATGGCTTGCGCTCTAAGTTTATATTTCATGATTTCTTTTCATACATTACATCTTTTGATTTTATTTGTCTTCTTGAGACTTTTGAAGATAACTGTGACCCTGATTCATTTCCTGGATTTCAGGTATATTATAAACCTGCTGTAAAGTTTACCAAACAAGGGAGGAGATCGGGTGGAATTATATGTCTTATAAGGGATGAATTTGCTCCTTCCGTGTGTAATTTAGATATCAACTATGAAAATATATGTGCGTTTGTCATTGATAAACGGTTGTTTGGATGTCTGGATGATGTACTTTATGTATGTGCTTATGTTCCACCGGAGGGGTCTCCTTTCTATTCACACTTTAATTATGATAGTGGAATAATCATGCTTGAAGAGTGCTTGACAGACTTGTTGATACAGATGAAAGATGTTTATATCATTTTATGCGGTGATCTGAACAGCAGAATCTCGAATATTTCTCCATTTCGCCCTGTTCATGACAATGACAATGTTCTATTTAAAAGTCATTCGGTTATTTGTGACCGGCATTCTCAAGATGAATGTGTTAACAGCTACGGTAAATCTTTGTTAAATATATGCACTGCATTGGATCTGATTATATTAAATGGATTATGTAATGGCGACCAGCAAGGTTGTTATACATGTGAAAACGGAAGCAGTGTGAATGATTATTTTATTATGTCCAATAATCTTTACGACTTACTATATGAGGTGTCTGAATTGGTTGTTGCTGAACGATTCGAATCTGATCATTTTCCCATTGAATACTGCATTGCTTTTTGCCATGATAATGTATATAAAACTGAAGATAGCGATGGTGTGCATGTATTTCAAAAATTTGTGTGGTGTGACGAATATAGTAGTATATTTTACAGGAATCTATGCGAGAAAGAAGTCCACGATAAATTACAAGCTGCCCTTGAACTTATTGACGTGAACATCAATGATGCACTGGACATGTTTAATAAATGTATTCAAGAGTGTGCTGCATGCATGAAGAAAACTGTGAAGCTAGATTTGGACAGTTGTAAGCAGGGTTGGTTTGATGAGGACTGCAAAAACAACAGAACTCAACTGCGCAGATTACTAAGAACATTTCGTAGATCATCAAAGCAATATCATTTTGTTGTCGGAAATGATGTCAGGGGAGATAAACTTAAAGAAAACAGTAATAGATATACAAAGGCTAGAAGAGAATACAAAAAGCTTTTAGAAATGAAGAAAAAACAATTTAATAGGAATACACTAGACACGTTATTGGCTTCAATTAATAACCAAAAAGAATTTTGGACGTGTATATCCAATATTTCGTTGAAAAAGAAACAACCAAAAAATAACATACCTTTAGATAAGTGGTTTCAGCACTTTAAAGTTTTGTTGGATAAAGGTTTATCATGTAGTGGTAGAGATGACTTTCCGGAAGTTGATAATGAATCTATGAATCGCCCAATTTCTCGTGAAGAAGTTCTGTTAGCGCTTAGAAAAGTTAAAAAACGAAAAGCTGCTGGACCTGATGGAATGATCGGAGAGTTTTTGAAAACTCCTTGTGAAAATGTTGTTGATTTTTTGGTGAAATTCTTTAATGCATTATTTGAAAGGGGTATTTTTCCTGAAAGCTGGTGTGAGTCTGTGACTCTTCCGCTTTATAAGAAGGGTAATGTAAATAATACCAATAATTATAGAGGTGTCTCTCTGTCAGATATAAGTAGTAAAGTATTCAGCGCCATTGTCAATCAAAGACTACAAGAGTATCTAGAGGAAAATAATATAACTGGTGAATATCAAGCAGGTTTTAAACATGAATATTCAACTATTGATCATGTGTTTACTCTTATGGCTCTAATCCAGAAACAGTTTTCCCTCAATCGAAAATTGTATGTGGCATTTATTGACTTTGAAAAGGCGTTTGATTCAATCAACAGAGATTTATTGTGGCCTGTCCTATTCAAAAACGGGATTACGGGAAGACTCTTTAAATGTGTTAGAAACATGTATAATGTTGTCAAAACAAGAATTCGATGTGGTGCAAAACTCACAGATTATATAAATTGTACTAGAGGTGTAAAACAAGGTGACGTCTGCAGCCCTATTTTGTTCTCTTTATTTATAAACGAGCTAGCACTAGAAGTAATAAATAACGGAAGACATGGTGCTAGGTTTACTGTAGATTACATGGAACTGTTTATCTTATTGTTTGCTGACGATATAGTTTTACTATCTGAAACGGTTATTGGTTTGCAAACACAACTAAATAGTTTGATGACTTCAGCCGACCAGCTGCAATTGAAGGTAAACATGGATAAAAGTAATGTAATAGTTTTTAGGAAAGGGGGTCACTTGTCAGCCGGGGAAAGATGGGTATACAATGATATTGCCATGCCAGTAGTTAATTGTTACAAATATCATGGAATCTTTTTCTCAACTCGTTTAAGCTCTGTAGCCGCTTGCAGAGATCTTTCTGGAAGAGCAAAGAATCGTTTGTTATATATTTTGAAAAAGCTATACCTTTTGAATAACAACTCTTTAGAACTTTTTGTCAAGATTTTCGATGTTTACATACAACTGATTGCACTATATGGATCAGAGCTGTGGGGCCTGGACAGAAAAATCAGAATGCATTGCGAGTCAGTCCACTTATTTGGCCTTAAAAAGTTTTTGGGAGTGCATGTAAGAACTCCAAATGATTTAGTGTATGGAGAAACAAACAGGTACCCACTGTACATAAACGCGGCAATTAGGTGCATTCGTTACTGGTTCAAATTATTAAAAATGAGCATTGATCGACTACCAAGGAAATCTTACACCATGTTATACGACTTGGGCTCAAAAGGGAAAAACAACTGGGTATCAAACATTCGATTATTTCTTTATGAATTTGGTTTTGGTTATGTGTGGGAGTACCAAGGTGTTGGACAAGAAAATTTATTTGTGCAAACTCTACGCCAGAGATTAACTGATTGCAGATGGCAGGACT
>CM065715.1:69615298-69617798 GCA_033310375.1 Conus canariensis | reverse complement strand
AGAGACGGACAGACAGACAGACAGACAGACAGGCAGGCAGGCAGACAGACAGGCAGACAAATACACACACACATACGCACACGGGCACGTACGCACGCGCGCGTGCACCACACACACACACACACACACACACACACAACCACACACACACACACACACACACAAGAAGATCATCTTAAGTCCTTTGCAGTGACATTTCAAGTTCACAAGTTGTTTATTTGTCTTGATTGAAAACATTATTTTGTGGTGACACATTGCAACATCACATCATGTTGTGGTGACACATTGCAACATCACATCATGTTGGTGGTGACACATTGCAACATCACATCATGTTGTGGTGACACATTGCAACATCACATCTTAAAATACAATGTAAAATACAATAGAATATAATCACAGTAATCATTCTGATGAACGTATTTTTAATTAACTTAGTTCTCTGTGCGTGTGGTCATGTTCTTGAGTGATTTCTTGTTTGATTGAATGAATGACTTACTGACTGACTGACTGGCTGATTGAATGTTTGATTGATTGATTGATTGATTGACTGATCGATCGATCACACGTTACATACAGCCCGATGGCCTTTGAACGTGGCTTGCGACGAAATTGATTATTATCCATTTGATGAATGATCCGTGTTGTTTCTCATCAGAAGGTTGCATTTCTGCTGTTTATGTTATTACTGCCATCATTCAATCAACGAATATTATTAATAGGTTTGCTTTCCTGTTCATTTGTTTTTTTGTTTTTTTCTATTTACCAATTTATTACCTTCTTCAGCATCATACCTATTGTTGTTGTTTCTGTTGTTGCTGTTGTTGTTGTTCGTTTTATTATTATTATTATTATTATTATATTATTATTATTATTATTATCATCATCATCATTGCTGTTGTTGTTATTATTATCATTATCATCATTATTATTGTTATTACTAGTATTAGTATTATCATCATTATTGATGTTATTATTGTTGTTGTTGTCATTATTATTATTATTATATTTATTATTATTATTATTATTATTGTTATTATTATTGTAATAATAATAATTATTGTTATTGTTATATTATTATTATCATTATGATTATTATCATCATCATAATCATCATTATCATAATCATTACTATTGTTATCATTTTTAACAGATAATTTAATAATATTACACCGCAGAGTTTTCTTAGTAACATCAAATTCTCACATATTCAGACACCCACACTGTTATGCATTTTGTCCACCACCTGTTCTCTTTGTTTCTGTCACATTGTCTGTGACCATGCCACATGATGAGGTCACTGAGGCGGGAGATGATTGGGGATGATTGACAGACGGAAAGCCACTGAAATTGCAGAAACATAACACTATCTTTGTGTTCTTTCGCCTGTTGGTCTGAGACAATACTTCAGTTTACTCCACGTAGCAGAACTGAGAAAAGCACCATTCTTCACATGTTAATTGCTTCATATCGTGCCACCTGTTTGGCAGTCTTTGCTTTTAACATACCATGTGTGACGTTCCGTTGAGAAATAGTGATTAAAATGTATAGAAACATACGATGATAACCATATGTGTTAGGCAACACACACACACACACACACACACACACACCACACACACACACACACACACACACACACACACACACACACACACACACACACACACACACACACACACACACACACACACACACACACACACACACACACACGCATGCATGCACTTACACATGCACGCAGGCACACATGCACACACACGCGCGCGCGCGCATATATGCGCACTCACAAACACAAAAACAACAACATAAAGCAGATGATGCTTGTGTGCATCTCTGTAGAGGACATGGAGTGACAGGTGGACAGGCAGCCAGACAGGGCCGACCTCTTCACTCATAGAGTTCTCCATCACCAGATCCACAAATACCGTCACCGAATGACACCCTCTTTCAAATCACAGCCGCAGGCCATCTATTAAGGAAATGAGAATCCTGACAATGACAGGTGGTTCTGGTGAAGTCCTGCCCTCAGTGCCAGCAAACAGGACAACCACTGTTCCATTCTCTCCGTTTTTCCAGAAGAGCTAGGGAAAGAGGAGACCGAGGACACTCATTGAAAGGGTTAACGTTCCTTGCTGCAATTGATAGGAGACAAGAACTGTACTTTGAATTGTTAATTAAAGTTGATGACTCAGAAGTGAGAGGTAGCCCACAGAATGGGGTTAAAGCTGACTGCTATCATCGATGGCAGACAAGTGAGAGGCAACTCGCAGAAAGGGATTGATGCTGATTCGTACACTTGATGGGGGCCGGAATAGCCCGGTGGTAGAGCGCCGGACTCGTGATCCTGGGGTTGCGGGTTCGAATCTCCGCCGGGTCGTTTCAGTACAGGGGGATTTTTCCCTCGGAGTTAACTTTGGTTCTGACTCCATTTCCCATACAGTCCTTCGAATGAGACTATAAACCGAGGTTCCGTGTGTGAACGCACGCATAACATCCT
>CM065715.1:69607798-69610298 GCA_033310375.1 Conus canariensis | reverse complement strand
AGAAGTGAGAGGTAACCCACAGAATGGGAGTGCTGCTGGTATTACCATCGATGGCAGAGAAGTGAGAGACAACTCACAGAAAGGAACTGGTGTTGATTCGTACAGCTGATGACGGAAAAAAATGAATACGGGTGTATCATAAGCCAATGGAAATCAGAGATAATTCGGGACTCCAGCTTGCTATCCCTGACCAGTTGATGCATGTGTGCATGCCAGTGTTGGTGGATAGAGAAGTCGCAGTGGTGGTCTTGTGTACGATCCATAGAATGCATGCTTGTGTGAAGTAGGGTGGTGCTGGTGGTGGTGACATTGCATGGTTGTGTGGGTGATGTATATCATGTGTTGTGGTGGAGTGAGGTGTGGAGGATGCTGATTTAACTGTCCGTCCACTGATTGACTAAAATGGTGTGTGTATGTTTCATTTGATTATTATTTTCATTATATTAACTACATGGTGTGTGTATGTTTCATTTGATTATTATCTTCATGACATTGACTAACTGGTGTGTGTATGTTTCATTTGATTTTTATTTTCATTACACAGTTCCTATTTTCATTCATTCACTTAGTATCCTGAAGTAGTAGTGGTCGCAGTAGTAGTAGTATAACAGAAGTATGAGTAGTAGCAGAATTAGTAAGAATAGCACTGGTTCTAGTAGAGGTAGTAGGAGTAGTAGAAGTAGAGGTAATAGCAGTAGAAAATAGCATTGTTGAACCTGGTTTCAGTAAAGAAGCTATCCTCTGAACAGCCACTCCTCACAAATAAATGTATGTAAATATGCACACACACACAACACACACACACACACACACACACACACACACACACACACACACGCGCGCGCGCGCGCGCGCGCGCGCACACACCACACACACACACACACACACACACACACACACACGCACACACACACACACACACACACACACACACACACGCATACAGAGAGAGAGAGAGGCTCACAGATATGCATGCCAACATACGTGGGTGGCGGTATGAACTCATCTATCCATGCACTCACTCCTTCATCAAATGGGCTGATTTTCCCCATGAGTGCACTACCACTCTGTTCGAGTCCATCGGTACAGCTACCATCCGACCCTTCCACACGAGCAATACAACACACAGGACAAGACGGTTCCTTCAGGTTGCTGCTTTGTTCTTCCTTTCACAACAAACTGGAACAATGGTTGAAAGGAAAAGAATTGTTGCTTTTAGCGTTGTTCTGTTCATTTAGCAAATAGTTCTGTACTCTAACTAACGTGCACGCAGTTACATTAAACCATGTATAGAATGATACGAAGGTTCTGTTGTTAAAAAAAAAACCTCTGGTAATGAAAAGAAAAAATGGCAGAAAATACGGGAAAGCGGGGTGTGTGTGTGTGGGGGGTGGGGGGGTGGGAAGTGGTGAAACAGAGAGAGAAAAGTGCGTACATTCTGTGCATTTTTCAGGAGTACTTTATTACTGTCAAACCAGTCATCAAGGCCAAAATCAGTACAAGAAAGAAGGCGATTGCCTGACAATGACACGTTTATGCCCAACTCTCTCTCTCTCTCTCTCTCTCTCTCTCTCTCTCTCTCTCTCTCTCTCTCTCTCTCTCTCTCTCTCTCTCTCTCTCTCTCTCTCTCTCTCTCCGTGCCTTTTTTTGCTATGTCACCCACACAGAAAGGAAAGAAAAGCAAAAAAACTGCTGTCTGGTTATTCTTGGAGACAAATGGCAGCATGCTTATTGTCGATGCATTTCATCTTTGGACGTGCTCACTGTCTGCCGTTGCGTGACAAACTTGCAGACTGAGGAGAAGACAAAGAGACTTGTTTCTTTCGCATTCTATGATCCTCTGGCTTTGCTCAATTTCATGACCTCACATGTCTTATTCATTTGTCCATCTTATTCCCCAAGAGCGATTTTTGTGGTGAAGGTGCGTGTCCAAATTAATTTGGGGCGACTTCATTCCGCTGATTGACCATGACGGGAGGAGGTCAGAGGATCTGACATCCACATTGCACGTCTGTGGGCGTCAGAGGGGGGGGGGGTGACATAAATGACTGATTGCGATCGAAGCTGGTTATGACCATAAATGCATGTATACAGGTTTCTCTCTCTCTCTCTCCTCTCTCCTCTCTCTCTCTCTCTCTCTCTCACCCACACACACACACACACACACACACACACACACACACACATACGCACGCACGCACGCACGCACGCGCACACACACACACATACACACACACACAGACACACAGAGACATAGACAGATAGACAGCCAACCAGCCTGCCAGCTTGCCAAGCAGACAAAGACAGACAGACAGAGTGACAAAGAGCACACACACACATACACACGTGCGCAAGCGCGCGCACGCACGCACGCACAGAGAGAGAGAGAGAGAGAGAGAGAGAGAGAGAGAGAGAGAGAGAGAGAGAGACAGAGACAGAGATACAGAAAGATTGAGAGGAAGAAAGAGATCACAAAAGAGAGAGAGAGAGAGAGAGAGAG
>CM065715.1:69597798-69602798 GCA_033310375.1 Conus canariensis | reverse complement strand
TAGTAGTAGTAGTAGCAGTAGAACAGAAGTACTGGTGATAGCAGCAGTGGTGATGGTGACTGCGGTGGTAACTGGAAACACCACAGTTGCAGTAGTAGCAGTTTTTTTTTCCATGCTGTGTACATGAAGAACAACAATCATGTTCACACTCCACACCATTCGTTCACATACCACCAGCACATCGTTTCATATGATGGAGCATCTCAGCAGCTTAAGCTCCACACTTTGCCAGATGTGTCAAAATGTATGTATCATCTTCATGATCTTGCTCACGCACCACGCAGCTGGACAGCAATGGAAAATGGGAGGGGACGGAGGTGAGGAGGTGATATGGTAAGGGAGTGATGGTACCGTCGCTCACTGGAGACAAAGTCCACTGTGTTCTCTCTCTCTCTCCTCTCTCTCCTCTCTCTCTCTCTCTCTCTCTCTCTCTCTCTCTCTCTCTCCTCTCTCTCTCACGTACATTTTCTCTTGTTCCTTAGACGGTGTAGGTCTGAAATAGTCCTCCATTGGAGGTTGATACTATTGTTCATTTCCATTTCCGTCAGCCGAAGAGCTGTCTAAATTGTCCAGATATTCTCTAATAAAGTCGGTGAAGAGCTTACATAATGCAGGCGACCTAACCTCATTTGCATAGATCTGCATGACTAATGCTGGCAGGCAGTTAATATTGTAGTCGATCAAAAAATCCGGAACTGATCCCTTAAGCATGGGCTGAGGAGAACATTAAAATCTCATATCTGAGGCATTATTTGAGCTTCCATGGGAAATGATCTAGAGCATGATGCGTCTGTCATAAAACACTGGTCTGTTCTTCCTTAATTCTTTTCTGTTCTTTCTTATGTCTTCTTTTTCTTCCTCTCGTGATTCTCGGTGTCTGTAGGATTTTTTCCTTCTCTCTCTCTCTCTCTCTCTCTCTCTCCTCTCTCTCTCTCTCCTCTCTCTCTTCTCTCTCTCTCTCTCTCTCTCTCTCAGCATTGTTTTAATTCGTGTTTGCTGTGGATTTACTGTTTACGTTATTACTTTTTGTTTTGATCCCCCATGTCATCAAGGCTGTATAGCTAATGACATTGAAAATGTTCAGATTTCAGTATTCTCTCTCTCTCTCTCTCTCTCTCTCTCTCTCTCTCTCTCTCTCTCTCTCTCCTCTCTCTCTCTCTCTCTCTCTCTCCTCAAACTACCACTGGCATTGATAAACTTGAAGCGAGAGTGAACAAGTTCAGATGATTTATTTCTTTGCCCCACAAAACTACGATCAGATGGTGAACTGGAAGTGAGGATGGCGGCCAGAGGAGTGCTCTGATCTGCCCCTAGCTTGTGTCGTGACCTGTTGAATTGGGCGTAGTGTCTGTCTGCATTGAACAATAAGTCTTCAGGGGATAGTGACGTCACTAGCAGAAGGAGGGGGGTGGGGGTGGGGGGGAGCACAATGATGGGGCTAGAACTGATGTCGAAACGGATCACAAAGGGATAAACGGGACGGGGTAAAAAAAAATATAAAAAGGCATCATTGACAAAAAGGCAGAGGCACACGAGAGAGAGAGAGAGAGAGAGAGAGAGAGAGAGAGAGAGAGAGAGAGAGAGAGAGAGAGAGAGAGAGAGAGATCCTGTAAGTGAAAATGTGAAAGCATATTAGTTTTGATAACAGCTCACCTGAAGGTGAAAAAATCCTTATGGTCCTAGGGTTTGGTTATGGAATACTTAAATCTGAACTGACAGGATTTCTTCATGGTTTCGCAAGATTACCAAAATTCATTTCCTAGGTATTGTGTTGTTAGATTCCAAGACAAGCAGCTTACTTCAAACAATCACCTACGATCGCAACAGAGAACAAAACAAGATTTCTTTAGATAAATACTGTCTTACATAGGAGGATAGAACGTTAAGATATGTTGTAACCCTTTTCGTTGTGAAATATTAACAGATCAAGCAGCTAACGGAAATGTAGCGAAGTTTGATAGCAAAGTTTATCCTAGGTATTCGATCAGTAGCAGCTGTGCTCATTTGAAAGGATCTACTGTAGATCAAAGAAAAATTGTCACTTTTTTAAAGTAAATGAGACTCGATGCATAGAAAACAAACTGTATTCCAATGTTACATGTATCTGGAGTGAAATGTTTCTGTAAGGAGCATTCTTTGTGAGCGTCCAATAGTCAAATGTCGTCAGAAAACGATCAAAACGATTATGTACAATGCCATTCTTTAGCGGAAGGCTCCCACATTTTTATGCAGTGACACACAGAGTCATCAACACAAAACCTTTCTACACAGTCGCATAGTCATCAACACAAAACCTTTCTGCACAGTCGCATACTCATCTTCATAGCACCTTTCTGCACAGTCAAACTGTCGTCACACTACAGCTCTTCACACAGCCGAACATAGTCGTCAATACAAAGCCTTTCTACACAGCCCAACAGAGTCCTCAACACATTACCTTTCTACACAGCCAAAGAGTCCTCAACACATTACCTTTCTACACAGCCAATAGAGTCCTCAACACATTACCTTTCTACACAGCCCAACAGAGTCCTCAACACATTACCTTTCTACACAGCCCAACAGAGTCCTCAACACATTACCTTTCTACACAGCCCAAAGAGTCCTCAACACATTCCCTCTATCTCACACAGCCACCAACAGAGTCCTCAACACATTACCTTTCTACACAGCCCAACAGAGTCCTCACACATTACCTTCACTAGCCCAACAGAGTCTCAGCACATTACCTTCCGACTCAGCCCAATCAGAGTCATCAACACAAAACCTTTCTACAGTCAAACAGAGTCATCAACACAAAACCTTGCAACAAAGTCAAACACAGTCATCGACACAAAACATTTCTGCACAGTCAAACAGTCATCAACACAAAATCTTTACAGACAGTCGCATTGTCATCAACAACAAAAGAACTTTGAACACAGTTGCCGTCATCAACACGTTTTACACTATCAGACAGAGAGTCTCGAGACAACATAATCGTGTACTGAATATGAAATAAGGTACAATCATCCTTTCATTCCTCGTCCCAAACATGATCAAAAAGTCTCATACATACAGATGAAAGAGAGAGAGAGAGAGAGAGAGAGAGAGAGAGAGGAAGAGAGAGAGAGAGAGCTATCTAGTCTCGTTTGCAGAAAAGAGAGACAAAGAAAGAGATACAGACAGACAGCCAGACAGATACGACAGACAGACAGACAGGTAGACGGACGGACGGACAGCCAGACAGACCCACAGACATACATATAAACAGAGACAGATGATCAGACATAGACAGACAGACAAACGGACAGACAAAGACAAATGGCCAGACAGATACGGATACGGATGATTTATTCATTATAGGCCATGGCACCTTATAAAGAGGGCGGATTAAATGTATGGCCAGACAGAGGCAGACAGACAGACAGAGATAGGGCTGAATACTTTTTTTAACTCCTGTGTCGCATGACCAGACCATTTCGCGATAATCGAAAGAGCTGGTAGGCTTTGATTCTATTTCCATGTGTTTAAAACTCTCTCTCTCTCTCTCTCTCTCTCTCTCTCTCTCTCTCTCTCTCTCTCTCTCTCTCTCTCTCTCTCCATTTGAATTCATTGACTTTTTAATGTTGTGCAGGGTCAGTTTTGCTTCTTTCTTGTTACATTTTCCTTCCTCATGGTAGTTCTGTCTGAAGACATCATTCCAAAGAAGATACACTTACTGAAATTCTGCAACGTAGATTCCATCCCACAGAGACTACACTTCGGGGAAATTCTGCATGTAGATACCATCATCAGTGACTCCACTTCCACAAATTGTATATGCCGGTACCATTGCACACTACAGGGAAATTTTGTGCGCAGCTACCATTCCCACACAGACAACTTCAGAGAAACTGTATACAGTGATACCACACTTAAGAGACTGTAGTTGTACTTAGATAGTGGTACAGAAACACCCCCCCCTCCCCCCCAGCTTCCCTTCCTCCTCCCCCCCCCATACCCACCCACCCCCCACTTCCCCATGACGGCTGTTCCTAGTAGTGTCCTTTCCAAAGCACTATGGGATGTTGAGGATTTGAATGAAGCACAACCATTGCTAAACCCATGATGCAGACTGTGTCTCATCGCACGCCACAAAGGGAGGATCACTGCTCGCTGCCACATAGAGCTCGACAAGATTATCTCCTCAGCGTCCATGTGTCTGTGTCTTGTGTCCGTTGATGTTTAGCTGTGGATCCAGTTTATCTTGTTTTTATCACTGTCCTTGGGGTGGTTTGTGTTGCCGCTGCAGAGGAAGGGGGGGGGGAGGAGGGGAATGAGTAAGGGAAGGGGGAGCAGCTTGTCTTCCGATTACTGTTCTTGGCGTGGTGGTTTTTTTTTTTATTGCTTGTGGGTATAGGGTCCAGTTTGTCTTGGTTTTATAACTGTTCTGCTGGTGAGTTTTCTCCTTTTTTTCTTCTTTTTTTTTTGTTTTAGTTTGTTTGTTTGTTTGTTTTGTGTTGTTTTGTTAGAAATGTGGTATGGATCGAGTTTATTCTGGGGGCTCTTTCTGTTCTCGTTTCCTTTCTTTAGTCCCTGTTCAACCTTCTCCCCCTTTGTTTTCTTCTTCTTCTTCTTCTTGTTCCTGTTTTCTTCTTCTTCTACTACTACTACTTCTTCTTCTTCTTCTCTTCTTCTTCTTCTTCTTCTTCTTCTGCTGCTGCTGCTGCTGCTGCTGCCACTGCTGCTGCTGCTACTTCTGATGATGCTGCTGACAACGATGATGATGAGGAGGAGGAGGAGGAGGATACTATCTCTTTGTAGGAGATACTTTTACACAAATCTCGGTCAAGGGAAACATTTGGAAATGTCCTGTATGCAATCGACTATTTAATACTAAAAGTATAGAGACTGCTTTATTAGACAGAAACATGTAACTGTTTCTGAAAGTACTGGTACTGATTCGAGCACACATGATTCCAATAACATACTGATTCCAGCAGACATAACACTGAGTCTCACGATTCCAGCAAAATGAC
>CM065715.1:69582798-69587798 GCA_033310375.1 Conus canariensis | reverse complement strand
TATTTCGATGAATGTATCTTCTATAAACTTTACAAACATGCAAACGAGACTCCCTTTTACATTTTTGTATGTTTATTTATGTTCTGGCACGTGTTCCAGTAACCCTGCAGTCTGTAAATAAATAAACACATAAAATGAGAGAAAAAAAAAGGAAAATGGATGAATGAAATAGATAATAAATCAAACACTAAAACAAAAAGGTTATTGTGGCAGAGCAAAGACAATTGATAACCTTTAAACCCACTACCCTGGGCAAGGGCTGATTAAAGGATTACAGGGATTTCTTTCCCCCTCCTCATCCCCCCTTCCTCTTCCTCTGCTCTCCCTCCACAACCACCTCTCTCTCTCTCTCTCTCTCTCTCTCTCTCTCTCTCTGTGTGTGTGTGTGTGTGTGTGTGTGTGTGTGTGTGTGTGTGTGTGTGTGTGTGCCTGCGGTTCCGTATTTTGTTAGGTTTGGACACTTCTGCTCATGTTCAAATCCAAGACCCCCCTTTTCCATAATCTCCCCTCTCTCTCTCTCTCTCTCTCTCTCTCTCCTCTCTCTCTCTCTCTCTCTCTCTCTCTCTCTCAAACCTACTTAGCCCTTTTCTGGAAAAAAAAGAGCAAAAAAGAGCACACAAAAAAACCCGAAACCCGCTCCCTAAAAACCAAAAGAGCCTTTCAGAAAAAAAATTGCAAAGAAAAAAAAAAAAAGAAGAAGAAGAAAGGACGTCTTAGGCTGGCTGAACAGACGTCATCATTGAATCCTCCGCTCGATCGCTGGATAATGCCAAGTTAAGGCTGACCAGGAATAGGATTTTGTGGTGTCCCTTCCTCTCTAGGCGTCCCCCTCCCCGCCCCTCACCCCAAAACCCTCCCCACCACGCCCCCTTCTCTTTGCTCCCGGCAAGTTTGCTCTTTCGACGAATGAAAACAGGTGAGAGAGAGAGAGAGAGAGAGAGAAGAGAGAGAGAGAGAGAGACAGAGACAGAGACAGAGACAGACAGACAGACAGAGAGAGACAGAGATTCAGAGAGACAGAGACTCCCCAACTTTCCAGACGCGTGTATGTCTCAGTGGAGCAACCACAACACAGAAACCCAGACAACAACGTCAATGATTCATAACCCAAAACCAAAGACCGCAACACCATTAACACAACTCGGCTGTCACCGTCTCTCAAGGGAGGAGGCGGGGGGGGGGGAGGGGGGCACACCGTCAACCTCCTCCCCACCAACCCCCTCACCCCCCACACCCCATCCCCTGGATCGGGAACCAGTCCAGGTGATAACGGCGCCCAGGGGACATAACAGTCTGACGCTCCCATTTCCCTAGTTAGACTTACCTCCCTTTTAACCTCTTCTCTCTCGATCTCATAGACCCAATCATGGCTGACCTACGGTCGTCAGTCATCGTCATGAAAACGTGGAGACATCACAGAGCGCTTCAACGTTCAGGGGGTCACTATTGTCATTATTTTCATGAAATGAGTGAATTAAGATGGGTTTACCAACCCAGTGTGTCTTAAACGCCTGATTCAGCTTTTCTTGGAAACAAAGCCGCAGTAGTGTGGAAGCACCCGCTGGCTTACACAAAGATGCACGCACTCACCCCTTTCCTCTGTACTTTTTCAGCCTTCCAAAGTCTCCTGCACACGCACACGCGCACGCACCCCCCCCCCCCCCCCCCACACACACACACACACACACGCGCGCGCGCGCGCGCGCCTCACACACGCGCACGCACGCACGCACGCACGCACGCACCACACACACACACACACACACACACACACACACACGGAGAGAGAGACAGACAGACAGAGACAGACAACAAGCTGACAGACAGACAGACAGGGAAAGACATCAGCTTTACACAGCACTAACGCCGATGAAAGTCGTGTAACAACATAACAGCGATCAATTAAAATACAGAAGCATTTAATAACTAATACTGAAGACATTTACTATTAGTCCAGTGCGGATCAAAACAACAATCAGTACTAGTTCGTATTGAAGAAAACATGTTACATATTTCTACACTTAAAATAATTTCTCCCAGATGCGCAAACACATTCGGCTATAGCCGACTAGTAATTTCAAACCATTACTTAATATAATACTATTCGTTCAATATTTTCTTCTTACCGACGCTTAATTTTTCAGACAACAGAAGGGGAAGAGAGAGAGAGTTGGGGGGGGGGGGGCGGGAGGGGGAGAGACAGAGACAGAAGCACAGACAGACAGGTACATGGACAGGCATAGAGAGAGAGAGACAGACAGACAGAGAGACAGACAGGCTTTGTTTTTTGCCCCATGGGTGGGGCAGAACGCCTGGTATGGGCGTTTTGCCCCGTTGTCACATCAAAAGTCTGTCTGTTTGTCTCTCTCTCTCACTTCTGTAATGAAAAATTATTGGAAATCTGTGAGCAATTGTTCACGCACAGTTAGCGCACCCCCCCTTCTTCCACACCCCTGTCCCACCCCCACCCCCACCCCCACCCCCTTTCCCCCTTTCCCTAAAG
The DNA here is from genome assembly GCA_033310375.1 of Conus canariensis. NCBI lineage: Eukaryota > Metazoa > Mollusca > Gastropoda > Neogastropoda > Conidae > Conus > Conus canariensis. The sequence goes on along the minus strand of CM065715.1, from coordinate 69,585,295 downwards.
GCTGATATAGTGGAAATGAAAAGTAAGCTGTCAAGCAGATTTTCTTTAATGGATATCAATCAAAATGGATATCAGTCACAATCCCTAAATTCCGTCAGTAAGCGTTTGAATCATTATGTTGCTGAAAAACTATTTGACATTGACAATATGATTTAATTATGTGCAGAAGTTCGGGGCCAGAACAAAAGATTTCATTCCTCGTTATGGCTACAGGCACCTTTCATTCCAAGCATTCCAAGTTTAAAACAAACATGAACACACAAGAAGTCATGACCTACATCTTTATTTTAGGGCTTTGTTTTTTGCCCCATGGGTGGGGCAGAACGCCTGGTATGGGCGTTTTGCCCCGTTGTCACATCAAAAGGAAACTTTACATTGGAAATATTCACCAAAACCTCACTGCCCCTTTCTGTCGTCTTTTTTGGGAAATCCTAACCATATCTGTGAAGTTTAAACGAAAATGTCTGCCATTCAGAAGAACGTTATTTCTCTTAATCTGTCTTTCTGTCCACAACAACCAGGGCGACTTAAACAGGCGTGCATCGTTTTGTTTTGTTTTGTTTTATTCAGGCCTGTGCATTGGGGGTTGGCTTTAGGATGTGTCAAGACCTACGTGATGTATGCACAGATACATATACATTCCTGAGGTCTTTTGAATGGTCTTTTCAGAGCCCAAGAATAGAGCCGAGAATGCAAGTGGCTTCCAGAAATTGTTTCTTGAACATTTGCAGGATTTTGACTGGCTGTAACACATAATGGTTCTATAGCCCTCTCGAAAGTCTGCTACATGTTGACTGGCTATATCACGTCATGATTTCCAACATTCTGGGGTGGGTCCATGTTGGATCGGCTGTGCTGCGCCCTGTTTCTTCCATTCATTCATTCCTTAAACTATAACTAACCGTGGCCTGGTTGGTTGAAGAGTGACATTAGAAGGGGATTAGAGTGCGATTTGAAAAGAGTGATAGACCGGTGAGAAAATGAAAGACACGTCCCTGTTTTCTGTGTCACGTGATCTACATTTTTATAGGAGCGGGAAAAGGGGAGGGGGGGGGGGTTGAGCTTCCTGCCCCGGACTACTTATCTCCCTTTAGGAAATTCCGATCGATTATCGACCTAAAGCTATAATACTCTTCACACCTTTCAAATGACGAGAAACAAGAATCAATAAAATTCGGCAGACTGATTAACAAGCAGTCTGTCAATAATTAGTTTCTGATCAAAACACCAACTGCACCGGCTCTGCGGCAATACTACAATGTCAGACATGAGAGAAATTTGGCCTGAATTCAGGTTTTCAAAGGTCTCCAGAGCCATTCCTGAGATTTACATAAATCTTCAGACAAACATTTTACAGGGATATGTTTGATTGAGACTCTTATGTTTCAAGTTCACAATTTAATCCATTGTTATTTTCCATTTCAGACCATCAGGTTTCAAGTTCATAAGTCAATCCATTATCATATTCCAGTTCAGTTTGTCAAGGCTTTGTGCCAGCAAAATTCAAGGCCACGAAATGTTAGTAACGTCTGAGGAAAGAAGAACTGGTAGGAGACATTAAGAAGACTGTAGGCATCAAGAATTGTTGAATGCAGTGTGGCTTGAACATGCTGTCAAAGTCACAATAGTTTGCAAGTCTGAGAAAAAAAAGTTACACCTTCTGGGGTCTTCACCCCGATTCTTTGAGCTGAGGTCATTGCATCTTTGTGCCCACCAGGGTTGGGGGAGGGAAGGGGGAGGGGGATTCTTACGCCTGCACCAGGACCGTCTAAAACAATTCTGGCTTTTTGTATGCGCTCAGATCTCATGTCTGAATGTACTGTCACTGAAGAACAAGCCTGAGCTTCTACCAAAGTCATCGGAGTGGGTTTTTTTTCCCTGTCCAAGTATTAGCGAGTGGTCAATGAAGACTGAATAAGATTTAATGAGATTACTACTTAAAGTCCCAGCGTGGTTGCGTTTCCGCAGGAAGCTCACGATACGGACCAATGGAAGTAGGTCCTGATACCCCGTTGAGCTCAATACTCATCAACTTGCAAGCAGCAATCGAAGAAAGCAAGGAAATGGTACTGTAGTGTCCTCATTTAGTATTGAGTCCTAACGGTAGGTCTGCTGGCACTAACGGAATGACATCGATATCAAAATGGAAGACTGCAGTATGACCCATCTTTGATCACATCTTACAACTGTCGAATTCCATCTGCTAATTAGTTCAGAAGATACCAGTAGGCTGACGTATGTCGGAAAATGGCATCATTTTTTTTTTTTATTTTAAGGCTGAAATCGACTTACTACCGATATTGACGGATATTTCATAGCATACGCATCTCGACACAAACATCTTTGCATCTTTGAGGCTCTCATTGATAAACACGATAGCAGAATTGAGGAAAGGCAAGTTTAGCAGTCGTTGTTGTGGAAGGGAAGGTTTTATAGAAAGAGGGAGTAAACCCATGGAAGAAGGCCGAACGGACGGGCACACACACACACGTACGCA
>CM065715.1:69572798-69577798 GCA_033310375.1 Conus canariensis | reverse complement strand
CATTTCTCTTTCTTTCTTTCTTTCTTTCTTTTCTTTTCCTTTTTTCTGGTTTCTTTTTTTTTTTCTTTTTTTTTGGTCAAAAATGTAGGGGTCAGGTAGGAAACATCCACCCTCCAAATGCGAGGCTGGGGTGGTTCCTGACAGACTGGGTATCACAGAACACCAGTGCAAAGTGTTCTCATTGAAGACAAACTTTGACGAAAACGGAGAGAGTTCTGCTTACAAAACACTTGTCACTCCAATGATGACACTAAAACTGGCTTTAAACGAAAAAAAGTTTGAGTACGATCAGTAAAGGCAGTGTAGCACTGAGAGTAAATGAAATAAAAAAGGAAAAAACAATCAGTAAGATATGTATAGAAAATTGAGCTTTTTTTTTTCAAAGTAAAGTTAATGCATGGACCACAAAGGGAATATTGCTTCAGCAGTGCTTCGTTGGATCTGTGTGGAAACTGATCGGAAGCAAATAAAAAAAATATCGGTGTAGCGGACAAGACAGGTTTAAATGTTATTCATTTCATGACAGTAAGGGCGAGGCAATAAAACAGCTGTCGTGTACGGACAGAACTTGGTGTCTGGCTGTTGTCGTTTTTGTTCCCTTGTTTGTTCATAGTGGGTTTTACTTTTGGGGGCACTTTACAGATGATCGTTTATTTCCCACATGTCAGATAGTACCATTCGCCATTGTTTCAAAGACTGTAGCAAACAAGCAAAATTCAAGTTTTCAGGAGTCGTCCCCTCATACCGACAGGATCAACTGCATGGTTTGCTTATGTAGACTTGATCCTACAAAGCTGAAGTGAATATATGAATTGCTTTGATCTCAAACACCGTCTTCTTTGGGAAATTTCGTCACTGTTGATGACTAATATCATCTAGTTCAAATGGACGGTACACACCATTTAATTTCTCGGGTCCATTCTGTTGACTTAATGACTTAGCTTGGCCAGAAAAGATGAATGCTAGCCACAAAATACTGTGAGCCCGTTCCTTTCCCGTGTATTATTATTTTTTTTTTTTTCTGTTTTTCTTGTTCTCTATCACTCTTCACTTTGCCGAATACATGCGTGCGTTTGAGTTCAGTCGCCATTTTGAGCAGGTCTTTTCTCTTTGTTAAAGGGCTTTAGATGCACAGGGCTTCGTGTTTGATAAAATCGTGATTGACATTTCTGTTCCTTCAGAAATATCCTCACGAAAACATATATAGGTGAATACATCTGCAGCTCTTACATCGAGCTGCACGGTCCGAAGGTGTGACCAGCACGCTGAGCTAAACGCACATGCCAGACTGCTGAGCAGTATCCATAAGACCCTCGTCTTAAATCCTTTCATCTTAGTCATTATTTCATTGATCATGAGCTGTAAATCCTGCGCAGCATGGTCTCGTAAGTAAGTTGATGTGGTGTGGCGTTTATGGATTAGTCCGCACGCAGTGACACCTTAATGACACTGAAATGGAAAAGCAATAATGATCATTTTGACTTCACTTGATACTTGCCTTTGTCATAATCTTTGTTACCGTAGAAATACAAAAAGCGATGGTTTTGCCTTTATGCTGACGTGAGATTGACTTTCCGTGTAATGAGGCTTTCATTCTCTCTCTTCTCTCTCTCTCTCCTCTCTCTCTCTCTCTCTCTCTCTCTCTCTCTCTCCTCTCTCTCTCTCTCTGTTTTGTTTGTTTTGGAGACGTTTAAAGGTTGTCATGTGATGACATGAAATGTTAAAGATCATAATACGTGCCCGATGATTTAAATAAACATTCAGCTTTGGCTTCTGTCCAGCCATGGAGTAATTCCATATCTATGTACACCACAAGAATTCTTCCAAATATTTTTTTTCCACACACTCCTTCCCCACTTACCCTTTCCACTTCGCATCCCAACCGCATTCTTGTATTCCCCATTGCTCCCACGCCACTACCCCTCCACCATCCCTTCCTTCCTGCTGTCCTCCTCTCAATACGTTTCTTTAATCCATAAGCCCCCCCACCCCACCCCCGCCCCCTCACCCCGTCACCCACCCGTCTTGTCCTCCCCCCCCCCCCTCCATCCCCCTGCTGTCTCTGCCTTTCCCGTCCAAAAATCCCACATAACATGTCCTCTGTCTCATCCCGGGGGCCATGATTACAGGATTATGCTGCCTCAGCATTGGGGTGGAAGGGGTAGGTGTGAGACGGCTGGGGCAAGAAGGATTTGGAACGAAATTCGGATGGACAGCGGTAAGTTCAGTATGTCTCGTCTATTGATTGAAAAAAAAATCTGTTTGGGAAGGATGGAGGAGAAGCGGCGTGGGCGGAGGTTGTGAGGGGGAGGAGTGTGTGCGTGTGTGTGTGTATGTGTGCGTGGAGAGAGAGAGAGAGAGAGAGACAGACAGACAGACAGACAGACAGACAGACAGACAGACAGACAGACAGAGACAGAGACAGAGAGAGAGAGACAGAGAAGAGGTGGGGGGGGGGGATCCAGCAGTGGAAGAATCAATGTAGTATACGTAAGTTTGGGAACTAGTCCGTGGTTAGACGGAAGTCAAAGGGGGTTGGAGTTTTCGGACAGGTCTTACAAAGATCCTGGAACGCAGCCTACAAACCGTTTACTAGAAATACCTGAGCACTGCCGCCTGATTGTCATCATCAGGTGTTAAAAGTAAAGAAACAGACATGTAAGTTTTTTTAAGAGGGGGAGGGAGAAGGAAGCGGCGGAGGAGGGGTGACACATGAGGGAAGGGATGTTGAAGGGCGGAGAGAGGGAGGGAAGGAGGCGGTGTTGAATCGTTCCAAAATAATTCCAGACATTTCAAACCGTCCAATATCTAGATGAAAACTTGTATTGCTGTAAGGGCAAAATAGTAAAATAGCAGGACCAGATGGAATATTGTTTTGTACATGCTGTAAGATCAAAACCGTACCATAGCGGTGCCAGATGGAATTCTAACAGAGCTCTTAAAACACGATAGCAAAGCATTACCTTTTACATTACTCTCTTTGATAAAAGTGTTTGTATACATACTTAGATCTATACCATTTTCTGACTCTTGATGAAAACACTACGATGTTAGTCACCCCTAACAACTTCAAAGGCGTTTCTTCCTTTGCATTCTCTCTTCCATCTTCTGTTGATCTGAGTGACTCGTCATTCATGACCTGGTGTGACACTTGATTACTCCTGTCACTTTCCGCAACAAGTTGATTAATTAAGTCGTTCGGATTGGTTTACTTGCATCCCGTCTTTTCCTTTCCGAAAACGCCATCAAAAGCCTGTTCTGTGCATCTCTGCTCTCCCGTCTGGGTTATGGTAACGTTCTTTTGTCTGCCTTCACAAATTGTCAGATTAATAAATTTCAGAAGTTAAATATGAAATGAGGCAGGGAACAATAAATGATAAACAATAAACAAGTAGGGTGTGCTCTGTGCTGTCATGTCTGCTAGGCGATTCGGTGTCGTAAGCAGCATTCCTTTGGAGTTATGCTTTCTTGTGGGAGCAAGAGTTACCCTACTTGTTTATTGTTTATTATTTACTGTTCCCTGCCTCTTTTCATATTTGATTTCGTTTCAATTAAATCGATGTGTGCTCTGTGCTGTCACGTCTGCTAGGCGATCCGGTGTCGTAGACAGCATTCCTTTGGAGTTATGTTTTCTTGTGGGAGCAAATTTCAGAAAGTCAAAAACTCATGCTGTCCGCCTCAACTTTTGCTCTCTACATTTAACCATAATTATTCGCCTGTCATTTCTCTACACTGGCTCCCTGTTCAGCAAAGGATCTCCTACAAAGATACATCTCTGTGCTATAAGTCCTCCGAATCCATCTGTTCTCAACATCTGAGTGATCTGCTGCACCTGCATACACCTGCCCATGATATCCGTTCTTTTTCTGATATTATTGGTCATTTCCATATTCTCTCTGTTCGCACAAAATATTTGATCAGCGTTCCTTTGCTTGTCAGGCCCTTTCATCAGGGGTGATATCCCACTTCAGCTCCGATAGTCTGCCTCTCTGCCCTCTTGAAGATCAAACTTGAACACTTTTCTCTTCTCATCTGGCAGAGACTCAAGATACGTGCGGGCATTGTGTTGGGAATTGGGATGCGATTAAATGCTTGTGTGTGTGTGTGTGTGTGTGTGTGTGTGTGTGTGTGTGTGTGTGTGTGTGTGTGTGTGTGTGTGTGATAATCATTGTTTTATTTGAGAGGTGGAGGGGAGTTGGAAGGGGAGGCTCAGTGGCGGCACGCTTGCATGTATAGCGAACGTTTGATCATGGGATGCCTTTTCTTTGTTTAAATATTGGTTGTTTTCGTTCGTTTGGGTTGTAATTTGATGTTTGTACTTGTCTATTGTAAACGCCTACGGTGCTTGATTAGGCATAGACATGTTATCAAGGATGATGATGATGATGACGACAACGACGACGACGACGGCGGCGGCGATGAAGATGATGACGATTGTGAAGAAGAAGAAGAAGAAGAAGAAGAAGAAGAAGAAGAAGAAGAAGAAGAAGAAGAAGAAGAAGAAAGCAAAGAATATGAAGAAATACTTTGTAAAGACATCACTAAGGAAGATCACATTTAGATACGTCTTAGCAGCGATTAGTTTATCCTTTGTGGAGATACAAGCAAGTGATGACGATGAAGTCAGCAATTTAGCAGATCTGTATGAATATTGCATGAATGCAGGGAGGGGAAGAGGGAGGTTGACGGCGACGACGACGACGACGACGACGACGACGGTAATGATGATGATAATGATAAGGAGGAGGAGGAGGAGGAGAAGAAGAAGAAGAAGAAGAAGAAGAAGAAGAAGAAGAAGAAGAAGAAGAAGAAGAAAGCAAAGAATATACAAGAAATACTTTGTAAAGACATCATTAAGAAAGATCACATCTAAATGTCTTGCAACATGCAGATAATTCAGACATAATTAGTTTGTGCTTTGTGGACATACAAGCAAGTGATGGCTATGAAATCAGCATTTTAGCAGATCTGTGCGAAGATTACATGAATACATGTTTATG
>CM065715.1:69470298-69562798 GCA_033310375.1 Conus canariensis | reverse complement strand
TTTCTTTGAGTGTGCATTTGTGTGTTGTAATTATAAGTGGTTCTTTGCTAGACAGATGAAAATATTCAAAATAATTTTTCATGCATTAACGTTTCGATTTGTTTCCAAAAGAAGCTCATGATTCATTTTCAGCTGAGCGTTGGCAGAGTTCCGGGCCCTTTACACTTCGTTCCGATCCATACGCCAAACTGCGTTTTGTAAATAACCAAAATGGAGGCTGTGCCTCGTCTGCCGATGCTTGCTTTCGAACTGAAACACAGTCCAGAATATGTTGATTTTGGGCCAACATTGAAAAAGGTACTGTTGCATTCAGTTATTCTCGATAAAACAATGGATTTTCGATGTGTGTTGTTCTTGCTCATAAATAACATACCCAACGCGTTGCAAATGTCATGTCTTAAATTAACCAGACTGACCGCTGGGTGTCGAGTCGCCAGTGCCGGATGAAGAGGACAGCGAAAGCAATCCTCGTGACTGTTTCGTATTCTACTTGAGCAGACAATTCCTTTTTCAAACTTAGATGCACATTATAAAAGAAAACATAGAGCTAACTTGTAGGATACTAAGTTGTTTTTTTTTCCCTTCTTCGCCGGGCGAGCCCCAACCTGAAAAGTGTCAGAAAAATCAAATTGTTGATTGTGGACACTCAAAGGAAGAGAAGTTACGATAACTCGAATGGATTACCTGGCAAACGGACCCAGTCAGTTGATAAAATCGTTCACTGAATGCCAGATTTGAAGTTTTTTTGTACACAGGTGTGTCGATCTCCGACAGCCTTCATTTATCACTTTCTGTTCTTCCAGTAAGTGTCCGCTTTTAGTCTTTAAGATTCTGACACTGGTCACAATTTTGAATATTACGCAGTGTGGAATGCTCAGCCCTGCGGTTGAAATGCCTTCCTTCCTTCAGTGACCACACCTCACCTCCCCCCCCCCCCCCCTCCGAAAAAGGTAAATTGAATAAATAAATGAATAATTAGGAGAAAAGATGAACAATTATGAACATTGGTTTTGATCAGCAGACAGCTATTCATATTTTGCCCATCTGCAGAACATTTTCGATTTTGGTGTATGTTTAAGTGTATGACCTCATTTTTCTGAGAATCTGAAAACTAGCAGTTCTGCTTAAATACCTCAACACATCTGTAAAGAAAAGCATGTGCAATGGATAAGTACTTACTACTAATGCTAGTTCAGAAAGAATTCTAGTCATTGGAAAATATATCCAGCACTCTGCGCACCTCCTACTCTCAACCATTTTATTATACAATCTTTTGTTTTGAGCAGCTTTAGATACTTTGTATGTGCACTGTGTGCATTTGTGTGTGCTCAGTGTCTGTTAGTGTGGGTGTGTGTGTGTAGGTGTGGGCGCATTTGGGGTGTCATTAGTCTCAAGCAATGTGTGCGCCTGTACCTGTATGCATGTTGCTGAGTGCAATTTTACTTGACTTGGACCCATTTTGCTTTCACTTCCATGCCTTGACGTAATATAAGACCATATCAGGACCACTTATGTTTACTGGAAAGAATTCTGGAATAAGATTGGAATGTTGGCCTTAATTCACACACACACACACACACACACACATGTACATGAGCACACATACTGATGTAGTCTACATGAGCTTACACACACACACACACACACACACACACACACACACACACACACACACACATCAAATACACAAATGATACAGCACATGTGAACACACCAGAGGGAATTTAGCAATGAAATGTTGAGTCGGGAGTTTACTAGAATAGCCATATATTTACTGGAATAGCCATATGCATGGTGGAAAAAGGGGTGCTAAACAATCAAACTAGCTGACCTCATGCACCTTCTTGTATGGGAGCTGCCAGCCTCTTCACCTCTAGTCCCTGCTTCGAACCCCCATCCTTCCCCAAAATTACTTGATTGCTGATGGTGATAACTTGGAAACCCTGGACTCAAAGGTGCTGATTACATTGGTGTCCTTGGTGGCTTTCTGGGGATAAAGCATTCCAGTCTTTTCTTGCTGGTTTAAAAGTAGGTAAACAGCCATTCATCCAATGACTGCAACTGCTACTGGGTGACCATGTAGTCAATTTAACAGGCAAACAGCCACAGTTTATTGAACTTTATGGTCATTGGAGGTCATAATTTTAGATTTGCCGATGTTATTATTTTTCATGAGTTTTACTGCCTTGTCCCCTTCCCCTCCCTCCCTCCCCTCCCTACCAAAGACAGTGATCAGTCATGCAGTATGCCTCTCGCCGCACACCCAGTTGGTTGAGGAGAAAATCAATATTCATCATGGCACACGAGATGTGCCCACAATTCCATACAGTACAAAACAAAGGTGGGTTCTCAGTGCTATCAACATGGAGTTAAATGTTCAGATTTACATTTTTCTCTTAAAAACAAAGCAAATCCTGTTCTACATTTCTTTATTAATAAAAAAAGAAACAAACAAACAAAAAGAACTTTACATTTTATAACTTGAATGTTCAGTAGATCGCAGAAAATCCATTCATTCCAGCACAGAAGCAGACAATATGGAGCATTTGTGCTGTACTGTGTGCTGTTCTATCTGTTTTAGCAATACATGTCTGTAATTCTCCAAAATGGAATATGCTTGTTATAAACCATCATTTATATTATGTTGGTATGTTTGTTGTTGTCTGGGACGCGTCTGTGGTCTGCCTTGGTTTAAAACTGAATTCCCTTTTCCACTCATTATTATTAATGTTAATTGTAATGGTGTGGGCAGACAATACGTTCAATGAACTATGGTTCAGTGATGGTCATCTGATGCTTTTTAAACTTGAATATGTCAAAGAAGTGTGTGTTTCTTTGAGTAACCATGGATGTTCATTTATTAAACTGGCCTCAGGATAGTGTGCTAGAAGAATCCTGCGTGCTGTGTGTGTTCTGTTCTTCAGGAAACCTTGGACAGCTGTTCTATGTAGTAGCATCTCTGTCTTAGTGGTTGTGGAATAAGTTTCTGTCTCAGGGTGTCCATGCTAACCTTTTCATGTGGTACTTTCATTGATCATCTTGCTATATATGCTTAGCGGGTGTAAGGAGGGCCACTGGAGTCGTTGGATCATTGCAAATAGTTCCAGTGTATACGCCGGTATAAATCTAGCTACGCACCACTGGATTGCATCACTGGATCCAATCAGTTGACATCCTGTTACCTGTATGGGCCCCAGACTGAGACTGATGATGGACATTTTAAGACAGGATGGACAAACGACTTGCAGGCCCGATAATGTTGGAACTGACCTTCGAGTTTCTCCTCAAGAAGCCAAGGATCTTGTTAGCTTGGGCCAGGAGCAGATACTGACTTGTGCTATAACACCTGACTTCAACAGCACAACTAAAGTTACACTGTGTTTAACATTTTTTTTTTTTTTTGTTTTTTGGGGGGGGGGGGGGGGGGGTTTACATGCCTCACTCCTGCCAAACTTCTTATTCTTCTAGATTGTCTGGAACACTTCTTTTTTTTTCTGTTTTGCTCAACCTTCTCAAAATGGTGATCAATATAATATAGAGTAGAATGATAATGAAGTAGTGTTCAGCTGGACAGGTGTCCCAAGTATGCTTAATAATTTTGTGATGAATCCTGAAATGTTGGTTTGTTTCAGTTTATCCGTGAGCATTATGGTGAAGACCCAGCAGGATACAATAAGAACTTCTCTGATTTGGATCAGCTTAGACAGGTAAGCTTCAGTTTCACAAGATTTAACCCGATGTTGTCATCTAGTCGTTTGGTCATTGGAAACGAGCAAACAACGTTTTATTGGGTTGGCTTGTGAGCATGGATGTTTGATAACACATAACCTGAGATCTTGAAAATGATGTTTTTGTTTTGTTTGTTTGCTTTTCAGTTGTAACACTTCACTCTCTCCCTCTACACATACCTTTATACCACCTTCTTTCTCAAAGCATGTCTTTCATTTTTCCTTTAACTTTCCTCAAATTTTACTCGATTGCTCTCTCTCTCTCTCTCTCTCTCTCTCTTCTCTCTCTCTCTCTCTCTCTCTCTCTCTTCTCTCTCTCTCTCTCGATGCCTGTCTCTCTCCCTCTCTCTCGATGCCTGTCTCTCTCCCTCTCTCTCTCTCTGTCCCCACCTCTCTCTGTGTCTTCCTGTCTCAGTATCTCTGTCTCTGTCTATCTGTCTTTATCTCTGTCTCTGTCTCTCTCTCTGTGTCCCTGTCTCTTTCTCTCTCCCCCCCCCCCTCCCTCCCCTCACCCTCACCGTCACAGTCACACACTCTCTCTCTCTCTTTCCCTCTCCATCCCCCTTTCCCCTCCCCTGTCTCTCTCTTTTGTTTTTAAATGTAACTTTTCTCTCATTTACACCCAAAACGAAATGAAATAGATATAGAATTTAGAAAGCAACGTTAGAAAATGGCTTTTGTTCTCATAATGTTGCTGTCATTCCAGAATGCAATCCATGTGACTCGTGATTTCGTGGGATGTGCAACCTTGAAGAAGTACTATGCTCAGCTGCATTTGATAAATGGACGCTTTCCCATGGGAGAAGGAGGAGAGGCTGCAATCACGTTTACATGGTGAGGAAAACAAACTTGTCTTTGATTAATGCTGAAACTGAACTTAACATTTCCCACATGTTATCTGATCCTGAGGCTTCACAATACATGAATGCATGCCTTTGAAATGGTGATGAACAGTTTTCATTTTTGTCTAGCTGATATTGTATCCAGAATGTAAAAGGAAGGGCCAAAGCTGGCATCACCAGTTGATGAAAACGTCAAAAATTCTAGAGGCAAGCACAATCACAATAGGCGTCACATCCACTTACAAAAGTCACCACATGAGAAGGAGGAACATGACAGAAACAGCTTCCCAACATATGTACAGTGAGGAAAAGTTTCCAGGTGGACAACCAGCCCCATTTCGGATGTGCCGTAATGACAGCTGTCTCTGTACATAATTGTTTCTATGTGGAAAATATCATGGCATGTAACCACCACTCTTTCAGTTAAAACTGTGACCATAACAACAGCTGTGACCTGTGTGTGTTTATGTGCAACCTGTTGACAGGGAGGACAACCAGACAGGCAGGGACCACATCATGGCTGACATCAAGTTCGAGCAGGCCTGTATCCTGTACAACATCGGAGCTCTTCACTCCAACCTTGGAGCCATTGACACGCGCCACAATGCTGAGGTAACGACCTCCTGTGTCACATCACCAGGCGTACGATTTTGTGAATTTGTCACAGATGGAACAGCTCAGCGGAAGCTGGATAAGCTTAGTTAATAGAGAGCCGGACTTGCTATCGTGGGGTTGCTGGTTCAAATCTTTGCTGGGGTGTTGCAGTAAAGAGGAATTTTATTTCCTTCAGAGTTAACATTGGTTCTAACTCCACTTCCCAAAAAGCCTTTTGAATGAGACTGAACCAAGGTTCTGTGTGTGAGCACATGCAAAGCATCTTGCACACAGATAAAATCCCATCACCAGCTTTTGGACAAAGCCAGTTTGTCCATTAGTATGGATGACACATATACATAGCATGCACCTAAAGAATGAAAATATGAAGGAAGAACTGAGTGACTGACAGACTGAATGATGGGGGAAATGACTGAATGTAGTGCTCGCTGGTTGCTCCTCAGTCAGCTGTACCCAAGTAGGCGGCCCATTTTGCAAAGGAAAGTGTGGATCATAAAGCGCGTAGGGGTTGGTCTCAAACAGAGGATAGGTGCAATATAAGTACTCTTAATAAGAAGAATAATAACTTGCTTGTCAGGGGGGAAGTGAAGAGATTCTCTATGTGGTATGCAGTCTGCTGGTGTTTCATATGCTTTACAGTTTGATAGTGTGTATTCACTCATTATTTGATAAGTTAGCCTGGAACTTTTGGTTTCATAGCAGGTCAGCATTCATTTTTCATGTCATGCTTAATTCTTTTTTTTAAGATTCACAGCAATTCATTCTTCATTTAAGTTTGCTCTAGCTTTTAAGTTGCACAGCCATCAGTCAGTCATCATTCAACACCAGTTATGACATCTTACGTTGAAGCTTTCCAGATCCATAGCAGTTAATCACTCATCGATTAGCCTGGCTTATCCACATCTTTTCTTACCTTTTTTAAGGTTGATGCATTTGTTATGATCCTCAAACTGACTGGTTCAAGTCATTATTTGATGTGCTGGCAATCTATATATAGACTGGAGCAAAATAGGCTTGTTTCAGTGACAAAAGTTGAAGTCTGAAGAGAAAGCTACAGTGTACACTTACTTACAGTCTAAAAGTGAAAATTACAGTATACACTTACTTTCTGTCTACAGCATTTGATTGTTGACTCTGTGTGTGTGTGTGTGTCTGTGTGTATACCAGGGCATGAAGGTGTCGTGCACCCATTTCCAGTGTGCTGCCTGGGCCTTTGAACATCTGCGTGATCATTTCGGGAGTTCCAGTATGAGCACTGATATGGCCCATGAGTATCTGACCTTCCATGTCAATGTTATGCTGGTGAGTTGTTGTGTACCTAGAGGGAACAAAATAGTGCTCGGTAACAGTAAACCACCCAGGAATGGACCTGGATGTAGCTGTGTATTTGGAGTCATAATGACAGGCATTGGAATAACACCGTTTAGAGAACACTAAAGATGGCAGCAAGAAGAGGAACTTGTGTGTGTTGGCAGCCTCATCTCTCATGCGGCCCACTGTGGCAGACCCTTGTTCTTCAATCTCTTCCATTCCTTCACTCCAGCTCCTCATCCAACAGTGCAAGTTCTTGTCCATTATAACATCAGTAAGTCATAAAGAACTGTCATTATCGATGGGCATGAAAGGGCTGATCGGGCTCCATGTAGTCACCCACGATTAAGTCTTAGCTCACTCAGCTTCACTTTAGGTTAAATAACACCAGTTCAACTGGCACTTGATTAATGCAGACTTGCTTTTTTGAAGTAAACACCCCAACCTGTTGTTGGACTGCCTGTGTCCATCACTGGAGCTCAGACAGAATGTATAAAGAGCTGACTGGTATCAAATGTCTGGCAAATACTTCAGCAGACAGAGTGAAGTGGAAACAAACCATCCTGATGAATCACATGCCCAAGACTCTGTCTAGCCAGCCGTGTTCTTTAATGTATGTTCTGTTTTGTTTGCAGTATATTGGATTAATCCTGACTTGATTGTTTACTTTCCAACTGTCAGGCTCAAGCCCAGGAATGCATCTTGGAGAAGTCAATGATTGACAGCAGGAAGAACACCATCACAGCCAAAGTGTCCGCCCAGGTGGTGGAGTTTTACAGATCCTCAGTCAAGAACCTGGACCAGTGCAACACGGAACAGATCATCAACTCGCGCAGCTACAAGGCAGGTCACCTTTTGATCATTGTGGAAGTTGTCATTGACCAGTGTAACACAGGTACAGATCATCAACTGACCCAGCTACAAGCTAGGCCATGCTTTGATCGTTGTGAAGGTCATCATTGACCAGTGTAGAACAGAACAGATTATCAGCTGACCTGTCTACAAGGTAGGCCATGCTTTGATTGTTGTGTTAACATTGATCAGTGTAACAGTGAACAGATCTGCAGTTCCAAAAGCTATAAGGTAGGCCAAGTTTTGATGGGTGTGTCATCACTGACCAGTTTAACACTGAACAAATCATCCAGTCTCCCACCTGTAAGGCAGGCCATACTTTGATTGTTGTGTCATAATTGACCAGTGTAACACTGATCAGATCATCAGTTCACCCAGCTACAAGGTGGGGCCGTACTTTGTGGACTGTCAGTAACTTGTACACAGGGCCTCTATGGACCTTCCAGGTCCTTGTAAGTCTTATCAATTATTTTGTCATAGAAGACCTGTTTAGTCCTTTTATTTTAATGAATGGTATGTTCATTCACTTCCAGCTCAAAGTGCTTTCTACAGCTGTTAGGTTCTTTCATATCCTTTCAAAAGCTTTTGTATTCCATAACAATGGCAAAAAAAAAATGACATATTTGAACTAGCATTAAAAGGTACTATGCCATTACAATGATGTGATCAGTTTCAAGCAGACGATGCGAAGTAGCAAACTTGATCAAGGGAGAGAATTCAGAAACTCGATCTTGCTGATCAAGAGAGTACAAATTAGGCACAGTCTCAGAATTTGCAGTTTTGAAATGAAGGTTTTGTGTAGACTAAAGATGACTGGACACCTCAGAGAAGGTCCATATACAAGAAACCATAGATTGACAAACTGGTGAAAAAGCACATAATGTTCTTTCTTGGGACTTCAACCCAGTCTGGGGATGATGGGAGAGTCCCATCCTGAACCATCACATCAAAACAGTCATCAAAAGCAAGAGGACAAGCAAGATAAAACACTTCTTTGTAAATTCACAGGATGGAGAAGAAAGAAAATTAATGTAGTAACTCTGAAGATGCAGATGCATTGATTTTGAAGATAAACTGAATTTCTTGAGTTTTTATTATACCCCTAACGTTATGCTTGTTTTAAATGCGTAAGGAAATCCGTTCCGCGTCTTTTTGAAATAGTAGTATTAAGTATCAGGGAGCACTTAGTAAAAGTGTTACAAAACTGACTACCCTTACGAGTTTGCCCGATTTTGTACATGTTATGGAGGAAAGTGATGAATATGACAAACTGAAAAAAAAGGGATAAAAATGAAAAGTAGGTAAAAATCTAGAGATGAAGTTCATGAGAGGCAGTGGCACTTGTGGTGTGTAACCATTGTGTTGTATCGACCAAAGAGCAACCATTCTTGCAGACTTGCATATGTGAAGCTGTATCTGAGTCTACAAAATGCCAGTATGTTGGAACAATAGCAGGGGCTACAGGCCCTCTAAAGTAAAAAAAAAAACAACAAACAAACAAAACTGTCAAGAAAGCACATGGGGGAGCGAAATAAGACTGGGAGAAGAGGGTGAAGATACATTGGATGTGGTGGGATTGTGTGTGTGTGTGTGTGTGTGTGTGTGTGTGTGTGTGTGTGTGTGTGTGGTGAGAGAGAGAGTCTGTGTGTACAGCATGCTGTAATTTCTGAATATGCAGTTTGTACATGAAGCAATAGATCTATGCTACTGTGCACACAATCACATAGCAACACAACTGATCAGACCAAACGAATATATATAGACATCGATTGTGAACACACTTTAACCCTTTCAGGACTGGAAGAAGCGCATAGAACTGAAGATTGCCTTCTACCAGTGCATCACCCACTACTACATGGGCAAGCAGGCAGAGGAGCAGCAGAAGTGGGGAGAGCGTCTTGCCTACTTCCAGGCTGCTCAGGACAAACTCAATGAAGCTGTCAAGCTGGCCAAGGTGTGTGTTCAGAAACAGATGTGCATGCAATTTTGAGTTCAAATGACAAAGGAAAGGATGAACATAAAAATGTTAAGGTTCAAAATGAATGGTTTTATTGAAAATGTCGAGAACTTATATGGTATAAATTGCAGGTGTCAGCTTGCTAAAGCAGGTTAACTGTTTAAGTGCTACATGATTGTTGCTGTTGCTCCAGTGATGTGTGGGACTAGCTTTATAGATCTTGGGATTGTTTTTTGAATTACTGTAGATTTATTTGAAAGATTTTCTGCTGGTTATTGTCTCTCTTTGTCTGAATTTCTGTTTCTCACTTTCTCCTCTTCTGCCCAGTATTTGTTTTCCTTTCTCTCTCTCTCTCTCTCTCTCTCTCTCTCTCTCTCTCTCTCTCTCTCTCTCTCTCTCTCTCTTGTGGTTCTTTTTTTTTTTTTTAATACATAGTCGTTCATTCTTGTTGATTTGTTTACTTGATATTAATGGAGATGAAGGGATGCAGTCTTTAGGAATCTAGAACTGAAACATTGGGCTTGGGACCTCTCCAGTTTGGTGACAATGTTATCAGAGTATCTGCTACCAGATTGACAAGATTTTTTTTTTCTTTTTGATTGCTTTCCACTTTCTAGAATTTGGGCAAAATCAGTGTTCAGTTTGCTCTTCTTGCTGTAGTATTCATAAAAATTGGAAAGAATAGGATTGAAAAACAAAATCCTGAAAACAACTTCACGTCATTTAGTTGACTTTGAATGCCAGGTCGTAAAAAGCTCTGTTGGGATTACTTGAGACATGTACAGAACTGCTGGAAATGACAGTATGTGCTCAGCAATGATGGGGTGGTGCAAAAACTTCGGTGGCACAAAATTTATGTTGCCAGTGGTGTGGTGAAATGTTGGGTCTGATGGAAAACAAGATTGCTGACTTCTGAGTTCTTATGCCAGAGATCCAGTACGCATAAAAGCATGCACTGTAATGATGTGTACTGGGAAGCTTGAAGGGGCCACCATCACAACTTGCACCAGTACAAAAATAAAGGGCGACCCAGACCAACAAAAGGAAGAGTATGAAATGATGTTTTTGTTTTCCTTGGCTTAACACTATTTACTCTCTTAGAAGCAGTTGTATTCAGAATTATCAGCTATCATGTTTTATCATCTGCTGTTGATAAAGAATAATCTTATTCTTTTCTGATTTAACAATAAACAGTGAATGTAGCTGCACACAAGGACTCCATTGGTTTAGGATATTAAATATTTCATGATGAAAAGGTACAAGCAAAATGGTTTCATGATGGCATCTTTTTTTGTGTGTGATTATTTTTAGAATTGCTAGGATGGCCACAGTTCAGTCCAAGGATCAGGGGGGCTTTTCCTCATTTGCACCAATGGTGATTTTTTTTTTTTCTGAATGTCATGTGAGAATATAATTTTCAGAATGAAGTACCAGAAATGCAGGAAGCTCTACGGTTTGCCCAGGACGTAGTGGGAGGAAAGTAAGTGGGGATTTGATTTGTTTTGTTTTGTTTTGGTTTGTTTTTTTTGATTCAGTAAAGTATTTGTACAGTCATAAGTAGATGCAACGTTATGAATGTGTGTTTGTGTGTTTGCATTCAATTGTCATGCAAAATCAATAAAACGCTAGTGATCCCTTACTTTATGAATATAATAGTAGTATTTCCTCATATTAAATAAAACACTAGTAAACCCTTAATTTATGAATATGATAGTAGTATTTCCTCATGTTATATGGTATATAAAATCAATAAAACACTAGTAATCCCTCATCTGAATAGAATAGTAATATCCTCATATGGAGCTTTTTAGGAATGATGGATTTTTTAATATGAAAAAATTACTGTTGAAAAAAGATTGACCATACCTTTTGCTTCCTACAATATTGCTAATTGATAAACCACTGGTGTATGCTACAGAAAACATTGTATTATTAATGGTATAACGCATGCATGCACTACATCATGTCAGGATATTTCCCATTGTTATTTACACTAGAGATCTTGAAAAGGGAGATCGACAACTGAGAAGCACACAACCAAAATAGTTAGGATAGAAGTGTCAGTAATGTCTCTGTGTTTGACCATGCTTGCCTGTTTTCTCCATGTGATGGATCTCTAATGTAATGCACAAACTTAATGTCATGTGTCACAGACATATATCATTTTCTCTGCTGTTAGAACTAAGGTGTAATCACCCACTGTCGCACTACCTACACAGGCGCACGTTGTTTGCCATTTATTTAGAAGAAGTAAAAGATGAAAAGCATGAGATGTCCATGTAGATTACTCAGAACGATTTTTGAGAACTTGCAGCTATGACAGATAACTCTTCTAATCTGTCCTCACCTCAAGGACAAGAGTTGCTCCTCCCCTCTGTACAAAATCTGTTGAGACACTGAAGATGGTCTGTGCAGGCTACAGTCGGCACAGAAGGACAACGATTTCATCTACCATGAGAAGATCCCTCCTCTGGACAGCCTGCCAGAAGTCAAAGGTGTGGTTACCAGTGGGTTCTGTGCTTAGATGTTTCAATGGGCTTTCAGGGTTACATGTTTTGAAGGGATGCTATGCTCAGCTGTTTGAAGGGGCTTCCAGGGTTAGATGTTAGAGGGGAGTTCTATGTTTAGGTGTTTGAAGGGGCTTCCAGGGTTAGATGTTAGAGAGGAGTTCTTTGTTTAGGTGTTTGAAGGGGTTTTCAGGGTTAGATGTAAGAAGGGGGTTCTGTGCTTTGATGTTAAAAGGGGTTCAATGCTTTGGGTTTAGACTGGGGTCTATGCTTAGGTGTTAGAAGAGGCCTCCAGGGTTAGGTGTTAGAAGGGAGTCTATGTTCAGGCGTTTGAAGGGGTTTCAGAGTAAGTTGTTAGAAGTCAGTTCCAGGCTTGGGTTTTAGAAGTTTATTCAAGGGTTAGATGTTAGAAGTGGGTTTTATGATGTAGGTGTAAGGGGGTGGATTCCAGAATGAGGTGTTAGAAGCGGGTTCCAGGGTTAGGTAACAGAAGGGGGTCTGTGCTTAGGTGTTTGAAGGGGTTCCAGTGCTTGATGTTAGGAGTTGTGCCATGGTTAGGTGTTGGAAGTGGTTCCAGGGTTAGCTGTTAGAAGTGGTTTTCATTGTGGGGTGTCAGAAGGGGTGTTAGAAGTGGGTTCCAGAGTTAGTGTTAAAAGTGGTGCCAGGGTTATTTTGTTAAATGTGGCTTCAGGGTTGGGCGTTGGAAAGTGGTTTCCAGGGTTAGGTGTTAGAAGTTAGTTCCAGGGCTAGTTATTAGAAGTGGGTGCCAAGGATAGGGGTTAGAAGTGGGTGCCAAGGATAGAAGTAGGTTCTGGGATTAAGTGTTTGAAGTGGGTTCCAGGGTTAAATGTTAGGTGTGGTTCCAGCACTAGAGGTTATACGTGGATTCCAAGGATAGATCTTAGAAGTGATTTCGAAGGTTAGATGTTGGAAATGGGTTCCAAAGTTAGGTGTTAGAAGTGATTTCCAAGGTTAGATGTTGGAAGCGAGTTCAAAGGTTAGGTGTTAGAAGTGGGTTCCTGGGTAAGGTGTTAGATGTGGTTCCAGAATTTTGTGTTAGAAGTGGGTCCCTTGGTTGGGTGTTAGAAGTGGGTTCCAAAGTCAGGCATTAGAACAGGTGTTCAAAGTTATTTCCAGAGTTCATGTGTTCAAAGTTAGTTCCAGGGTTATGGGTCAGAAGTTGGTTCCAGGGTTTGTTGTTAAAAAGTGGTTGTAGTGTAAGACATCAGGTGTGGGTTTCATGGTCAAGTGTAAGAAGTAGGTTCCTTGGTTAGATAGTAGAAGTGGATTCCATGGTTACATTAACTGAACTCAGAGTCTGTCGGCGAGTTTTATTTGCAGCTTGCCAAGTTCAGATGATGCTTCAGTTACAGCTATAACAGACAGGTTCTGTCAGAGCATTGGAAGCTGGATATTCGTCTGTTCATGTTTGTGCTAAATCAGACACAGTGTGTGGAAAATCTAACGAGGAATCAGTGAAAGTACAGATACACTGATATTGTCTTTAAAAAGGCAGAGAGCAAAAAGGCTAAAATCAGTTGTCACAAAATAAAGGGTGTCGGAAATGAATGAGTGGACCAGCAGATAGGTGTGTCAATGAAAATATTTTCTAAATGAAAGGAGAATGAAAGAATAAGAAAAACCATTTTTTTAACATTCGTTGTAAATGACAGTAGATAAAATGGATTTGTGACCAAAGAAATGAATCCATGAACAGTACATTAATCAACAATGTTGTGGCTCACAGGTGCACCCCTGGTGAAAGGCATCCCTTTCGATCCCATGGATCAAGAGATTTCAGGTCCAGACATCTTCCAGAAACTGGTTCCAATGGAAGCTCATGAAGCCTCTTCTGTTTACAGGTAGGTAGGTCAGTGAGTGAGGGGAAAAATGTGTGGTGTGTGTGTGTGTGTGTGTGTGTGTGTGTGTGGTGTGTGTGTGTGTGTGTGAATGTTGTTCTTAGTTATGTTTATTACCAAATGCTTTCTTTTAGATTTGCTCATGTTGTGATGGGTAACTTTTTGACCAGAATGCTGAAAGAAAGTTTAGTACTAAGATTTAAAACTCTTGTTCTGGTGCAGTCATTTATTTTGTTTTTTTGTGGTGTAGTAACCTACAGTGTTGGGAGGACTCACGTTTGTTGAATTTTTTTCTTAGGAATGTGTCATTTGTATCAATTCTTTTGTCAGTTATAGCATAGCCAAAAAAATTGTAATATGTTGCTAAAGTGAGGAATGGAGGGATATATGTCTGTGTCAGAGGCCAGAGAATCTCTCTCTCTCTCCTCCCTCTCTCTCTTTTTCTCTTCTTCCACCCCCCCCCCCCCCCAATCAACAATGGAAGACATGGTGTCAGGTTTTTACTTGATGCACTTGAATTGTGTATTCTGTTGTTGAATGACATTATTTTGATGGCAGAAACAGTCACAGGTTTATAAATACAATATGAATAGCCAGCAGCACACAACTTTATCTCTTCAGCTTAAACTTAATCTGATTAAAAATAATGTTACAGTATTTAGGAATGGTGAAAGGTTATGAAACGGTTTTTTGATGCCTTAAGTCAGTTTGTATAAGTACTTTACTTTACGTCCAGCGGACGAAAGGCCTAGGAGCAGGCAATACAAATAGATCTGCCTTGGAAGGGGAGTACGATGGTGTCCTCAGGCAGCTAGTGAAGGGTTTCTCATATTTATAATATGTTCCCCCCATTTTCTTCATCTTCAATTTTTTTTTTTTTTTTTTTTTTTTTTAATTCAAATCTTTGCCAAGTCATTACTATAATGACTGAAGAATTGTTAGCCTGCACTTGTTTTCTCCCACTACTTAATTGTTCAACATGTAGAGACCTAGCAAGTAGAATTATGAATGTTTAGATTTTTCTTAAAAGATTGCATATGTTAAGTAACAAGTCCTTTGATTTATTCATTTTCTATTGGATTTCTGGATTCATGAATTATGATTTGCAGTGAGGAAAAAGCCAAACTGTTGCGAGCTGTTATGGAGAACATTGAAACTTCCAACGTGGAACTGGAGTGAGTACCACATACTTAATTATTTTGTGTCGTGCAAGGTTATTGTTTTGTGAGCAACCCATTGTTAGTGACTTTGTTTGTGTATTGCAAGGACATTGTCTTGTCATCAACAGACAGTGACTCTGTCTTGCAAGGGATATTGCCTGATCAGCAGTGCACAGTGACTTTGCATCTTACAAGGACGTCTTCTTTCTTTTTAGTGTCCACAATCATCATGTTGATTATTCTGACACTTTTGTGTGTATGACCATTTTTTATCCCGCCATTAAGGCAGCCATACTCCAACTTTGGGGAAGGTGCATGCTGTGTGTAACATGTCATCCATTCCATACCAACAGCCAAACTAGCCTTCTCTTCCGAAAGTCGGTGATGGGATTTTATGTGTGTGCAAGATGTTGTGCGTGCGTTCACACATGGAACCTCGGTTTATAGTCTCATTCGAAGGACTGTGTGGGGAATGGAGTCAGAACTGATGTTAACTCGGAAGGAAAAATCCCCCTGTACCAAAACGGCCTGGTGGAGATGAGAACCTGCAACCCCAAGATTATGAGTGCGATGCTCTACCAACTGAGCTGTTCCGGCCCCCAACTGCTAGTCAGCAGTGCATAGTGACTTTGTGGCTTGTAAAGACATTGTCTGGTCAGCAACACATACTTAGTGACTTTGTGTCTTGCTATGACTTTGGTCAGCTACATACACTAATGTAGTGACTTTGTGTCTTGCTATGACTTTGGTCAGCTACATACACTAATGTAGTGACTTTGTGTCTTGCTATGACTTTGGTCAGCTACATACACTAATGTAGTGACTTTGTGTCTTGCTATGACTTTGGTCAGCTACATACACTAATGTAGTGACTTTGTGTCTTGCTATGACTTTGGTCAGCTACATACACTAATGTAGTGACTTTGTGTCTTTCTATGACTTTGGTCAGCTACATACACTTATGTAGTGACTTTGTGTCTTGCTATGACTTTGGTCAGCTACATACACTAATGTAGTGACTTTGTGTCTTGCTATGACTTTGGTCAGCTACATACACTAATGTAGTGACTTTGTGTCTTTCAAGTGATTTTGTGTCTTGCTGGGACATTGTCTGGTCAGCAAGGCAGTGGAGAGAATTGTAGATGGTTGTGTGTGTGTGTGTGTGTGTGTTCTATGTTGTGTGTTGTTTTTATTCCAGCACAATATTAGTTTAATTTGACACAGACTGATTTCATTGTATGTGTAAATGTAAGGATGTGTGTGTATGTTGTGTGTCTTTGTATTTTAAATCGTACAAGAGAGGATGAAAGCAAGATCAGTAATCAGAAAGGAAAGAAAGAAGAAGGTGAAAGTAAATTGTTGCCTCATTCTTCATGGTTTTTTTCAGTGTGAAATGATCATAATCCCAAACTAATTTGGTAGAACGCTACATAAACACAGGAAACTTCAGTGCTGTTTTTTTTATAAAAAACAAAGACAAAAATTCAAATCCAAATTCCGCCAAATTTTGTATGAAGAAAAGAAAATCGGTGGATTTGGTTTAGCAGTGCATGAATCTGTGTGTTGTTCATGTTTATAACTGATTATTGTGGACACCCACTATCTTTCCCAAAATGTAGAATCTGTCCATGGGATGATAGTGATTGCCCACTTCTTGATCATTTCGCACACTGTGTCTAAAGTGTGAAGAGACTGCAAAGACACTGCACAGTCGACATGGCTTTTTTGAGCTGTGTGTCATCTCACACACTGTCTCTGAAGCATGAAGAGACTGCAAACACACTGTACAGTCAACATGGTTCATAGCTGTCAGTATCATCTTGCACTCTGAAGTGTGAAGATGACTACAAACATACTATACAGTCTATGGCTTCTTGAACTGTCACTATCATCTTTCACACTGCCCCTGAAGTGTGAAGAGGCTGCACACACACTGTGCAGTCTACATGGCTCTATAGCTGTCACTGTCATCTCGCATACTGTCTCTGAAATGTGAAGAGACGACAAACACACAGTACAGTCCACATGGCTTTATGAGCAGTGAGGGTAGATTCATCTGCCGTTGGTCCTCTAAACCGTCCACACTCATTTTAAAATGACAGATCCCTGTCACTGTCACTCCATCACACTGGACACGAGCTGAAAAATAATATTTTAGAACTTTTGGGGCTTCAGTTGAAGCTTCTTTATCAAAATGGTGATCACTTTCAGTTTAGCAGACTCCTTCAGAAGCTGTGTCATGGTGCACAGAGCTTTGCAAGCATCCACTGGGGAAGAAGTCTTGGGTCATGACTCTTCCTCCACAGCCAGATAGGGCGGTAGACCAGTAATTGACTGGTAATGGCGAATGGGCCAACTTCTCTAGATGAGCACAACTTTTGATTAAATACTATTTGATTGCTACATGCATAATGGGAGTATTTGGGCTAGTTGTACTGATGAACACATTCTCTGTTGGACTTGAAGTGCTAGAAGGATGTTAAATATTGCACGAGTCATGGGGCTTTGGTTAAACAAGCACTGTAATCCTGTTACAGTCTGTACTGATTGACAGTGTGTGGATTGTCCTGCGGTTGTGATGATTGAAGACGTATAGATTGTTCTGTGGTTGTGGCGATTGATGACGTGTGGATTGTTCTGTGGTTGTGACGATTGATGACAAGCGAACTGTTGTGTGGTGTCGGCAGACAGTTCATGACCTCCCTGCAGATCGACCCCAGCCTCTTTGAACAGCTGCCTGACCGACTTCCCCAGGAACTGCTAGAGAAGTGTGCCGCTATGAGCGTGCGCACCAACGCCATCAAAGACCTGGTGGATGCCATGTCGGGTAGGTGGCGATGTGATTGTTGCTTAATGATGTCGTTGCTGTTGTATGGAATTTTAACAGTTTGGCGTCATATACTATACCATGTCAGACCATAGCATTCAACGGCAGTTAGCCAGCTCTGTCAGGCCGAATTTTTCCGTGGCCAATGCAGTCATAAGACAGTCACGTGCAGTCACGTGATGTCACCCCACTTCCGGCCCCGGAAGAAGCCAGTGTCAACTTCGTATACGTCATTCATCTTCGGCCTGCCGTCAAAGCAAGATAAGTCTTGTGCTCTGTCTCGCCTATACTTGCCTTTGTGTTAACATTGCTGTGTTTTGTTTCTATACTTGATTCAGTTGTGGCTTGCACTAGACCCTGAGTTTTTTTGCCGTGTGAGGCTCTTGGTGGGAGCGTATTTATTAAAAGATTTGTCCCTTTTACCGGCACTCTCGCGACTTTGTTACTCGCGATCGTCGGCACCGCTCGCCGGTCGTGTTCCCCCACCATATTGCCGAGCCTCGGGTTCAGCACGCATTTTGTGCTGGTTCCGGCTTGCACTAGACCCTGAGTAATTTTGCCGTGTGAAGCTCTTGGTGGGAGCGTATTTATTAAAAGATTTGTCTCTTTTACCGGCACTCTCGGGAGCGTATTTATTAAAAGATTTGTCTCTTTTACCGGCACTCTCGCGACTTTGTTACTCGCGATCGTCGGCACCGCTCGCCGGTCGTGTTCCCCCACCATATTGCCGAGCCTCGGGTTCAGCACGCATTTTGTGCTGGTTCCGCTTATTAAGGTTTAGTGCTCAATAACTATCACACCTGTACTCTTTACCCTTCACAGGTAGAACGTGTTCGAGTAAGGGTGCGTGACACTGATCTGCTTATTAAGATTTAGTGCCCAAGAACTATCACACCTATACACAGTGATACTCCACGTGTAGAGATTGCTATTAATAGCCATACCAGTCACACGACCGGTGGCGTGTACGGGTAGTTCGAGTTTTCAGTCGATCTCTCGAGCACTTTGCACGACACCACACGGACGATCGAGATTAATTGATTTTCTCGATCGGCCACCTTGTCTCCTCTTTGCGGTCGTGTGTTCCGGGTTTGCTCTATCCACCTGTGCCCAACATGGTGAAGGACACCGCCGGGTCGAGCCACTCCACTGCTCGGAGTTCGCTCAATTTCCCGGAGAACCCGCGGGTCGATTCCATCTCGGAGCAATCCGTTCGCACTGATGAACGTACGGTTCGGGTAGACAGAGACGACTTCTCCGCGGAAGGGACGCGTGATCTTTCCTCGTCTACCAAACCGACGGACGCACGACCGCGGCGTCCCAAGGCTGATAGGCAAGCGGCCACCATTTCAAAATGCCTTTCATTTGATCTGCCTGCAAAGTCTAAGGGCAAAGCTCCCCTCAAGGTGCTGCCCAGAAAGTCTAAGGGCAAGGCTCCCCTCAAGGGGCCCGGCCGAGCAAAGACTAGCCAACGGAATTCGCCCTCCCCCACCCCTTCTCCATCGGCCAGCTTGCCCTCTAGCCTACGGACTCGCTCGGAGACTTCTAACTATCATGCTGAGTCACGCGAATCTCGGCCCCCGGGGCACCTTGCCGAGCCGCGGACCAGCACGGGTGACGGATCTGGGATGGAATCACCATCCGTCACTCGCCTTGATGAGTCACGTATCTCTTTTTCCCCCCAAATTGATACGTGCACTCATAGCGCTCGGCCCCACCGGGCACAGGTGCAGCCAACACCTGAGCTCGAGGAGCGCTTCGACTCCGGAAGCAGCCTTATGGTCACCCCGACGCACGACCTCGGTGGTGTCCATAATCCTGGGCGTGCGGGCACGCCGCGCCATGGGCCCGGCCGTGCCCATGCACAAGGACGGTCGACCTACCCCGATCGAACGTCACCTTCTTCCCTAGGGGTATTGGACGTTGGGGAACCGACCTTTTCGGATCCCCATTTGGGCAACGTCCGCGGTCCCGCTCCTCCGGGGGGAGGATCTACCAGCGGGACCAAGGGTAACCTGACATATTCCTCCAGGGGGAGGAACACGGGACCGCATCCTGACCAATCCGCACTTTCGCGGGTTGGGGGCTCGACTTCCGCATCCTCCTCCATACCATTATGGCCCTCCCAGGCCCATTCCAAGGACGTGTATGGTGCAGTGCACGGACCTGGACGGGGACGACAGGCCACGGCCTCTCAAGACCCCCCCAACAGTGATTCAGGTTACCCGGGTCCCCGGGGACTTTCTGCCTACACCCCAGGGCCGCCACAGCCCGTTTACCTCCCCGGGGACCGGTGGCTCTATGCCCCCGAGAGAGACCAGTGGCTTAACGCCAACACCCAGCACGACCAGCTACATGGTCGAATGTGGCACCCGGCCTCACTTGCCTGGGTCGACCTTGGTCTCCCTCCTCGGGCGCCGTCCGATCGGCAGGACGATGTCCCGGCCGCCGATTATAGGGCCACCGGGGACACACTACAGGCACCCCTCGACTTACCTCCTGAAGACGGGTGCTATGAACCCTCTCAGGACCAGTACCTCCCTGAGGCGGACGATACGAGGAGCTAGCCCCCACCTCATTGTACGATGTCCGCACGATAGAACGGTGGCGACCAGACCTCGTTAGGAGGGAGGCCGCACCCGCTGACGAAGTTCTCTCCCTCTCCCAATTCGCCGGTCCCCCCCCGGCCCAGAGATCTAGACCAATCTACCCAAGAACCCCTCAGTCGCCTCCTTGTTTACGGACAATCCCGTGACCAGGGAGATGGGCATTTCCCAGTCGGACCGTCGGTTGATCCCCCACCTGCCCCCCCTACTTCCGGCACCATCTCCTTTAAGAACCTAAAGGAATGGGACCGAGTAGCCAGGATGGGCTTCCTCCACACCACGGCGGGACACACCTACTTGGACATGCCCCTTCAGCGAGCGGAGGCTCTATGGCCGGAGGACGATGGTGCCATCCCAGTACCGGGGGACTCGGGCTCTGAGGCGCACCAAGAGCCTGACCCTCGCTTGTTCAGCGATCCTTTCATGCGACACCTAGTTAACAGGATTTCGCATCACCTTTCGGCTGCGGCGGACAGCGCAGCCAGAAGCCACTTCAACTGCTTGTTGGTCGCGAGAGATGCCATGCTGGCGCGGACCTCTCTCTCCCCGACGCTTAAGGCAGCCCTGCGATGCATCCCGGGCCAGGACCAGTCGCTCTTTGGCGACTACTCGGCTGACGTCATAGCACAAGCAGTTGAGGAATGCAAGCAGGCTGTGTCCTTTGCGCCCAGGCCACCGCCACGC
Organism: Conus canariensis; assembly: GCA_033310375.1. Taxonomy (NCBI): domain Eukaryota; kingdom Metazoa; phylum Mollusca; class Gastropoda; order Neogastropoda; family Conidae; genus Conus; species Conus canariensis. The sequence goes on along the minus strand of CM065715.1, from coordinate 69,541,850 downwards.
CCTGCTAGACCCCCACTTCGTTCCTTCCCCAGGCACAGACCCTATCCCAGACAATCGCCTTCCCGCACCGCACGGCCCGCCAAGCGACCTAATCTTCTCCCAAGGCCTAAGCCAAAACCCCATCAGCAAAATTTTCGGTTAGGCCAACAGTCACGCTCCCGGAGCTGACTAGGGAGACAGCCCGAGGGGGACTTAGATCAGGTAGCACCCCCCCTCGCCCTATCCCCCACCCACCAGCCCAGACCCTCGCCCCCCCTGGCGGGCAGCCTCTCCCGGCATGCCCACCAGTGGAGACGCATGCGCCTCACCCCTGGATAGTGGCGGTGCTACAGGAAGGGTTTCGCCTTCCTTGGGCCCACGAGCGTCCCCCCCCTCATGCTATCTCCCCCTCCCTCCCCCAACGAACCCTCCCCCGCCAAAGCAGAAGCTCTTCGCACGGAAGTCCAAGACCTCATCAAAAGAGGGGCCATCTCGGAGGTTTCCCACCCAAACCCCGGCTTCTACTCTCACCTCTTTGTGATCCCAAAAGCCTCGGGAGGATGGAGGCCCATTCTAGATCTTTCGCCCCTCAACAAGTTCCTCAGGCCCACCAAGTTCAAGATGGAGACCCCCACCCAGATCCGAGACTCCATCCATCATCGCGACTGGGCCACATCCATAGACCTGAAGGACGCCTATTTTCAGATCCTGATTCACCCGGCCCACAGACGATTCCTACGGTTCGTCTGGCAGACCCCGGAGAGGCCTGCACGCATAGTGGACCTCATCTCCTGCCTGTCACAGGCACCCCACACCTCGGCCAGAACCCTGTCCTCCCTCCTAGGAATGATGGAGTCCCTGTCTCCCCTCATTCCCCTGGGGCGGGTCCCCAAACGCCAACTTCAGAGGGAGTTCCGCCGACGTTTGTCACAGACCTCCGACCGCTGGGACCAGGTCATTCCCCTCGGACACTGGTTCATTTCGGCGACGGAGGAGCGGCTCACTCCAGCCACTCTCTCCACCGGGGTCCCCATCTCCCTCCCAACCCAACCCAACCACTGGAACTTTATACAGACGCCTCCAACTTGGGCTGGGGGGCCCACGTGGAGGACAGTCACGCCTCGGGGGACTGGGAGCTGGAAGCGGTCAGGCTAGCCCTTCTCCAACTCCAGCACAAGGTCGCGCACCGACTTGTTCTCCTCCTCACGGACAATACGTCAGTAGCTTGCTATGTCAACAAAGGGGGAGGGTCCCGCTCCATAGGCCTCTCCCTCAGAACAGAGGCCCTCCTTCGCTGGTGTCGCGCAACCATTGGTTTGTGCCCATGATCGACCTGTTTGCCACCAGCTTCAACCATCACCTGCCCCTGTACGTCTCCCCCGTTCCAGATCCCCAGGCGGATGCAGTCGACGCACTATCCCTCCCCTGGACGGGCCTACTGACGTATGCCTTTCCCCCCTTCCCCATCCTACACAAGGTGATCAGGAAGGCAAGGCTGGAAAGACCCAGGCTGATCCTCGTAACGCCATGGTGGCCGACCCAGTCTTGGTTCCCGGACCTCAAGTCCCTCACCCACGTTCCCCCCCTCCGGCTCAGCCCTCGCTGGGACATGCTGAGACAACCCCGGTCAGGTCTTCCTCGCTCCAATCCCAAGATGCTTCGCCTACACGCGTGGCTTCTATGCCAGCCCAACTGCGAACATCTGCATCTACCCCCCACTCGGAGAGACCCCAGTCCGTCCTAGACACACTAGCCGGGGCAGGGGCCTCTCAGGGATTACGGGACTTCGCCTCGGCATCTCGCAGAGCCAGCACCGAATCCCTCTACAACTACCGTTGGGAGAGATGGATAACCTGGTGCTCAGATAACTCTGTTCCCCATGACTGCCCCTCCAACATCCAGATAGGAAATTTCCTCTCCCACCTATCCTCTTCCCTTAAGCTGTCGGCTGGCTCCATTCGGGGCTACAGATCAGCTATCTGCACCACCATTCGTCAACTGGGGGCCCTTCTTTTGACAATGACTTCTCCTCAGAGAGGTGTCTAGAGGAGTTGCTCTACGGGAAGCTCAGTCCCCTAGGCGCATTCCCCTCTGGGACCTTTTTACGGTCCTCGATGCCCTCAGAAAACCCCCTTGAACCCATTGCTTCTATTCCTTTTGACCTCCTCTCCTTTAAGACCACCTTTCTCCTCGCCCTGGCCTCGGCCAGAAGACGAAGTGAGATTCACGCCCTCAGCGGTGACCCCACAGATATCGCCTTCCACAGGGACGGCTCAGTCTCTCTCAAGTTCCTTCCGGAGTTCTTGGCAAGAATCAGGAACCGGGCACCCCCTCTCCCTTCCTCGTCATCCGTTCCCTGACGGACATCTTGGGAAAGGGAGAAAAAGATGGAGACATGGACCTTTGCCCCTCCAGGTGTCTCAGGTACTACTGGGAACGCACACGCCCCAGGCGCTCCTCCCAGAGACGACTCCGTATCTCCCTCAACCCCAACAATACTAGAGATATCTCGGCGGGAACTATCTCCAGATGGCTCTCCAAGACGGTGAGATCTACCTACGCTCAGGCGTACAAGGATCTCCCTGTCCTATCACCCAGGGCCCACGAGGTCAGAGCACTGGCCACTTCCACAGCGTTCCAGTACTCTGTTCCCGTGCGCCACCTGCTGGAGGCAGCCTACTGGCGTTCGGAAAATCCCTTCATTAATTTTTACCTGAGGGATATCCGCATGACCAGAGCTGATGGGTCTAAGGGGATTTCCTTTGTGGCGACCAATGCAGCCATATCGGTCAACCCCAAGAACCATTAGGGCGCTCGCCCTCCTCCGATTCCTTTAAATTCTGCTATGGTCTGACATGGTATAGTATATGACGCCAAAATGGGGAGTTTGTGTTATACTCCCTGTTTGGCTAATATACTTACCATGTCAGACTCTAATTCCCTCCCTACCTTCCCCTCTGGCGCCAAGGTTCTCGGGGTTACCATACACACAGGCCTCGCTGAATGACGTATACGAAGTTGACACTGGCTTCTTCCGGGGCCGGAAGTGGGGTGACATCACGTGACTGCACGTGACTGTCTTATGACTGCATTGGCCACGGAAAAATTCGGCCTGACAGAGCTGGCTAACTGCCGTTGAATGCTATGGTCTGACATGGTAAGTATATTAGCCAAACAGGGAGTATAACACAAACTCCCCATTTTTGTCTAGGAAGAAGAATGATTTTTGAGAACAAAAAAAAAGGGATAGGTGAGAGGTAAGAAATTGAAGTGGGGAAGAGAAGTGGTGGAGAAGAATAAGAAATTTGAAGAGGGAAACAGGAAGAGCTTACAAGCAGGGAGAGGGGCTGAAAGTTAAGAGTTGGTGGAGGGGGGGGGGGGGGGCAGTTAATAGAAGACATTAAAGAGGTGGGGGGAGGAGATAGAGGAGGATGGGCATGGGAAAGGGGTAGAAAGTTGGAGAGAGGGAATGGGACGGATGGATAAAGAACAGCATGAGGACTGTTCGGAAGTTTGAGGGAGGACGGGCAGAGGGGAGAGTAGTAAAGCAGGAAAGGGAAAGACCGTGAGAGAGGGGAGTGACGAGGGAAGAGAGCAGAAGAGAAGTGGAAGGGAGATGAAATTGGGAGTAGGGAGTGGCAGAGGAAGAAGTTGGGAGTGGGGAATCACAGGAGAGGGAGGACTCCGAGAGGAGAGTGGCAGGGGTGGCAATTGGAAAAGGGGAGTGTCAGAAGAAGACTGTTGGGGAGGGGAGTGGGGTAGGGTGGGGGGGTGGAGGATGTTGAAGAAAAGAGGGAAAGAGATTGGGCAAGGGGGGGGGGGGGGGGGGGGGGGATACTAGGGGAAGATGAGAAAGGGATGGGAGAAAGAGAGGGACATGGGGTATAGAAAGTTGAAAAGGGATGGGGTTGAGGGAATGGATAAGAGATAGACAGTTGCAGGGGGGCGGGGGAGCTGGATGGGCAGGGAAGTGGTTTGAAGTTGGGGAGTATATTTGCAACGGATGGACTTTCTTGAACAAACTGCATAGCTTCTTGCAAGACGTCTTACATTTAAAGTGTTGTCATCAGTGTCACTGTGGTGGAACCAGCAAGCTTTGGCCTGTTGTCAACAGTGTCAGTGTGATGGAACCAACAAGCTTTGGCCTGTTGTCAACAGTGTCAGTGAGATGGAACCAACAAGCTTTGGCCTGTTGTCAACAGTGTCAGTGAGATGGAACCAACAAGTTTTGGCCTGTTGTCAATAGTGTCAGTGAGATGGAACCAGCAAGCTTTGGCCTGTTGTCAACAGTGTCAGTGAGATGGAACCAACAAGCTTTGGCCTGTTGTCAACAGTGTCAGTGTGATGGAACCAACCAATTTTGGCCTGTTGTCATCAGTATGGTGTGATGCAACCAACAAGCTTTGGCCTGTGGTCATCAGTGTCAATGTGATGAAGCCTGCCAACTTTGGCCTGTGGTCATCAGTGTCAGTGTGATGGAGTCAGCCAACTTTGGCCTGTGGTCACCAGTGTCAATGTGATGGAGCCAGCCAACTTTGGCCTGTTGTCACCAGTGTCAGTGTGATGGGACCAACCAACTTTGGCCTGTTAACATGATGGAGGTCATTGATGACCTTTTTGCCATCCATGTGATCAGTGATGAGGTGTTTGTCCTCGGTGAGGTCAATGATGAGGTATTTGTCCTCATTGAAGTCAGTAATGAGGTGTTTGTTCTCATTGAAGTCAGTGATGAGGTGTTTGCCCTCACTGAGGTCAGTGATGAGATGTTTGTCCTCAGTGAGTCATTGATGAGGTGTTTGTCCTCAGGTCAGTGATGAGGTGTTTGTCCTCAGTGAGGTCAGTGATGAGGTGTTTGCCCTCAGTGAGGTCAGTGATGAGGTGTTTGTCCTCAGTGAGGTCAGTGATGATGTGTTTGTCCTCACTGAAGTCATTGATGTGCTGTTTGTCTTTATGTCGATGATATCAGTGAGGTCAGTGATGAGATGTTTGTCATCACTGAGATTAATTATGAGGTGTTTGTCCTCAGTGAGGTAAGTGATGAGACGTTTGTCCTCATTGAGGTCAGTGATGAGGTGTTTGTCCTCGTTGATGTCAGTGATGAGATGTTTGACCTCAGTGAGTCATTGAGGAGGTGTTTGTCCTCAGTGAGGTCAGTGATGAAGTGTTTGTCCTCAGTGAGGTCAGTGATGAGATGTTGGACCTCAGTGAGTCATTGAGGAGGTGTTTGTCCTCAGTGAGGTCAGTGATGAAGTGTTTGTCCTCAGTGAGGTCAGTGATGAAGTGTTTGTCCTCAGTGAGGTCAGTGATGAAGTGTTTGTCCTCAATGAAGTCAGTGATGAGATGTTTATCCTCAGTGAGGTCAGTGATGAAGTGTTTGTCCTCAGTGATGAAGTGTTTATCCTCAGTGAGGTCAGTGATGAAGTGTTTGTCCTCAGTGAGGTCAGTGATGAGATGTTTATCCTCAGTTAGGTCAGTGATGAAGTGTTTGTCCTCAGTGAGGTCAGTGATGAAGTGTTTGTCCTCAATGAGGTCAGTGATGAGATGTTTATCCTCAGTGAGGTCAGTGATGAAGTGTTTGTCCTCAGTGAGGTCAGTGATGAAGTGTTTGTCCTCAGTGAGGTCAGTGATGAGATGTTTATCCTCAGTGAGGTCAGTGATGAAGTGTTTGTCCTCAGTGAGGTCAGTGATGAAGTGTTTGTCCTCAGTGAGGTCAGTGATGAGATGTTTATCCTCAGTGAGGTCAGTGATGAAGTGTTTGTCCTCAATGAGGTCAGTGATGAGATGTTTATCCTCAGTGAGGTCAGTGATGAAGTGTTTGTCCTCAGTGAGGTCAGTGATGAAGTGTTTGTCCTCAGTGAGGTCAGTGATGAGGTGTTTGTCCTCATTGATGTCAGTGATGAGATGTTTGACCTCAGTGAGTCATTGAGGAGGTGTTTGTCCTCAGTAAGGTCAGTGATGAGGAGTTTGTTCTCAGTGATCTCAATAATTAAATGTTTGTCTTCAGTGAAGTCTAGTGATTAGGTGTTTGTTTTCAGTAATTAGGTGTTTGTTTTCAGTGAAAGCTATTGATGAGGTTTTTGTTCTCAGTGAGGTTAATGATGAATATGTTTGTCTTCCAGCGGTGTCAGGACTGGCCACAGAGGCTGAGATGAACATCAAGGAAATTCAGGATATACTAGCTGAGGACGCCCAGAAGACGAAAGACTTTGAGGTGAGCACTTTAACTGGTTTCTAATTTTGTGTGTGTGTGTGTGTGTGTGTGTGTGTGTGTGTGTGTGGTGTGATATTTTAAAAATTCTTTTGGTAATTGATTTATGCAGGTTTAACACATATACAGATGCACGTACAAACACACAAACTCACAAACACACACACACACACACACACACACACCACACACACCACACACACACACACACGCACACACAGGGTCCTCTCATTCTTTTGCAGTGAGCATTCCCATCTCCTTCATTCTCTGTTTTGCTTTCAGTGCACGCTGGTCCCATACCTTCTCAAAGCGTTGCTGTTGAGACTATCCTTTCTTAATGCCAGGCCATTAGTAACATATCAGCGCTGATTTTTATACATATAACAAAAACACGCATGGTTTGGATTTTAACAGTTGAAGTCTCTTAAGTGAAACAAATTCTGCCTTCATTTTGCTTTTATTGTTGTCAAGTATGTATAGGCACTACAACTGGAAATGTTTGATGTTACTCCAGGCACTTACTTCATCTCTGTAGACACCGGTGTAACAGCCCGTTCTTACCCCCCTCTGGAACTTACCCCAGGGTAAGTCTGGGCTAGCCTGCTTTTACCCCCGGGGGTCATTCCAGGACTAGCTAGAACTTACCCCCCCTAGTTGGAACTTACCCCCACGGGGGTAAGTTTGGTCTAGCCTGGATTTACCACCACCACCACCACCACCCCCCCCCCCCCCCCCCCCCCCCCGCCCCAAAGGGTCAGTCTAGGACTATTTGGAATCTTCCTCCACCCCACCCCACCCTTCAAGCAAGAGAGGGTTATTCAGGGTTTTCCTCTGCCTTTTCCCAACACGCACACCCGTCTTTAAAAAAAATTGTGTTAGCCTGCGTACTTACCCCCCCCCCCCCTCCCCCCTCCCATTTCCTATATACAGTCAGTTGGGTTTAGACAAAGTGCAGTTCTATACTCTTCTCAATAGATGGACCTCCTACTTCCCCAACCCCACCCCCCCCCCCCCCCCCCTCTTACACACAGACACACACACACACACACACACACACACACCCCCTGGTTCACTAACAGATACGTATTAACATTTCTCGCGCTAGCTTACATGTGTGGGTCAATATTCGGGTGTGTGAGTACGCCCGTACATGCGTGGGAAAGAAAGACGGCTACATGCCAATGTGACCAAGTGCCAATATGACCAAGCGTAGTTGTGACAAAATGTCGTGACCACGTGTCGTTGTGACCAAGTACCGTTGTTGCTTCATCCCGGTTTGCCTCTTTTAACTGTTTTACAGCTTTTTAGTCTCTTGAGTACCTGTGTACCTTAGCTTGCACAATGTAGATGACTAGTGGTCAGTGCCACTGACCACAGGTCATTATGACGTAAATCGGAGATTTTAACTATTTAACAGCAAATTAGTGTTTCCCGAGTGCTTGTGTACCTTGTACAATGTAGATTACTTGTGGTCAGTGCCACTGACTACTGGTCATTACGACGTAAATCGGAGATTTTAACTATTTCACAGCTAATTATAGTCTCCCGAGTACCTGTGTACCTTGTACAATGCGGACGACTGGTGGCCAGTGCCACTGACGTAAATCAGATATTTCGACTATTTTACAGTTAATCAGTGTCTCATGAGTGTTTGTATACCTTGTGTAATGCAGACAAGCAGTGGTCAGTGTCACTGACCATTGGTCACTTTAATGTATATCAAAGATTTTAACTATTTTTACAGCTAATTAGTGTCTCCTGAGTGCCTGTGTACCTTGTACAATGTAGATGACTGGGGGGTCAGTTCCAGCTAGGGGGGGTAAGTTCCAGCTAGTCCTGGAATGACCCCGGGGGTAAAAGCAGGCTAGCCCAGACTTACCCCGGGGTAAGTTCCAGAGGGGGGGTAAGAATGGGCTGTTACACCGGGCTCACAGTCTGACTAGAACAGATTTAAGCTGTTCATTTATTCATTAAAACCCGTTCACTGCCTGAAAATATTACAAACAAAGGCTTTCCCAGTGCCAGGGAAATCTAATGATTTGGGGGTAATAATTAACAAAAAATTCTAGCTCAGAAACTACAAAAGATATAAAAATGAAATATATATAATTTTTGAAGGAAATTGAATGAAGATTTTGAATCTGGGCTTCTTTTGTTTTAATTTTGATAATAAAAAAGTATTTAGGCATTTAGATTTGGATAGATTTTTTTGCACGATCAAAAACATATGTATTACCACTACATCTTCACATCCAAACAAGAACACAAAGCAAAATAGTTGAAAATAAAGTTTGTATTGTCACACTACACCTGTAAATGAAAGTAAAACAGTTTAGAAGTCTATCAAGATGCTCACACTCTAAGCAGACAGGTCAGTCCACGACCACGCCCCCTCTCCCCACCACGCCCCCTTGCTGGACTTCAACCCTCTCTTTCACTCCTCCTCTCCCCTACCTTTCCCTCTGCCCCGTGTCATGCCGCGAGCAGGCAGTGCTCCCCTCTCGCGCAGACTATCACGTCACTGGCCACTGGCACACAATGCAGAGTACACACTAGGCTGGCTCGTTCGACGCTGGCGAGCCGTCAGCTGAACACACACTGAGGTCACACAGCCCGACTCAATAACTGACGAATATGGTCGGCAATTCCATCACTATCATCATCTCACCTTCATGCTCGAGTGAGTCGTTGAATAAAAGATTATTGTCTTTGTCAAAAATCATTAGCAGAGCCTGCTCAGCTGTGTAAATACGTTGATTTGGTCGCTGCGCTTGTCGAAGGTTGCGCCGCCATCTTTGCAAGCGAGACGAAGTGCTGGCTGGTCATCCAGTCAGTGATGAGAGTAAATGGGCTTTCCCCTCATGTGTGGTCATTTACATATCATTTTAATACTACAGACATACTTAGCACTACGCACACTCTATTTGAGTCCGTTGATAGAAATAGTAACGAATGAAAATTCAAGAAAAATGCATGACGTCAGTGGACAGCCCATAGGCACTGGGAAAGCATTTTTAATGCGGCGTCAGCTGACAGCTTAAAGGCACTCTACGGGTTAACTTACTTATTTATTGCCTTGTTTACTTATTTGATCATGTAGTTGAGAGCAGGTGTGCTATTTGTTTCCCATGTGAACAAGGTGCACAGTTAAGCAGTCATCTCCATAGAGTTTGTCCTATGATTTTTTCTTTTCTTTTTTTTAATTGATGGTTCAGTAATCAGAAGCAGTATAGAGATGAAATGCCTAGCTTGGTGCTGCCTGTTTGTTTTTGTTTTCGTAGGTGTTGTTTGTTTTGTTTTGTTTATCAGTAGCTGTGTTCTCAGGAGCTGCAAGCTGTATGGGAAGATGCCCACCTCATTGCTGCCTGAGCTTTGATGGATGTGATTGATTGGTAGCTGTATTTTCAGAAGCAGTATGGGAAGAAGATGCCCAGCTCAGTGCTACCTGGGCTGGCCAAGGACTGTGAGAGCCATGCGGAGAAGCACAGCCAGGGTAGCCAGTTGAACAGCACTCTGCATGCGGCCATGAACGCCCACATCACCAACCTCAGGATGCTGGCTCTGCCTCCTGACCAGCTGCAGGCCAAGCTACCTCCTGCTCAACCCACAATCGGTAAGCCTGCAGCCTGACCCTTCACCAGGCACACACTGATGGTAGGTGTGCTCTGCGTGTCCGTAACCTCTGGTTAGCCTCAAGTCTTGATTCAAATCAAGCGTGTCTTCTCCTCTACCAATAAATGAATTATGAGGAAAGGGAGATTGTGTCAAAGCTGGTTTTTTTTTTCATTGTGTTCTTTTGTGTTAGCGAAATTTTGAATGACTTAGGGTTGTTTTTTTTTGTGTTTTATTTTCTTATTGCTATGACTCTCTGAAGTAAGTTTAGAATAGGGTACATGATAAATGAAATCTTTGACGACAATCTTAGCAAATATCTCTGAAACTGTAGGTGCAAAAGCTATTGAGATTCATGTTGTTTCCTAATTTACGTTCGTCTGTGACACTGCTAAGTTTTCTTAGCATTTGATTGTGAATGCAGTGATACTACCTGTCAGAAGTGGAAGTGTTCATGAAGTGATAGGTGATCTGTTAAACCCCTGTTTATCAGTGATTGGTATGCCAATGGATTGTTTAAAGGCAGTGAACATTTAACATGCTTAAAAAACAGTTATATTGCTGTATTTGTGTGCCCATCAATGTGCTATCTAGAGTTATGATGGTTTGAGTAAAGCTGACCAGATTGTCCAGCTGGGAGGGCCAAAGCATACCGGGCTGGGTAGAATGCACGAATGTGTAAGGGCTCAAAGGGTTAACTCAGGTGGTGTCAGCACAGAGTTCAGCCCAGCGTTTCTCCTTCCACCCATTCCCTTCCCCTCTCCCTGTCCACCTTCTTCCCCAAATTGGAGTTCTAATGTTTAACTTAATCTAGCTGCATTAACACCGAATTTCAGCATAAGTTTGAGTGGTTTAAGAATAAGTTGGGTCACTTTTTATTGTTCTTCTCATATCAAAAGGGGAACATTGCAAGTCCTGATCTTCTTCATACATTTTGCAGCAGTTCTTTCCCTTTGACTATTCTTGGCTCATATGCTAGTACTTTCCTTTGAAATGAGCCAAAATGCATGCACATAAGAACACAAGGTGCAGGTAAAGCATATGTTAAGTAACAATATTGAACTGAAAAGTAAACTTCGACTAAAGTTCCGTCTTCAGAGGTGACAAATAACAGGCATTATAAAATGTCCCAAACTCTGTATCCCCGATCACAGTCGCCTCCAAAATTATCACGGTTTGAATTCTGTCCATATATGAAATTTCAGTTAAAAATCTCTCCTCACAAGATCAGATGTCATGCTGCCATTTTACTGTGAAAGAAAAAAAAAACCTGTTTGCTTTATGTGATCACATTCAGCACAAAAAAAAAAAAAAAAAAAAGCCGAAGTCAGGGACTTTTAGACTGTGGACAGGTTAGTCGCATGTTAGAATAGGGATTGGAATTTTCACAGAGGTCAGAAATAGTATCACAGTGTCTGAGGAATCACATAATTTTCGGAGGTCATCAGGATGGAGTTGTACAGAGGGTCATTGGAGCAGGCTATATAATGGTGTTAGAATTGTTGAGTGTCATGTGTTAATGACAGTCATGTGCTTCAACTTGTCTCGTAGAGCAGAACAACTATCTGATATGATGTGTGAAGATTTTAATGCAGCAGATGTGGCATCAAGATATGAGAACAAAATGTAGTTTTTTGATACTTGCTGAGGTTGTTGAAGAAGAAAGACGCTAGCTCACAGACCTTAGTATGAAGTGATGACATAGATTACTGTGATGCTCATTGAGTGATTCCATTTATCATTTACTGCGTTGTAGGTTATGCTTTTCACCATATGGTCTTCCTTGTTGTTCCCAGTGTTGTTCACCTGGATGTTCACCATGTGGACTGTTCAGCCCAGGAAAATGAGGAGGTGATAACATTAATCTCTGTGTTGTTCATCTTGTTCACTGTATTGTACAGCCCAGTAAAATGAGGTGGGGTTAACACAAATCTCTGTGTTGTTCACCTTGTTCTCCATGTTGTGGACTGTGCAGCCCAGGAGAATGAGGAGGTGATAATATTAATCTCTGTGTTGTTCACCTTGTTGTTCACCATATTGTGGACTGTGCAGGCCAGGAAAATGAAGAGGTGATGACGGAAATGCGACGTCTGCTGAACAAGGTGGAGGAGATGAAGGTGCAGAGAGGGACCTTGGAGAAGCAGTTCCGGGACGACATCCAGAAAGATGACATCACCACCGTCCTCATGGGTGTCGACTCCACCAAAGATGTAAGAAACATTCTGACTGGTTGGAAAGTCCACAGAAACTGGTTTTTTGTTGTTGTTTTTTTTCTCCCTCCCGCAAGGCATGGACTGTTGTTGCTTTCAGCGTGAACTAGAAGTAGTGGGGTGATTTTTGTGTGGGATTTGTTGGCTTCGTCCACCACCTTTTCAACATGGATGCATTTTTCTGTTGGTTCCAATGGGAAGACTGGAGCCGCACTGTCAGGTTTCATCCACCAGGTGGATGTGTCTGACAGTATTAGTCTGATTTACTTACACTACAGTTGTCTGTATCTGTTAGGACTGTTTGACTGCAGGATATATATGTAAAAGGATATGGAGAGCACAGTCCTATCATATAATCCTCAAGGGGGTTATTGTGAAGTAAAGATGAATTGACGAGGTTTCGCACTCTGAAGGTGTTGATGAACATGAAAACAATGTTCTTCTCTTTTCAGTCCATCTACAAAGACCAGCTGAAGAAGCATGATACGCTGATTGGTTACATCGGACAGAACTTGAATGCCCAGGAGAACATCTTGCGAGCACTGACCGACGCCAACGCCCGATTTGCCACCATCAGGCAGGCCATCGGCCAGCAGTCTTCCCAGTAAGTGGCAACCAGTCAGTGTAGGACAGCATGGTTGTTGACACGAGTGTTATCTTTCCTGAATTGCTTTCAGAGTTGGATGATTTGGCTGTTGACATGGACGTAAACTTAATTACTTTTCCAGAACTCCTATCCGAGTATGATATCTTCATTGCTTAGATACTTGTAAACCACTCTTTCCTTTATATTACTGTCTTTGCTTGCACCGTTGGGCTACATACGTCAATGAATACAAACCTGAGTATTCATGCCCCTTAGAACTGTGCATTGAACAGTCCACTACTGTTGATGTCAGATCAGGTTTTAATTGGCCACAACATACAGCACAGTGAGGGCAGGAATGAGTTTTCTTTTTGAGGATGTTAGGTCCTGTTATTCGTCGTTTTGTTGCTGCCAGACTAGGGTAATTCACTACTTACGAAATGCTTAGTTGTCTCCCTTTGACAATTCACAAAAACATGCTGTACTAAAATCCTTGATTCATTCTTTCTTGGTTCATGTAAGTCCATCTGAGTGGTGCACCTGTTAAATGTTTCCAGTGGTTACCTGTTGAAAAGAGGGTGATTATCAACTTCCGTCTTTGGAGCTAAAAAAAGAAATTAATGAATAGCATCAGTCCTGATGCATCTGTTTGTGAAATCTGTACTACTCATGGACAGCATCAGTCCTGCATCTGCGTGCGAATTCTCCCAGGACAGCTTGCTGCTATTCCCATCTATTCCATTCATGTGTCAGTGCCCAATGGCACAAAATTCCTTTTTATGACTCATTATTTCCAGCTATATAACCTTACTCGTTGGCTCAAAAGTCCTGTTTATGACGTTTTGTTTCTGGTCAAGCTCTTTTCTATGATGCATTAATTCTAGTTATGTAACAAAACTGCACATTAGTTCTAATTTCAAACCTCTACTCACCAGTCCAGAATTCCTGTTTTAGTACATTGGTTCCAATCATGTGCCTACTGGCCCACAGAAATCCTTTTACCATGAATTAGTTTCATTGCAGTTGTATATTGATACGCACGCACTTTTTAAAATTGTGGTGTTACTTATCTGCTTACAAATTTTGTTTTTACAATACTGGCGCATGTGGCCAGTACATTATGTTTTCCTTTCATTTTCACTTAATGTGTTTCCTCTGTGTGTGTGTGTGTGTGTGTGTTGTTTTGTACACAAAAATGTTTTATGTACTATTGATTATAGTCTGCACTGCAAGAAAACATAGTTTTTGGACCCAGTTGAGAAAGTAGTCTTTTTTTTCATATAACAAAGAGCACTTGCTGCAGCAGATGTTACATTTACTTAAAAGCATTTGCCGCTGTCCGTCATTCTTATAGTCTATCAAGCTAAAGAAAGTTCAGTCAGGTTATACCAGACTGCTCTGTTTGAATCAGTATTCCTATTCCTGTAAGTGGACACAGGTAGAGAAAGGAACTCTTGATGCATGCTGGACTAAGCTGATACCCAGAAAACGTTTCCACTTTTGTGCTCAGACGGGAAGGGATGATTCAAGACCTGATCCTGTCTTTCGAAAAGTACGAAGAACTCCTGGCAAAGTCCAAGAAAGGCCAGGAGTACTACAGCCGCCTCAACGAAGCCGTCACCAAAACCCTGGAAAGGTGCCGCAGCGAGTGCAAAGTGCGGCAGGAGGAGAGGGACATGATTGCTTCCAAGTACGCCCCCAAAGGTGGGCATTGTGTGTGAGATGGACAGTCACTGAGTTTCAGTCTCAGGAAGGAGGTGTCGCTGCATGCAGATTAGTCCATGTGCACTGCATCACATGTGCTATGATTACAATGCACGGGGTTGATGACTAAGTAAATGATTACAAAGAAAATTTTTAGATGAGGTTCTCATAGACAAGACTTGACATTAACCCAAAGTGCTGGTCTGGTCGTAGATATCAAGTCAACATAGCCTGTATCAGTAATGTAATTGTGTATGATAGTGTGTGTATGTGTGCACAGATGTGAATGTATAAGGGCACATGCACAAGTGTGTATGCATGTCCATGTGGACATTCATGCCTATGTACATGTGTGTTTGTTTCTGCAAGTATGGGTATTCTTATATATGTGAAATGGCCCTTCAGAGGAAGGTGTAAATACAGCACATTTTTAAGTCGGTGAAGGAATGTGTACAGTTTGAAAATCAGTGCATCTTGAAGATGTGCACAGCTTTACAGATACTTTTATTTATTAATTCTGATACAAAACTTGCAGTGATTTTTCTGTTGAACATGGGATGAGATGTACCACTTGAGAGAATTGTTAATTTTCTTTCCTTGTGAAAATCATCGGTATTCTTGCCATAAACTTGCGAAAAGTTATGCTTCATCATGTCGAGTACTAACAGAAGGTATTCTCAAATTTCCATGATACTTCACTATGCATTCTTCCATCAGTCTGTGAAAGTCATGCCTCATGTTTTGTGAAAATTGTTATTGTTCTGTTGCGTTACATTTTCAAAAGTCATTATCTTCTTGTGTTTTCTAAAGGTGTGGGCAGAGATGCAGGGTAAGACAAGGGAGCTAAATCTCCCACAGAACAGAATTTGTTAATGATGAGCTCCCATGTTCAGATTGCAGTTCCTTACTACAGATTCTTCTGTTTTTGTTTGTTCCACTGTTTTCTGCTTGAAACTGCAGTCTTAGCTAGAAATTACAGATAGCTTCGTACTACCTGTCAGCCCTTTCTTTGTCAGTTCAACCGAATATTGCCTACAGGTGTATGTAAGTGTGGATACAACATTTTCATGGAAAATTAGTTCTCTTTTCTGCTGGCATTTTGGTCCACCCAACAACTAATCTTAGAAGAGTTCCGTTTTTGAATTGTGAAATCCCCTTTTTTATTTTTTTTTATGATTAATATGTTCCCAAACTGTGCTCCATACAGTATGAAGAAGGATGATTATATTTACCATTTTACCCTTGCCGGCTCTTTTTCCAGAGCCCCCTCCATCTCGACCTACAGCCCCCAAGCCAGGTCAGCCAGGGACCCCAAGTACCCCTACCCCCACATCAGTGACCCCTTTCATGCCAGGCATGACCCCTGACCCTTCACAGCTGCCTCCAGGTGCAGCGCTGTCTGGTCCCCCTGGCGCTGCACCCCTGCCTGCTTTTGAAGGACCCAAGCTGAAAGACTTCCTGCCCTTCATGAAGCCGCAGAGTTTTGGCCCCAAGGCGTCCTCCCCTTCCCCGCAAGTCTTGCCTCCTGGTGAGCTGCTTTGGCCTGTGTGTGTGTGTGTGTGTGTGTGTGTGTGTGTGTGTGTGTGTGTTGTGTGTGAGTATGTGTGTGTTGTGTGTGAGTGTGTGTGTGTGTTGTGTGTGTGTGTGTGTGTTGTGTGTGAGTGTGTGTGTGTGTGTGTGTGTGTGTGTGAGGAAGAGTGCAAAGGAGGAACAGAACATAGCACAATCTCTTTTTTTGTTTTTGTTTTTTTCTCCCTAATTTTGACTCATTTTAGATCTCGGTACAAAAGTACTGTTTTCAGTAGTTTTTTTCTTAATTCTGAGAAAGAATGTAAATGAACTGGAGGAAAAGGAAAATAAAAGCATTGGTTCGTTGCATATGGACATGTTCCAATAGAGCATTCTCAATACATATCTTCAAGACTATTTCCATGTAATAAAATAGTACCAGTAGCTGACAGTAGAATATTCTCTGTACATATGTGAAAAACTGTTTCCCTTTAATGAAAGTCAATAAACCATTCTCTTAGACATGCCCATTTATTGAGGAAATGAACAGACGCTACCTTATGAACCACTTATACATGAAATAGACAATACTCAATAAATCTGTGTGTTAGACCTGCCCGTTTATATGGGAAATAAGCAGACAGTAGTCAGTGAACCAGCCAGTTTAACAGTTCACACATTTATAGGGAAAATAAACAGCCAGCCATCAATGAACCAGCCAGTTAATTTATAGAGAAAATGAACAGCCAGTAGTCAGTGAACCAGCCAGTTAACAGACATGCCCATTTATAGAGGAAGTGAACAGTCAGTAGTCAGTAAACCACCCAGTTAACAGACATGTCCATTTAAAGAGGAAATAAACCATCAATAGTCAGTGAACCAGCTTGTTTACAGAAATGCCGTTTACAGAGGAAATAAACAGACAATAGTCGGTGAACTAACCAGTTAACATATATAAGAGGGGAAAAAAAAACAACAGAAAATAATGAACCAAGCAGATATAATGAACAAGCCAGCTAACAGACATGACAACTCATAGAGGAAATAAAAGAGACAGTAATGAATGAACCAGCCAGTCACACATGCACATTTCTAGAGGAAATAAATAGTGAACCAGCTAGTCAGAATGAATGAACCAGCCAGTCACACATGCACATTTCTAGAGGAAATAAATAGTGAACCAGCTAGTCAGACATGCATTTTTATAGAGGAAATAAGCAGATGATAATCACAAAGTCAGTGAACCAGCCAGTTAACAGACCTGCCCATTTCTAGAGGAAAGAAACGCATAATACTTAATAGCCAACGAACCAGCTAGCCACCAGAGGAAATAAACAGATAACAGTCAGTGAACCAGTTTGTCACACATGTCCATTTATAGAGGAAGTAAACAGATAATAGCCAATGAACCAGCTTGTCAACATGCCCATTTATAGAGGAAATAAACAAATAATAGTTGATGAACCAGCTAGTTAGTCACACATACATATTTATAGAGGCGAAGAACAGATAGTAGTCAATAAACCAGCAAGTCACATATGCACATTTATGGAGGAAATAAACAGGTAATATTAACAAATGAAACAGCTGAAATAGCCAAGGAACCAGCAAGTCACACATGCATATTAATAGAGAAAATAAACAGTTGATAACCAATCAACCAGCAAGACAGACATGTTCAATTATGGAGGAGCTTTCATTCATGGTTCTAGCCTATGTTTGAACCAGCTTTCCTGTGTCTAGGTTCACCAGACCCCATGCTGAGTGGGCCACCTTCACTGGCATCCTCGGCCTCTGACTCCCCTCAGCATCGAACACTTGGAGCCTACCATCCTTCGGAGTCCCCTTCCGACCAGCAGCCTGAGGCCAGACCGCTGGGGCACAGAGGTCCTGCATTTCACCCTGCTGTTTCGGGTTCCACACCAGATGTGGCGGCTGCTGGCCAGCTGCCAACCTCTACAAGGTGACCTTCTGTTGTCTGTTGTGGAGTTACTGGTAGGGGTGTCCACTTCCTTGTAAGGACACATTCTGGCATAGGACCTACCTACCTGCTTGTGTCGACCAACAAAAGATTTCATTTGACTATTCATTAACGGTTTTTGTGTTGTTATTTTTTTTAATGTAAATGGGCCTTTGAAAAGAGAGCTTTAGAATCACGTGGAATGTGTGTATATTTAATGTTTTAAACATTTCAGGACATGATTTCATTTTGACTTACTTTTTGATATCCAAGGGAAACAACAGTCGCACTGTTAAGTGGTAAAGAAAGGTATGCATGTTGTCTGTTTCTCTCTACATTTTTTCTTTTATTATTGTTTTATCTAGTGGATATAACAGTTAATTTCAAGCCTACATTTTGTCACAATATTCATGTGGGTTTTGTGTTTCACCTGAGTTAGTTACAGACCAGAGATCTGTCGGTCACAATAGTCCCTGTATTATGTCCCAATCAGATGTCTGTCGGTAACAAAAGTCCCTGTATATCACAGGTAGATACCTATCAGTCACAATAGTCCCTGTGTTACGTCCCCAGTGAGATGCTTGTCAGTAACGACAATATCTGTTTATCACAGATCAGATATCTATAGGTCACAATAGCCGCTGTGTTACGTCCCTGATCAGATGTCTGACGATCACAACAGACACTGTATATTACACATCAGATGTAAATCAGTCACAATGGGCCTTGTCTATCACAGATCAGATGTGTATCAGTCACAGAAGTCTGTGTGTTAAGTCACAGGTCCGATATCTGTCAGTCATAACTGTTCATAATTGTCCCTGTGTATCACAGATTACATGTCAGAAAGTCACAACAGTCCCTGTGAATTACAAATCAGATGTTTATCAGTCAACACGGCAGTCCCTGGGTTATGTCACAGATCACCTGTTTATCAGTCACAATAGTCCCTTTGATATGTCTCAGATCAGACGTCTGTCACTGTAGTAGTCTCAATAGTCTGTGTCATATGTCACAGACTAAATGTCTGTCACTCACAGCGGTCCCTGTGCTGTGTCACAAATCAGATGTCTGTCAATCACAACAGTGCCTGTGTCACATCACAGATTATCTCTTCGTCAAAGTAAAGTCTGTGTTATGTCACAGATCAAATGTCTATCATTCACAGCAGTCTGTGTGTAATGTCCCAGATTAGATGTCTATCATTCACAGCAGTCTGTGTGTAATGTCCCAGATTAGATGTCTATCAGTCACAACAGTCCGTGTTTTATGTCGCCCATTAGATGTCTATCTTCTCAACAGTCCATGTATTATGTCCCAGATTAGATGTCTATCAGTCACAGAAGTATGTGTATTATGCCCCAGATCAGATGTCCATCACTCACAACAGTCCGTGTGTTATTATGTCCCAGATTAGATGTCTATCAGTTACAGTAGTCTGTGTGGGATGTCACAGATCAGATGTCTCTGTGTTATGTCACAGATCAGATGTCTATCAGTCACAATAGTCAGTGTGGGATGTCCCAGATCAGATGTCTCTGTGTTGTGTCACAGATCAGATGTCTATCAGTCACAATAGTCTGTGTGTAATGTAACAGGATCAGCAGACCTGACATCTACCAGGCCAGAGTGGCCCCTCCACCTGATGTGACAGCCAACCTTCCTGTGAACCCCAACCTCCAATCCCAGCGTGGTAATCTGCCGGATGTGTCCAGCCTTCAGAGCCAGAACCACAGTCTGCCCGATGAGTCCAGCCTGTCCATTGCCAAAGGGGGCTTCTCCTCACTCCCTCCACACTTGGCTGCTCAGCTGGGTCCATATGGGGGAGCCATATCTGCCGCCGGCCGAGGAATGCTAGGTAGTGACACTGTGATGTCCTCCTCCAGTTCAGAATCCCTGGCATCCACAGGGTCCTTCCAGCAGGGGCAGATGGCTCCCCCCCGGCCGCCAGGTTCCATGGTGTCAGCACCTGCTGTCCCTCATTCCTCTCAGAGTACAGCAGGTCCTTCTCCAGCTCCAGCTCAGCATCCTCCGATGCAGCAGTATCAGCCACCGCCTCAGATCCATTCACGTATACCCGGTCAGCCAAGTGGTTCGGTGCAATACCCAGTGAGCTACGGGGTACCAAGCCAACAGGCCATGATGAGACCTTCACCTAGTCCCTCTCCTGTGTCGTCCCCTGCACCGTCTCCTGCTGTGTCAGCCTATCATCAGCAGACCATGCACAGCCAGGGAGGGAATTCCATGCCTCTTCATCTGGCCCAGGCTGCTTCAATGAGACCAGGAACACCTCCCCAGAAAGCACAGGTACCCTCGGGCCAACAGTTCCAGCCACCTCATCAGCATCAGCAACAACCCCATCAGCACTACCAGCAACCCAACCAGCAGCAGTACTTCCCTGGAGGGGCAGTCCAGGCACAGCAAACTGGTGGAGCTCAGTATCATCAGGGGCATTCTGCTTCCCAACAGCAGCCTGGTGTGGTGGCTCCGCCGACGCCTCAGAGTCCAGTCATCAGTCAGGCAGGTCAGCAAGCCCCTCGGTCCATGCAGGTGTATGGTCAGCCAGGTCAGTCATCTGTAGCCAGATCCCTGGCTCCAGATCACCCTCAGCCATCTCAGATGTCTGCTAGAGACAGCGCAGCCACATCTGTCCCGGGCCTGTCTTTTGGACAGCAGCCATACAGTCTGCCTTCCTCGAGCATGCCGACTCCTTACAGTACCATCCCTGCTCCCTCCGGACAAGGCCTAGCCAGCACTAGCCAAGCTTTGAGCATGGGACAGTCACAGACAGCCTCAGGGGGTGCCTTCTCTGTGTCTTCAGGACATCCTCAGACCTCACAGTACCAGCACCAACAGCCAGGACAGCAGCAGCCCATCCCAGGCATGATGCCTCATAGTCAGTTTCCACCATCCAGGTCGTCCCAGCCACAGCTGCCTCCCACACATTCCCAGCTGCCAGCCAGCAGCCAGTCGACTCATCCCATCCCCCAGCAGGCATTCCAGCAGCCCCCAGGATACAGTCACTTGAATCAGAACTCCTCCCACATACAGGGCCAGGTGTCTGCTCAGGTTCCTGGCCTGGGTTCAGGCCCAGTGGCAGGTCCAGGGCAGGTGTTGGACAGTATGTGGCAGGGGCTCAGCACATGGGAGTGGTTCCTGGAGCAGTTTCACCGCAAGCTATGAGCCAGCAACCACAGCAGCCCCAGCCCCAGACCCCTCGGCTTCCCCAGACATTCCAGCCTCACCTCCAGCCCCAGCAGCACAGACCTCCTGTGTCCAGTCATTATCAGGCAGGCTACAGCCAGGGATCCCAGAACTTTATTCAGTCTGGCACTGCCAGTGTGATTCCTCCCTCTGTGGCCAGTATGGCTGGACAGTCCCACGCTGCTCCATCACAGGTCAGCCAGAGCCCAATGATGGGTGGTCAGGTATATCCAGGACAGCAGGGTTATCCACCAGGTCCCAGACCACAGCAGTTTTCTCAGCAGCAGGTACCTCAGCAGAAACAGCCACATATGTTTCCACAACAGTCAATGCCGCACACCCAAGTTCAGCCGCAAATTCCCCAGCAGCCGCAACAGTCATTCCCTCGGCAACAGTACCACCCTCAACAGCACCAACAACAGTATCCCCAGCAACACTTTTCCCAGCAGACGCAGCCAATGCCACAACAGCACCAGCAGTTCCCTCCCCAGCATCCTTCGCAACAGCAGCATCCCCAGCAAATGATGCAACCGCAGTCTCACCAGATGCAGGGTCAACAGATCAGACCTCAGGGTCCACAGCAACCCATGCCGGGACAGCATCCTCAGTCACAGCAACCTTATCCAAAATATCCTACACAGCAGGTCCAGCCTCAGATCCCCCCAGAGTCCCAGCTGATTTTCCCCACCCCTCTTCAGCCATCCGTGGTGCAGCCAGCAGGCGCTGCGCAGCCTCCCACCCCGACGTCACAGCCAGGGGTGTCCAGTCAGGTACCTGGCGCACCTCACTCTCTCCCCCTTCAAGGCTCAGATCTACAGCCTTCCTCATCCACCCCAACCGTGCAGCCAGCCCATGCCTCCCTCCCTCCCACCCCTCAGACCCAGCCCGGCAGCAACATCCCCGCTGCCCCTGTTGCCACCACCTCCGTTCAGCCTGGCTCAATGTCTGGACCCAGTCTGAGTCATCAGGAGTCGTCACTG
Organism: Conus canariensis; assembly: GCA_033310375.1. Classification (NCBI taxonomy): domain Eukaryota; kingdom Metazoa; phylum Mollusca; class Gastropoda; order Neogastropoda; family Conidae; genus Conus; species Conus canariensis. The sequence goes on along the minus strand of CM065715.1, from coordinate 69,519,898 downwards.
GACGAGCTGCTGTCCTCTAGTCCTGAGGGGTCAAAGCACACAGGTATCCCGGCCCCCATCATCACGCCCAAAGTTCTAACGGATCAGGAGAAGCAGCAGCAGAAGGAAGAGGCCATGAAGAAAGGTGCTATTGTGGAAACGGTGAAGGATCCTTATTCCAACAGCAGTGTCCTCAACAAACTGGTGTCCGATGTGGAAGCTTTCGGCAAGTTTGTCGACGACCTCTCTGTATCTATCCTGGGAGTGTCCCGGCTAGACACAGTTTGGAAGGTGAGAGCTTTGGATACTTGGGGATTCTGTCTATGAGGGAAGAGGGTTTGTTAGGAGGAAAGGGGGGTTGTTAGGAGGAAAGTGGGAAGAAGAGCAGGGAGAGGGGAGTGAAAAGAGTGCTCTCATGCACAGGTATGTGTCTGTGTATGTGTGTATAGTTTTCTGTCTGTTGTCCTACAACCTTTTTCCCCCTCCCCTCCTTCCTCCCCAGTCATGCTTTCGTTTCCTGCCTCTGTTGTCCGTCCTTCAAACAAACCGTTTTCATTCCAAGACTCCATCCTTTTTGTCATCCCACCCCTCCCCTCAGCATCCACATGCCTTAGCCTTGGCAGCACCACTTATCATCTGATCAACTCTTTACTACTGGTCAGTTAAAGTAAAATGATCAATTCTGCCTATCTTTGCATTCATGCAAACATCAATTCTACATTTTCAGAGAATAGGTCAGTTCTTTCTTATTGTGCTTATATAATTTCTTTCTTTGTTCAGTGGTTTCCAAGAGGGAAAGGGAGTCTAATGAAATTGAAGTTATGTCACTCTGCCTAAAGCTTGATTTATCACAGGTTAATTTTCTCAGTCTTTCCCTCTCCCTTTCCATCCTTGTACTCTGACAGTGTGACTTATTCTTTGAACATTGTCTGTAACGTGTTAAGATATATCCTGTGTGATGTATGTGTTACCAGAGTCTGATAGACAGTCAGGATCATGATGTCAAGAAGCAGTCCATCGCTATTGCACGATGCTACCCCATGAAAAACAGAGACCCAGATATCATGCCATGTAAGTCCTTTTTTGTTGTGTTTTCGTCTCATGTTGCATTGCTGGGGTGTGTGTTATATAGTGTATGAGTTCAGTTATTATTGTTGATTTTTTTTTTTTTTTTTTTTTGGGGGGGGGGGGGAGGGGGGGGTGGTGCTTATTGTTGTCATTGATTGTTAGTATGGGTTTTTTTGTTGTTGTTTGTTTTGTGGGGGATTGGGTTGGGTTGGTGTTGCTTGCTCTGAATTCCTTCAGATTTCTGCTGTGGTTTGTGTTTTGTGCAAAAATGCAAGGAAGTTGGGATCTTATTTTCTTATGGTCACATGTATTGTGGGACAGTTTGATCATAGATCTCTGATACCTCCTTCGACTGAATACCACTTTTCTTAAACATAGATCTGTTCCTGTAAAATGCTCATGAATTTTTAAACCAGGCTTCGGCATTGATTCAAAAAGCAACAATGTCACTACGATTTCAATTCCATTCAGCACGACCATGAAAGGATGGAGCTGTCTGATATAGCAGAGCTGACCATGGTAGCAGTGAAGTTTCAATTAGCATCAAAGAGGCGCAGTGAATGAAGGAAGAAATCGGCAAGATCTTTTTTGAACTTTTGTGCATACATACTGTAACGAAGAATTAACTAGGGTTTCGTTCATGACCAAAAGATTCACACGATGCAGTTGAATGCTGCTTATGAAATGATGAAGCAGACAGAAAGGGAGAAGCATGAACAGATTTTGTTTTCGTATTGTGATGTTTTTTTTCTTACTTGCTAAGACGAAGTCAAACACCAGCAGTTCTGCATTTAAACTGCAGCAAAAGATTGGAGTGACAGGCAGTATTCAATATGATTAGCTAGTACTGTCAAAAGAGGCAGCTTAATGAGGTCTGACTGCGTTTTCCTGTGTGTGTGTGCACGGTGTGTGTGTTTGCGTGTTGCGTGTGTGTGTGTGTGTGTGTGGTGGTACGACGTTGTGCTTGCACCTTTTAGTTGGATCTTCTTTCTTGAGGACGGTGAAGAGAAACGAAACATGTGAAGTTTAGTGGTCAGTATTCACCATACATGTGACATGGGTCTCCCTACTTCGTCTGTAAAGTATGGTGTTCTGCCTCCTTATGTCTGCCAGTTTGCTTGTCTTGAAGATGAGTGGAAAAGCATGACATGGACAGTTCTTAACTTGTATGAAAACAGACATTTGTTTAACTAACAGAATTTTCTTCAAGATTAATCTGTGGACTGTACAACAGTTAATAGTAGTGCAGTATGAGCTGTTTCATTTTGATACTGGTTCAGTTTAAAAATTGAACACAACATAGCAGACCACAGAAAGTAGGTTCAGTTATAACACTGAAACCCCTTATAATTGACAGAAAGATGAAGACTAACATTGAAATAATGTCATGGACAGAAAGATAGAAAGATTATTCAGTTCTATCACTGAATGTTGCATAACTGACAGAAAGATGAAAAGGCATTCAGTTCTAACATTGAATAATGCATAGCAGACTGGAAGATGGAAAGACTGATTCAATTCTAACATTGAACATTACATAGTTGATAGAAAGATGAAAAGACATTCAGTTGTAACATTGAATTCGTAACAGACAGAAAGATGGAAAGCATTTCTAACACTGAATGATGTATAGCAGCAGATAGAAAGTTGGAAAGGCTGATTCACTTTTAACTCTGAATAATGCTTAGCAGACAGAGAGATGGAAAAACTTACTCAGTTCTAACTTTGAAGAATACCCAGCAGACAAAAAGATGGGAAGACTTATTCAGTTCTAACACTGAATAGTACTGGGACTTTAGTTTTACACCTGAAAAAGGTTTTAGAAATAAACAGAAAATGTGTGCATTGTTCATGTAGTGTTAGTAATTTTTACCTTTCAGCATTGAATAATAGATAGCAGACAGGCAAAATGAAAGAATGATCTAGTTCAAACATTGACCAATAGATGGCATGAAGAGAGATAGAAGGTCCGGTTTAGTTTAAACATCAAACAGTACATATCAGACAGAAAATGGGAAAGACTGATTTATTTTATACATTTAACGATATATGCGCATAGAAAGATGGAAGGACTGATATATATATATATATGTATATAAAAAAAATGGAGCAGTACAATGGAAAGATTGATTCAGTTTAAACATTGAAGAAAACATAGCAAACAGAACAGTTGAAAGAATTATTTAATTTAAACATTGAACAATACATAGAACACTGAAAGATGGAAGAACTGTTTTAGTTTGAGCATTGAATTATATATATAGTAGACAGAAAGTGGGAAGACTGATTTATTTCAAACATTGACCAATACACAGCAGACAGAAAAATGGAAGGGGTGGTTTAATTCAAACATTGAATGATACATGACAGACAGAAAAACGGAAGGAAAAGTTTAATTCAAACATTGAATGATACATGGCAGACAGAAAAAATGGAAGGGATGGTTTAATTCAAACATTGAATGATACATGGCAGACAGGAAATTGGAAGGGATGGTTTAGTTCAAACATTGAGATAACACATAGCAGACAGCAAGTTTATCAAGATGGATGATTTAGTTCACACAGTGAGCACAGACAGAAAGATGGAAAGACTGATTTAGCTAAAAATACTAAATGCCAATAAGTTTAAACATTTAGCAATATGGAGGTGACAGGAGGATGGAAAGACTGTCTTTATACAGGCATTGAAAAATGTAAAGCAATAGAGAGAATGATGGAAATGATGATTTCATTCAAAGGTTGAACAGTTTATACTATAGCAGACAGAAAGATGAAAAGTTTAGACCGTTTTAGTTCAGACAGTGAACAAGACACAAAAGACAGAAAGATGGAAAGATTGATATAGTTCATATAGTGAACACTACATAGCAGATTGATTTAGTTCAAAGAGTGAACTATAACAGACAGACAGGTGACAAGACTGATTTAGTTTCAACAATTAACACTACATAGTACATAGCAGACAGAAAGATGGAAAGACTGATTTAGTCAATGCAGTGAAAATTACATAGCAGACAGAAAGATGGAAAGACCAGTTTAGTTCATACAGTGAAAATTACATAGCAGACAGAAAGATGGAAAGACCAGTTTAGTTCATACAGTGAAAATTACATAGCAGACAGAAAGATGGAAAGACCAGTTTAGTTCATACAGTGAAAATTACATAGCAGACAGAAAGATGGAAAGACCAATTCAGTTCATACAGTGAAAATTACATAGCGCTCAGAAAGATGTTGAACAGTACATAGCAGACACACCGATGAAAGAACTGATCTAGCTTACAATTCATAGAAGATGGAAAGTTTAGAAAGATGGACGACTTCAGGGCTGGCAAGTGCTATGCTTTCGTCATGTAGCATGCTACAATTGTGTTGACAATGCTGCACTCATGAGGAAATGCAGTATCAAGAAAGTGTGTGTACTTTTTGATAATTGAAAGAAAATCATGCTTCATGGACTTAACAGCAGCTTAAACAAAATCAAGACAACATAGATCTTTAGACTTGTTTTGTATAAAAAAGAAAAAAAAAAAAAAAAGAAAGGCCAAGCTCAGTAAAGTAAAGAGAGGATGAAAAAGTAGAAGAAAAATTGTTATGAAACGATCTTGATTTTGCCGCCTCGTTCATAGGTTTCGTTGTCAGCCAGTTTGATTTTCTGTAGGTCAGGTCAAGACCTGGCGAGAACTAGCAAGATTTCGGTCTCATTAGTCCATCACCATGGTGTATACAAAGCAAAGTGCGACAGAGTGCTGATTTGCTGAGTCTGACTTGTCACATCGCATACAAGTGTTACGCTTGAATTTGGAATAGTACACATTGTTGCTTTTGAGATGATAGCAGCTCTGTGATCTAGTTCACTCAGTGAACAAACCATAGCTTAGAGAGAGATAAAAAGATTGATTTAGTAAATACAGTGAACACTACCTGGCAGACAGAAGATGGAAGGGCCGATGTAGTTCTAACGCTGAACAATGCATAATAGAAAAACAAAAGTACTGATTCAGCTAACAATTCATCGTAGGTAGAAAGATGGAAAGATTGGTTCGTCTCTAACATTGAACAGTGCATTGCAGACTATAAAATAGTTTGAGACTATAACACCAGCATTAAACAATAGTTTCTGGGCAAAGGCTGCATGAAAAATATGGGCATGGGCAGAGTGTCAGAGATGGGCAAGAGGTGAAGGGGATGGAAAATACAAGCAAAAGCTGGATGAAGAATATGGGCAAGGGCTTGATAAGAAATATGGGTAATGGCTGCATGAAAAATTAAAAAAAAAAAAAAAAAAGTACAAGCTCATCCACTTTCCTTGGAATAAAGTTCATTATCTTCAGATTCTCAGATTATTATTATCGTTGTTCTCGCTTTGATGCTGACCTCATTCATTTTTTCTTTTTGCGGTCACCAGTTGATGAACGCATGTATACATTTGTCAGCCTAAAGTTGCCAGAGGTTAGGAAACTGGGTCAGTGACACTGACAATATAACATTTTCTCTGTTCCGTTTTCTGGAAAGTCAGTCAGGTATTGAGTTTGTGTGTGTGTGTGTGTGTGTGTGTGTGTGTGTGTGTGTGTGTGTGACGTTGTTCCCTGCATGTACTGCTAAAGTCAGTTCCTTGGAGATTTTGTTGCATCATCAGACATTCTTCTCCCACCCCCCACCCCCCACCCCCCACCCCCCACATCAACATCAAGTCTTGTGACATAGCAAGATGAAATATTCATAGTGCTGATGTTAATGTACAGCCAGTGACATGAATATGGATCTGTTTTCCATTAAAAATGAGCACGAGGTTACATTTGATATCTGCTTTCTTTCTTTCTTTTTTGGTTTGTTTGGTTGGTTGTTTTTTTTTTTTGTTTTTTTTTTTTTTTTTTAATTCAAAAACTCCACCTGACTCTAGTTGAAGATGGAGAAAAATCATTAACTGGGTCACCAAAGACATGTTACTATTTTTTGCAAGTGAAACAAGGGTATCCTTGCAGGAAGAAAAGATAGACATGAAACATGCATCTGAGTTGTCATTTGACCTTTATGTTTTGATGAACACAAGATTTTACATTGATTTATGTGACAGCGCTTCATTCTGAAAATGAGAGCGAACATGAGTTGTTTTTTTCTCTGCCTCTGCCTTTAGAAATCAGAAATGATTCCATGATAACATAGTGGTGAAACTGGTCGTCTTTCCCTCTGTGTGTGTGTGTGTGTGTGTGTGTGTGTGTGTGTGTGTGTGTGTGTGTGTGTGTGCACGTGCGTACGCTTGCATGCATGCAGCAGCTAGTGTGTGAGTGTGTGTCACTGTGTGTGTTTGTTTTTGTGTGTGTGACTCTGTGTGTCACTGTGTGTTTGTGTGTGTGACTCTGTGTGTGTGTGTGTGCGTGTGTGTGTGTGTGTGTGTGTGTGTTTCCCTGCCTCCAGTCCACCTCATCTGAGGGCCTGAAGCAGGTCACATCATGGTTTTCCTGTCTATTCCCCAGCTCTTCCCTTGCCTGCTCCCCTCACTATCTCCCCCCCCCCCACCCCACCCCGCCACCCACCACCCCCACTCCCCCACCCGCCACCTTCTCCTTTTGATTCAAAGCCCTCCACTTAGAGGTGACACTGTCTTGGGTGAAAGAGAATAGTGTTTACTGATGGACACACAAAGGAAATGCTGTGCCACATGAGTGTGTGTGTGTGTGTATGCATGTGTGTCTGCGTGTGCGCGCACCCTGATCAGGGCCAACAAATTGGTGCCTGTGTGTCATTCTGTGTGTGTGTGTGTGTGTGTGTGTGTGTGTGTGTGTGTGTGTGTGTGTGTGTGTGTGTGTGAAATGTCTGAAGTGTTCAATCTGTCTTAAACACAATGTAGTATGCTGACTTATACATCAAATACAGCAGTGTCTGTGTGAGACAAAGGGCCAAGCATTCACATAATGTACATTAGTATGTATGTTGTTTTTTTTCCTGATGTAGACATCATTGACCTATCTTTAATTAGTATAAAGCCCCAAATAAATCGGTCCCAGCACATGGCTGAAGTTTACGTTTTGATTAGTATAATCCTTCACTTATCTCCTGAAGGCCCATTTTTTCTTCATTTTCATTGTCTTGAATGTTGTTCATCTTTGAATGTTGTTTGTCTTGCCTGCAGAAGACCAAAGAAGTCGAAAGGCGTCTTGTTTTGTCATGTGATTTGTCTCTTACCTTTGAGGGAAGAGTATTCTTTTCTTTTGTTTCTATTTTCGGCTGCAGTCATTTTACTTTGAAACTAAATTTTTTGTTCTGCCAAGTAAATGTACTTCAGCATGACTTGTCTTGAGCACAGCAACAATGATGTGCTTTAAAGCCTAGGCTGGCAGTTGCACAGGTTTGCCTGTCTGCAATTTTTTTTATTCTTGTCTTATGCTTCTTATTGGTGGGGGGCGGGGCGAGAGGGGGGGAATGAACTGTGTTCCTCTCTCCTTTATCTCTCTCTCTCTCACAAAGCCAATGCACATATACATACACATACATACAAATGTAGTGACTTGTTTCCATGTGGATAACCCACCCATTATTAAGCCATGGAGAGAAAAACCTGCCCAACAAGGAACCTAGCATTCATTTTCACTATTTCAGCTTAAGACAATATACTGACTGTCCATTTCAATACTTGTCAGCCAAATCAATTTGAAGTGTGTTGTGCTAAATTAGTATCTGCCTGAGCATCTTAAGAAATACGCTTTTGATGCTAAGACTTAAATATCGAAGTGCCACAGCATAATGTCATGCTGTGCATGTGCGTATGTGTCTGTCTGAGACTGTGAGAGAGAGAGAAAACGAAACAACTATATGAGATCTGATGGTTGGCTTTGTGAGTGAAGGTGGTGTTTGGTGTCACCGGATGAAACGTGTGTTACAGATGATGAAACCAGGGTGGTGCTGTCCACTACCAAGGATGACTATATCAATGCAAGCTGGATCAATGTGAGTAGCTTAGTGGCTTGAAAGCTGGAGCTTAACATTGTGTGACAGGACATTTTGAATTTATTGTGCTTTGACAGATCTTGTGCTGTCCACTCTCATATGCCAGACACAGTAAAATGGTGGGAATAGATATGTGCATCAGTTGTGATTGGTGCTGTTTTGTGTGTGTGTGTGTGTGTGTGTGTGTGTGTGTGTGTGTTTGTGTGTGTGTGTGTGTGTGTGTGAGTGAGTGAGTGAGTTCGTGCATGCCTGCATGCGTGTGTGTGTGTGTGTTGTGATTTCAGACAAAATTTGATGGTATCATAATCAATCCTGTCACTTCTGTACTAGACTGAATGCTGACAGGTAAATATACACTATAATACAGGGAGAGTTTCTGTTCTCTGTGTGAACTTTAAGTGAGTCAGTTCACACTGTCTCATTGGAAACAAGAGCAGACAAGGCAGTGAGTGCCACATGGTAATCTAATCTGTCTCCTGCGTCAGATCACAAGCAGACTGCAGTCACTAACTGATTGATGAACATTGTTCTGTAGCAGTCCCAGATGAATGTAGGTCTTTCACATATTTGTCTAAAGATCCAAACTCCCCTTCATCCACCATCTGTAATGCTAAGGAATTGATTTTGGATGCTCTGTCAGCTGTTGAAATTTAAGATGTTTTGTGAATAAGTCGTCCATTTATCTATGCCAGTATTAATGAAATTTAAGATGTTTTGTGAATGTTAATGTTATCCATGTATATATGCCAGTATTGTTTCTTTTGAACATACTGGAGCAAAGCATGTACAAATTTGAACTGTTCTTACAAATGGAAGCCAAGTCACTGGCACTAATTCAACATCAGCCCAGAAAGAGTTTTGAAGCTCAGTATGGATTACTTTCAGATTTTCGGTCCATTTGAAGAACAGTAATATTTATTGTTTGTAGAATTTTAGGAATGAAATTTCATATCTCCTTATTGACTTTAAAAACACCTTTTCCAAGCTGTTGCTTAAATCAGAGCCAGAGGCTTTGGCCCCCATTCATGAGAATGGGTCACAAACGAATAGTCGTGGAAGAGACTGACTGCTTTGTGAGTTCACCATGAGAAGTATTTGTGAGACCAGTCGGTGGTGTTCAGAAAAAGGCCGGCAGGCTGACCAGCAGAGGGTGACTGTGTGTGCAGGACCTTGCCCCATCGTGCCCCAAGTTTGTGGCTTCCCAGGCCCCCCTGACAGTCACCATGACAGACTTCTGGGCCATGGTGTATGAGCTGGGATCTGAGGTCATCGTCCAGATCACCAGCGAATATGAAACCAGCAAGGTAAAAGTTCATTTGTCTGTCTTTCTCCTGTACAGTTACTAGGTAAGGTAAAGGGATTATTTGGGTAAGTTTCCCTTTCTTTTGCGTCGTTGTCTGTTCGGTAGGGGGATGAGTAGTGTTGTGTATTTCCTATTCTTCGGTGTAATTACCAGTAAGATAAAGGGATTATTTGGATTGATTTGTCTCTCTTTCTTCTGCGTAGTTACCTGTAGGGTAGGGGGGATGATTTGGGTTGGTTTGTCTCCCTTTTTTTTCTGTGTAGTTATCTTCAAGATAAAGGGATGGATGATTTACGTTGGTTTGTCTCCCTTTCTTCTGTTTAGTTACTAGTAAGCGGATAATATGGGTTGGTTAGTCTTCATTTCTTCTGTGTAGTTACTAATAAATAAGCGGATAATATGGGTTGGTTGGTCTTGGTTTCTTGTGTATAGTTACAAATAAATAAATAAGGGGATGATTTGGGTTGGTTTGTCTCCCTTTCTCCTGTGTAGTTACTTTTAAGGTAAGGGGATGACTTGTGTTGGTTTGTCTCCCTTTTTTCTCTGTGGATACCAGTAAGCTTAGGGGGATGATTTGCGTTGATTTGTGTCCATTTTTTCTGTGTAGTTACCAGTAAGGTAATTGGATTATTTGGGTTGGTGTGTCTGCCTTTCTTTGTTTAATTACTAGTAAGGTAAGGGGATTATTTGGGTTGGTGTGTCTGCCTTTCTTCTGTTTAGTTACTTGTAAGGGGATGATTTGGGTTGGTGTGTCTGCCTTTCTTCTGTTTAGTTACTTGAAAGGTAGCAGAATCATTTTGGCTTAACTTGTCTCCCAGCAAGAAGGTTATTTGAATTCCTTTTTTTCCCGTTCTTATGTATAATTATAAAGGAAAGTGATGGTTTGGATTGTTTGTTTTCTTCTCTTCAGTGCAGTTAACCCATAAGGTAAGGGAATGATGTGGGTTGTTTTGTTTCATGTAATTTGTTTTCCATCTTTAAACCATAATTAGACCCAGTGTTGTCTCTTTTGGTCCTAACTTATACTGCATTGCAGCTCGGTGTTTGACTTTTAAGGTGTTGATAAGATTTCCTGTATTCCCTCTGTATGTAGAGGTCCCACTTTGTGTCACATTTGTCAAGCTGGGGCTGATGAACAAGAGAGAGAAACTTACGGAAATAAGAAGGCCCGCAAGGGTCTGACATTTTCATTCTTCTTCTTCTACGTACGCAGGCTGATACTCCTGTGGACACTCCCAATATGAACAGACAAGTATTAATCCCATCTACCCAACAAAGGGAGTGGAGTTTTGTTTGACTGTTTTTTATCCCGCCATTAAAGCAGCCATACTCCATCTTCGGGGAAATGACATTTTCATTTATTTGGGGTCGCTTTATATTCAGTTAACATTTCTCCACAATCATGGTATGATTTGTTTTATCTGCAGTGGAAAATGTGTGATGTCTTTGTAAATTTATATAAAGATCTGTTACTGTGGAAATGTGATGGTTATTTAATTTGCTGTTTTCGAACAATGTCACTTGCTTAAATCAGAGTTAGTGGTAAAACCATACTGTCTGTTTGCTCCATCTGGCAAGATGTAATAATAAATGGCCTTTTCCTGTTGGTGAATATTTATAAATACCTCTCTTCCTGCTGGATAGAAATCGCTTTGCCTTCAAATTTCAGTTTTTACTGATTTCTTCATGGTAGCATTCCTGCAGATACCAAATTGTTTTTTTTTTCTCTTTTTTTCTTTCAGAGCACAAGACAGTATTTGAACGCTTAAAAAAAAACCTGTTACTTTTTTTTTTTTTTTTAATGGTTCAAAAAAGCTCTTCAGATCTAATTCCCATCAAATTTTGTGTTAAGATATAATTAAGGATTTAGTTTGTAATGTATGTGTGTGGCTTGCAAGATGGTTGGTTGAAACGTATGTGATACCTTCAGGTAGAAATACCTCACCTGGTGGACGTGCTATGTGTACAGATAAGCTGACTACTGTGTTTCTGTGCTGGACAGAAGTTCCCTGTGTACTTCCCCACGGAGAAAGGCCAGCAGATGGAGCAAGGTCCCATGATTGTCACCCTCCAGTCCGTCAAGTATCGGCAGTTGTGGACAGAGCGCAACATTTACCTCAAACACAGCCAGGTACACTCCTCATCCTGTCCATGGTTTTGTGGGGGGTGGGGGGAGTTGTTATATTATTTACACAGCATCACTCTCAAATGCAGCCAGGAACAGCCCGCATCCTGTCCAAGGTCTGTGAGGGGAAGATAGGAGGTAGAAGGAGGAGAAAGGAAAGGGGGGAACGTACATTTTATTTACACAATGTCTGCTTCAAACACAACCAGGTACACCCCACATCCAAGTCAGCCTTTCAAGACATTTCTGTGAATGAAAAGTTCCCACAAAAGTCTGGTATGACTAATGAAATGCTGATGCTTGTTTAGACGCTAGGGACACCTCCATTCATGTTTTACTTGAGTAAGTCTGTGCAAAGACAAATACTGTGAAGTTGTGTCTAGTAAGGTATGCAGATGCAAGAGGTTTAAGGTCATGCTGAAAGGGGGTGTTGCTATTTGTGTTAGATTTGGAATCTGGCAGAGAAGACGTGGGAGGGAGTGTGACTGCTGTTGAAACTAGTAATATGTTTTTAGGTTTGGAATATTTCAGAGGAATATAGAAATGGATTATGTTGATACAGTTGTGACATCATTGGATTTGCAATGTGAAAGAGGGACTATAGAAAGTGTGCTCTGCTGGTCTGACATTTTTAGGTTTGAAATACAGTTGAGGGAAAAATGAGGAGAAATAATGGTTTGCCTTTATTCATCTGTTTTTGCGCAACTGACACTCTGTACCAGGGAGGGGGGAGATACATATATGCAAACATTTGTATGTATAAAAGAAAAGTTACCCACATTCTTCAAGCAGTGTGCATGTATTTTTGCAGACCAAACAAGGCAGGACAGTGATTCACCTGCAGTTCAAGACCTGGCCTGTCAGGTAAGCTGATAAAATACCTTACAACATCGGTTTTCTGTTCGTTGACACCTGTGTTCTGTCTCATATTTTGTTGAACCTTGGTGTCGGTACACAACTGTACAAGACTTGCAGGACTGTCTCTGTTTTACTACTGATCTTCATTTGGTTGAGTGACTCTTTAGGTCTGCAGTAAGATACTTTGGTATACTGGAAGGAGAGTGGAAGTTGGAGTGACACATGATTCTCGCACAGTGAGTGTGATGGCTCAGATTTGAGCAGAGGAGACCAGCTGGTGAAAGGAGCATATCCAGAGAAAGTTATTAGCAGATAGTAAGCATTACAGTGTTGTGTCATCTTTTCTTGTAATAGCTGTTTCTCTGCCATGAAATTCCAGAGTGCTAATGACCATATATCCAGATAACAGCTGTGTAACTCTAGGCCATTTCAGTTCTTATGACTTGTCTCTGTATAACATTGTCATAACTCAGAGCCACTCCATTCTTATGACTTGTCTCTGTATAACATTGTCATAACTCAGCGCCACTCCAGTTCTTATGACTTGGTCTCTGCATAACATTGTCACAAGTCAGTCCTACTCCAGTTCTTATGACTTGGTCTCTGCATAACATTGTCATAAGTCAGTCCTACTCCAGTTCTTATGACTTGGTCTCTGCATAACATTGTCATAAGTCAGTCCTTCTCCAGTTCTTATGACTTGGTCTCTGCATAACATTGTCACAAGTCAGTCCTTCTCCAGTTCTTAAGACTTGGTCTCTGCATAACATTGTCACAAGTCAGTCCTACTCCAGTTCTTATGACTTGGTCTCTGCATAACATTGTCATAAGTCAGCCCTACTCCAGTTCTTATGACTTGGTCTCTGCATAACATTGTCACAAGTCAGTCCTTCTCCAGTTCTTATGACTTGGTCTCTGCATAACATTGTCATAAGTCAGTCCTACTCCAGTTCTTATGACTTGGTCTCTGCATAACATTGTCATAACTCAGAGCCATTCCATTCTTATCCCACATGGTCTCCGGATAGCAGTGTCAATATCCATTCTTGTGCTAATGTCTCAGTACCTGGATAACAGTGTCTTAACTCATGGCTATTCCTGTGCTGTGTCAGTATCTGAACAAGTACGTAATAATCATAGCCGATCTAGTGCTGAAATTGATGTATGTCCTTTTTTTCAGTGGTTTCCCGGAGGAAGTTCAGCACATCGTCCGTTTCATCTCGGAAGTCCACAGTTTCTACCAGCAGCAGCGCAGCCTCCTGAAGCCAGTCATTGTGCATTGTGGGTAAGTCCCGTAACCTCAACCACCCTCAGCTGCTGAAGTTATTTGAAGCGTACACCTCTGTGGAATCAGATGGATATAACATGATTTTTACTTGGGTTCCCAGCCATGTGGGCATTCGAGAGGCAAAGAAGTGGTTAATGAACTTGCCAAGAGTGCCACAAAGAAAGAGTTGAGGCGATTGCCTGTCCCTGAAACCCAAAACCCAGGCTTATGTCAGAGACCTTTGGCAAGGGGAATGGAACTCAGACAGATAACAAATTATTTAAAATCTGTCCAAACCTGAAAGAGTTTTTACTATGTTCCTGGGGGTTGTAAAGGAGAAACAGTTACCGGCCACTCCTTTTGCACCCATTCTTGTCTTTTAAGAGGTGAAGAAGCTCTATGATGCATTCCATGTCATGTACCACAGTGAAACGTATTCATTTAGAGTCTTGGGATTTGCATAATGTGAGACATAAACACTTTACAGCAGACTCCATGAAAACCTTGTTCAGAGATGTCCCACGTGATGTGATCCTTGAATTTCTGAAAGACATTAAAATTTTTCATCTGATCTCAGATTTTATGGAGAACAGATTTTTAACAAAATTTCTGGTGTGGTTTTCGGTGTTTTTTTTAAAGGGTTGGGTGAATGAGAGTTTTTTTTTTCTTTTTAATCATGACTTGTGAGTTGACTTGAACGTGGTGACACCCTTGACATGGCCTTTTGCGGTCGGCTGACTATAAGCAACATTACTTACCTTGTGTTACCCTTCCTGATGCAGCTGTGTGGTGTGTGTTTGTGTGTGTGCATGCACTTGCATTTGTGTGTATGTGTGTGTGTGTGTGTGTGTGTGTGTGTGTGTGTGTGTGTGTGTGTGTGTGTGTGTGTGAACATGTGTGCTTGAGTGCTTTTGTGTTTCTACATGTACTTATCCACATGCACATTGTGCATACATGCCTACCCTATGGAACTTCTGTATTTTCTACAGGAATTTTTTTTAAAATGAAGTAGCTATGGCAATTACGGAAATTTTTTCGTTACGGTAAAAAGATTTTTCAACAAAATTTACTGAAAACGATCGCAAGTTGAAGCAGACAGTGCTTTTGAAAGCAGAAGCAGAACACTGAATGGTAAAAGGGACGTAAAGCCCTGTCTTCATCAAGCAGACGAATAGCATATGTCTCCAACAGCTTCTGCTATAGAGGGACGTAAAACTCAGTTATTCAAGCAAATGATGCTTTTGAAAGCGGAAGTACTAAACCGGATATCGCAAGTAATTGAAGTTTCGAGAAACATGGCGTCTAATACAAAGAGAGAGCGAATGGATGTGACTGGTGATGCCGATGAACCTGCATCAAAAAAGCGTCAGCCGTCACAGAAGTTCCTGGACAAATACAGTGGCAAATTTCCCTTCATTGTGAAATTGGCTCTGACGATTCAAAAGCAGAGTGCGTGATTTGTGACAGTGCATTTTCTGTAAAACATGGCAGTATAGACGACATAAACAGACACATTGAAGGTCAGTGTCACGAAAAGAATGCGGCAGCTTTGGAAAAGAAAACGAAAGAAAACAAAACTCTGAAACCGATAACGGGGTTTTTTTGTTTTTGTTTTTTTTTGCAGCAAATGTGACGTTGAAAGAAACCAATCGTGAACTTGACGTACAAAAGAAAAAAAAAAACATGCTACTGACTTTGAGTCCGTGCTACTGAAATTTGAAACCAGTGCTACTGAAATTCATTTTTAGGGGTAGGCATGTATGATTGTGATCATTCGCAAATGAATATCAGTGAAACAGGTATCCCAGTTCCATAAGCTACCAACCTTCCCAATTTGTTTTCCTGAAATTTCAGTATTTTGAATATCATTCCCCAAATCCTGAATTTGGTGTAAAAGTCCGAATCAGAATTTTTTTTTTCTTGTGTATGGGGTTCGGGGAATCATTCTGGGAAAGAGCTGTTCAAATGTGAACAGAATGAATCAAGATAATGTTCACAGATGTCAGCAGTGATATGTCATGAACAATACGTTTTCTCTGTAAAACCCTGTTTTGATGAGCAGAAGGAGCAAAGAGTCAAAATGCTCTAGGTTGCAAGCCACAATGCCATTTTATATCCCTTGGCTCCAGATTTTTTAGACCTGGAGACTGGCAGCTACGCAATCCGCCTTACACAGATATTAGAAGCAAAATAAAAAGAGAATGTAGAAAAGTAGAGAAGCAGGACATGACCACTCAAGGGTGTGTTGCAGCAGTATGTATATGTGCACAGCTGTTGATATTAATGATAATGTGTAATGTTCTGAGGTCATCGGTGTCAAAAGGGATGTCTGTCGTCTTCACTGTACAGAAGTAGTGAGATTTTGGAGTTCATGGGTTAAACTTTTCCATATTTAGACGGAAAACAGTTTTTATATACTTGTTCCAGACAGGAATCCTTTTTCTATTATTAAGAAAGAAGAAAAAAAAATTTGGCCATAGCCTGTGCATTTCATTTTCGCTTGATGCAAGGAATCAAGTTGTTCGCCGGAATCAGAAGTGCTGTTTTGGTAGTTAGAAAGCCCTTTAATCAGTGCTTTTTTCCTGACCCTGACTGGAAGAGGAATGACTAACTCTGGCGTGGACTTCACATCCACGGTGACCTGTAGGCCTGGTTTTCAAAATGCCATGTGTGAAAGAAAAGTTTGATGTGGCTCGTCAAAAGCAAGTCGTGGACTGGCTTAACGAAAAAGATGTCAGTGGAATTGAAGTGTTGTTGCCATTCATATCAGAAAGTTGCAGGCGGTAATCCAGAGTCAGGCATCCTCCCTCATGCTCGAAAGAAGTCAAAGGAAAAAAAGATTGAGCACACCAACCATCTAAATATTCAGAATTATGCAGGTTAGGAAAGTGTGTGATGGAACAGTATTGTTCAAAATCAAGTATTTTCATATTGATACAACACTATACAAGTGTGAAGTTGCATTGGTGAAGTCTAGCAGAGAGAGGCCCCCATTTTGTCTATCTTGATTAGCCTGGTGTTCTCTTTTGGAGAAGCCATTTTTTCATTGAGAACACCTGTAATTAACTAAAGCGGATCCTCTAAACTGTGAGTATGCCCCCACCCATGCAGATTATCTCCCATCTTCCTTCCCCTCTCCCCATCCCTCATGCTGACACAATCCTCACACACCTCCTGACTGACACAGATGACTGATTTAATCATAACATGACGTAATAATACGTTCATTCTCTGATTCATATGTAGAATTTCCTGTGACTGAATCTAGAGTTGATGTAAAGAGAGAAGGTTCTAGAAGCACCAGCATGTGGAAGGAAGGTATGTGAATTGGGCCAGTTATTTAGAGGAAAGTGTAATGTGTGTGTGTGTGTTCCCAACAGGAACGGAGTGGGCAGGACAGGAGCCTTCCTGATGATCTACACAGGCATGCAGGAAATGCTGCATGGCAACGGCCTGATTGACGTGCCGGCCCTGGCCAAACGCATGCTGCAGAAACGCAAGAACCTCATCCACAAGAAAGAGCAGCTCAAGTTCTGCTATGATGCCCTGCTCTGTTTTGCTGAAGACTTTCTGAAGAAACGTGAGAAAATAAAAAAAATGCATACATTCATACTTATTCACTGATCCAGCATTTATGAACAGCATTTGCACTTTGAATACGAAACGGTTTTGAAGTTGTTGTTTGTTTTTTTTTGTAAAAGAAGAGCTCAGGAAGCAGGTTTCCAGAGAAGATTTAAAAGAAAATGCCAGAGGTCCCTCATGTCCTCATGATTTCATGGATTTCACCAAAAGTTTGAAATAGAAATCTGGGGGGAAGGGGGGGGGGGGGGGGGGAACTGTTTTCAAAATGCATGCCCTGGTAATTCCTTGCTCGGTTATTGAAATAGAAGTCAAAAGTGCCGCTGGTTGGTGATGCCATGTTTGCAAGTCAGGCATTTCTTTGGAAACTGATTAATGTGTAATGTAACAAAATGTTTGATATGTGGGCATTATTGCATAGGAAGTGAAGCACAGTATTAAGAGATTATTGTTTTGAAAATCATGTGTTTTACTTGTGAGTGATTGTGTTTGATAAACAGTTCATTGCTTTTCCTGCCTGCAGGAAATATCTTGGTGCAACATCCACATTTCGAAAAGAAAGCGAAGATCTCGGAGCCAGTACCCACCACGGCCAGTTCCGACGACATCGTGTTGGGCTCCGTGAACCTGCACACCCTGCAGCAGACGGTGGGCCGCCTGCACGTCCACGGGGACGGTGAGAAGAGCAGTGCCCCTGCTTCAGAGCACCCAGCCCAGCTGCCCCAGCAACCTAAAGACACACAGCCCCTGTCCAGCCTGCCTGACCTGGTCCAGCAACAGTCCCGCACTGAGGCCACCCTGGGGCAAGGGGGTGGGGGGACAAGGAGGAGGGTCAGCCTCCGGCATTCCTTTCACTCCCCAAGGAATGGGAGGTTCCACTGATGGAAGAGCCGAGCTGAGCAGGACCCACAGTCGCTCAGGGTCCAACGCTTCACTGCAGAGCCTGCCTTCCCTGACCGAGTCAGGATCATCCCGTGCTTCACCGCAACACCCGGCTCCCTCCTTCTCCCACTCGCCATCTCCGTCGTCCAGTGTTGGGGCGGGGGGCGTGTCTCAGACCTTGGCTGACCTCCAGGATCCCACCAAGTTCACCATTGGCAAGGGAGAGCAGAAGAAGCGGTTCAGCAAGGCCAGTTTTGAGAAGAAGGTGTCCGGATCAGGGCTGGAGGTCAAGCAGGATCCTGCTGACCCGCTCAGTTCACTGGACGCCATGTGGACTATCCATAAGTCTGATCAGTCCGAAAAGTAACTGCTTTGTGTCAGCTCCCTTTCAGCATTGACGCCAGGTGGACTGTCTTCAAGCTGGAAATATTTACAATAGTGACGTGTGTCTGCTCTTTACCAGAATGGATGTAGTGTGGAGAAATCTGGAAGCCATATGAATTAGAACTACAACAAGAAAAAGTTTGCGGAAAAAAAAACAAAAAAGTAATTTACTTGTGTTGACTATTGGAATGGACGCTACGTGGAATAAGTGGAAGCTGCATCTGTCGAAGAGGGACTGTTTTGCACTGGCTGTTAAAATGGGCTTGAGGAATACCATTGGGCTTTGAATTTAAGACTTTAATTGAAAGTGTCAGTATAAACACTCTGCTATATTAAAACAATGGAAATGTCAGAACCAGGGCATTGTACCTGTTCATTCAAAGTTATTTCCAGTTTTTATACAAGAGGAATGAAAACTCCATTATTGCTCACACAGATGATTTTTTTTTTTTTTTTTTTTTTTTTTTTTTTTTTTTTTTTGCTTTCACGTTGATTATTACAAGAATGAAATTTTTCATGTCCTGGTTTTCACTTTTTTTTTCACTGAAATTTTGCACCTTTCTTTTTTTTTTTCTTTTTCTTTTTTTTTTTGTTATTGGGGAGAGGGTGTGGGGCTAGGGGAGGGGGGATTCAATGTGGCATTCACTTCCTGATTTGAACTCTTCTTGTTTGACGGTGGTACAAGTTAGCGTGAAATATATCAGTGACAAACTGTAATATTTTGAATATAAAAGACATTCCAGAAAACAAAGCAACTTTTTTTTTGAGGAGCATCATGTTATTTGTCTTTTTTCGTCTTTTGTATATTTCCATTCTAAATCTTTCCGCCTCTCTAACACACATGTACAAACACACACACTCAAACACACACACACACACACACACACACACACACACACACACATATATATTTTCTCTTTGAATAGTAAGCTTCTGCTGTACAATTGAATGCTTTGCTCCCTCCTGTCAAGCAACAGTCAGTCAGTCCTGAATGAATATTGTTCTTGAATGCTGAACTGTGATTGGTCATCCTTGGTTCACTTTTCTACCAAACATAGAAACAACAAGGAACAAACACGGCCCTTGTGGACATGTGAGGGACTTGGCCGAAAAAGTTTGTTCACTGTCCCAGCCTTTTGAAGTGCTTGTTTTCCTCTCAGCCTTCTGGGTAACTGTGCCCACAAGAAAGGTTTCCATTGATGCTCAAAGGTGATTCAAGTATTGTGATCTGGAACAGTCAGCTGTCATGTGGTTCTAATCTCTGTGTGTTCCTGATCAGAAAAGCAAAGTGCAGAGCTCCAGGCAAAGCTGGGATACCACAGATCCTTGAGTAAAGAATGTGGCTATGGTAGCTTTGGACACGGTAACATATGCAGTAATGTCTTTGGTGGTGAACCACCGAGTGCTAGCTGAGGAATAAAGAACAGAAGAAAAAGACTTTACTGCACTCACAACCAGGCGGACAGGAAGCTGGGCCCTACCAGAAACCTTGCAGGCCAACTTTAAACGTTAACTATCAATTTTTTTTTAGGTGTTTGTTTTTAAACTGAATGTTCATGTACCAACCTAATTATTTTTATCACAGCACTTGACAAACATCTGAAGCAGGGGAACTGGTTGTTTTTGTTTTTTTTAATCTACCATAGCCACATTCCTTCCTCATACTAGTTTCATAATTGTATATAAAGTTTGGCGCCATGACTTGATTTTAACGAGGTCATCAAGTTGTTTCAGGATTGGTTGAGTATTGGAAAGAAGGCTATTTTTGACTCGGTGTCAACATTGAAGAGCTGATGTAGATGCAAGCCAAGAAAGGGGAGCTGTAATGTTTGTGGTTTTACTGTTTAATGGCATTATGTTTTTAAGTCTTCTGGGAAAATGTTTGCATTTTGTGAAATGAGGATTAAAATGCTTTTTTTCTGCACATGTGTTTTATGGACGGCTTTTCACCTTGAATATGTGTGTTATTTTTAAAAAAGTGAAATTGGCTGGGCAAGAAATGTGTATAAAGATGTACATTTGACAACTCCAATTGTAAAATTTTTATTAATTTTCTGTAACTATACTAAAGTTGTGTTTTGTGTAACTGTAAAAATTTGCTGTGCGTGCAGTTAATGATCACCGATTTCTCAAGCACAACCAAGGTCATTCATTGATCGTTGCATAAAGTTTGTATGCAAGACATTCTGATATTTATACTCTGACAATCTTAGTAGTTACAGATTTTAGTGCCACATTTTAACGACTGTCATTGAAACATCACAGAACTAAAAGATATGTACATGACTTTCTTTTAAAAAAAAAAAAAAAAGAGGGGGGGGGGGGGTATGAAGAGTGAAAAACATCAGTTTTTTTTTTTCCTCATGTGATATGGTAGGAGGGGAGAAAGACGGGTCAGAGGAGGAGTGGGAATGAGGGGAGGGGGATCTTGTTCAGGTTCCAAACAGGTTCCAAACTCAGGACTGAGAGTGTGATTTTTGGATGAAGAGAGGTGAAAAGATGTCAGTCCCCATGATTCACTCAGGACTTCATAGCACTTATGTAGTAGGAAATTGTATTTAAAATCTCCTCTCTCTCTCTTTCTCTCTCTCTCTTCTCTCTCTCTCTCTCTCTCTCTCTCTCTCTCTCTCTCTCTCGTGACTTTGTGTTGAGATAAATTTTGTGTTTTCTGTGATAATATAGAGAGAATCTGTGCTGTAAGTCTGTGTCTAGAACTTTTTGCTATTGTGTTAAAAGACATTAGAAACTGTGTGTTCCCTCTCTCTCTGTCTCTCTGTCTCTGTCTCTCTCTCTCTCTCTCTCTCTCTCTCTCTCTCTCTTCTCAGTCTCTGTCTCTTTCTGTCTCTCTCTCTCTCGTTCTCTCTCACTCTGTGTGAGATATGCTGAAAAAAAATTTTTTTCATCCCCCTCCCCTCTCTCTTTCTGTCTCTTTCTGTCTGTCTGTCTCTGTCTCTCTCTCTCCCTCTCTCTTTCTCTCTCTCTCTCTCTCTCTCTCTCTCTCTCTAAGATCAAACAGCTTTTCTGGCTCAACGAAATTCCTTCTACCATACCCACGCATTGATCTACACAAAACAAGCCTAGCTTACTCTGGACCATATGTCTGGAACTGGCTTCCACCGAAATCTACAAAACATGAATACTTTAAAACTTTTCAAGGAACATTTGCATAAACATTTTATGTCTCAGTAATTTAATTATACAGTTACAATGATCAGCGCCCATTCGCAAAGTCTTCTGTGCACCATACTTTGAATAAATCGTCTAAACATAAAACCTACTCCGTTAAAATCGCTCATCCCCACTCCCACTCTGTCTACCATCCCTTTTCTCCTCCCCCTACCTACCATTCTCTCTTCCCCACCCTCCTCTGACCTCTCTCTCTCTGTTAGTTTTGTATGTTTGTAAATTTCCTTCTGTTTTACCATCTCCCATCTCATTAGAACTTTTATGAATAGCTTGCTTATCATTGTAGAATTAAATTACCATGTTGCTATGTTGAATTGTCAGTATGAATAATATGTGATGAAATAATGTATGCATGACAAGGACAGATTGTAAGACTAGGCTTTGGCCTAAAATCTTCATCCTTGTGTATTAGAGATCAATCAATCAATCAATCAATCAACCTCTCTCTCTCTCTCTCTCTCTCTCTCTCTCTCTCTCTCTCTCTCTCTCTCTCTGTCATGTAGTGTAGAAAAAAAAAAATTATTTTCATCCATTTCCCTTCTTCTCCTTTCATTTAGTGATCACAGTCATCAACTGGATCATTAAATCTAGAGAAATGCAGAGATGATCTTTAAAAAAAAAAAATTCAAAAAACGTAACAAGAAAAAGAAAGACAGACAGAACTGTGATTCATTGTGTGAGAAGCCATTGACATAGTGTCGATGAGCGTTTTCTCAGCAGTGTCCAGGGATATTATCCTGAGGGGAAAGAAGTACTGCAGGTACTGTGCTGTACACTGGGATGTGGCCGACAGTTTGCTTCACTGACCAGACTGTGCAGGGTGAAGAAATCTTTTCTGAATCGGTGCAGTACACACCAGACCTGAGTGAAGTCTGTTCTGGATCTGTGTAGTTCACACCAGGTAGTGAAGTCTGTTCTGGATCTGTGTAGTATACACCAGGTAGTGAAGTCTGTTCTGGATTTGTGTAGTATACACCAGATGGTGAATTCTGTGTGTAGTGCACACCAGGTAGTGAAGTCTGTTCTGGATCTGTGTAGTTCACACCAGGTAGTGAAGTCTGTTCTGGATCTGTGTAGTACACACCAGGTAGTGAAGTCTGTTCTGGATCTGTGTAGTACACACCAGGTAGTGAAGTCTGTTCTGGATCTGTGTAGTTCACACCAGGTAGTGAAGTCTGTTCTGGATCTGTGTAGTATACACCAGGTAGTGAAGTCTGTTCTGGATCTGTATAGTACACATCAGGTAGTGAAGTCTGTTCTGGATCTGTGTAGTATACACCAGGTGGTGAATTCTATGTGTAGTTCACACCAGGTAGTGAAGTCTGTTCTGGATCTGTGTAGAACACACCAGGTAGTGAAGTCTGTTCTGGATCTGTGTAGAACACACCAAGTAGTGATGTCTGTTCTGGATCTGTGTAGTCCATACCAGGCAGTGAAGTCTGTTCTGGATCTGTGTAGTACACACCAGGTAGTGAAGTCTGTTCTGGATCTGTGTAGCATACACCAGATGGTGATGCCTGTTCCTGATCTGTGTAGTACACACCTGGTGATGAAGTCTATTGTGGATCTCGCTAGTACACACCAGATGGTGATGTCTGTTCTGGATCTGTGCAATACACACCAAGTAAGGGTTGATCCCAGTCTACTGTTCCTCTTCCACCTTGTTGATTGGGCCACTCTTTTTATGAAAGGATATCTTAAATGAGGCAGAAAACAGTCAACAGTAAATAACGAACAAGTTTGCTGCCGTGATAAGATCATTATATGCTCATAACTCCGAACAAATGCTGTTTACACCACCATATTGCCTAGCAGAAATGCCACACAGAGCACACCGAACAAACAAGGAGACATCCTCAAAAAAGGACGTTCCACGCTCACCCTTATACCCTGTACCTGATACATGTACCCCACAACAACAACATCAAGGGATCAAGAGTTACCTCACATGTTCACTTCCAATTAGTCATTGTTAATCAGATGGACTGAATAGTTTCTGAAGTACCTCATTACAAAGTGGGCTGCTCAGCGTCAATGGCTTTCAACTGCTTTAAATGTCATAGTGTGTATGTGTCAATCCCAGTGTCTGCATACAGGAAAGTATCGGCAGATATGATTTACAGGGTATTTGATTTTTTCATGTGCCAACCTTCTAGGTTCTGTTAAAGACATCTAGAGTTTTGGGCAACCTTTTTGCACAGGTTGATACTGTGGCCATCTCAGCTTAAGTTGTTCTTGACTGTGACCAGGACTTGGCGCTGGTGACAGTGTACAGAGAGTGCGGCATGAAGTGGTGGTAAGGGACTCCTCTGTGCTGGGTCATTGGCAGAGTGGTGCATTTTCCAGGCTTCTGTTATGGGTTACTTACAGAGTGGTGGTGTTTTCCAGGCTTCTGTCATGGGTTATTGGCAGAGTGGTGATGCTTTCCAGGCTTCTGTCATGGGTCACTGGCAGAGTGGTGGTGTATTTTCCACACTTATGTCATGGGTCACTAGCAGAGTGGTGGTGTTTTCCAGGCTTTGGTCATGGGTCATTAGCAGAGTGGTGTTTTCCAGGCTTCTGTCATGGGTCACTGGCAGAGTGTGTTTTCAAGGCTTCTGTCATGGGTCACTGGCAGAAAGGTGTGTTTTCCAGTCTTCTGTCCTGGGTCACTATGGCAAAGCAGTGTGTTTTCCAGGCTTCTGTCATGGGTCACTGGCAGAATGGTGTGGCTTCCAGGCTTCTGTCCTGGGTCACTGGCAGAATGGTGTGTTTTCCAGGTTTCTGTCATGGGTCACTGGGAGAGGGGTGTGTTTCCCAGGCTTCTGTTGCGGGTCTGACAGAGGTATGTTTACCAGCGTGGACAGACATCTCACACCTCTTCTCCTACACAAGAAGTTGGTCGAGGTCTTGTCAGCGTTTTGGTCTTCTGGACTAGCAATGACCCTGTAGCAGGCTGCATCATCTGCAAACAAGCATGACTCTGATCATAGATACGTAACTGTCGGTGAGGTGTGTTTAAGCATGACTCTTGACCTGACTCTGGCAAACTTGAACACGCTGCATTCACCCCCCCTGCCTGTTTCCTGTCATTCAAGAACTGGTGTAAGTTGGTGCAGGGCGTGGGTTCATCTTAAGGTTTTAGCGAATTTGAATGTAACAACTGGACGCAAACAATTAGTGAACAGGACCACGTTATTAGTGTCTGCCCAGTGCGACAGTGTCAGGTTATAGGCTGAACAGGTATACCAGCACAGGTGTTGATTTTTTTTTTAAATTGTATTATGTAGAAGTCAAACGTATGTGTTAGGGGGGCTATGACAGACATTATTGATGGTTAGGGAAAAACTCCAGCATAACTCTGTCAGTTTGCCATCTTTGCTCTTTTTCCTCCAACTACTGGTCAGTGAACTTGAGGAGCTGCATCTCACCTGACCTCTCTTCTATAACGCTGTGGTTGCCAAGATGATCTGTGATGGTGCTAGTCAAGGTGTGCCGTAGTACATGGCAGCATTGTGGTGATGGTCTGTAATGGGCGAGATGTTTTAGTTCTTTTTTCCTTTTAACCCTGGAGTGACACCATCTGTACAGTCTACTGAAAGAGTATTACCGTTTATTGCAGACTGAAATATGATTGTGAGTGATTGTGCAATATGGCTGACCAACTCCTTCAGGACCAGTTGATTGTGAGTGATTGTGCAATATGGCTGACCACTTCCTTTAGGACCAGCAGACCGATGCTCTCTGGTCATTGCCAGGTTTTAGGAGTAGGTGACTAGTTTCTTCACACCCTGTGTGCTGATGCCGATCATGTGTATGTGAGTGTGTATGTATATCTCTTTCTTTCATGAACTTTTGCTTTGTCTTTAAACTCTGTTTGTCTCTGTCTTAGATGTTGTGTGAAAAAAATATAAACTCTCTCTCTCTTTCTCTCTCTCTCTCTCTCTCTCTCTCTCTCTCTCTCTCTGTCTCTCTCTCTCAGATGTGTAAAAAGAAAATGTCAACTCTCTCTCTCTCTCTCTCTCTCTCTTCTCTTGTTCTGCCCTGTACTTATATATTACAGTCTCCAGGAAGTATGATGAACATGTGAACCTCGCTGTTCTGACTGTATGTCAGATATATTACAAACTAGCAGTTGTACATCCTCATTCATGGCTTTCAGCGTCATTCGGTTTGGTTAGGTTTTTGTCTGTTTATTTATTTGTTTGTTTTTGCTGTCATTTTTCAGGTCTTTGATAATTGCATTGTGGCCTTGCTGTTGCTTTAAAAGTGTATATGTGTTTGGCCTCATATACTCAATCATGTCAAACTCTTTGAAAAGCTATGAACAGTTTGCCAGCTCCGTTTAGCCCATTTTAAAGTATGCTTTGTGTAATAGTGAACTGTTGAGAACTTTCTGGAAAAGAATAAAATTCACTGACTATTTTGGCTGTGTTCAACCACACTTCTGTAATCGGTTATTCACTTTTGTGAGATGGTCAGTTTATGAATCTTTTTGACACAGCCCAGCCACCCTCTTCCTTTCCTACCCCATCCTCCGCCCCCCCCCCTCTCTCTCTCTCTCTCTCTCTCTCTCTCTCTTTTCTATTTCCACCTCTCTGTCTCTCTTCTCTCATTTTCTCTGTCTCTCTGACTGATCTCTCTGTCTCTCTCTCTCTCTGGTTCCCCCTTCCCTCCCTCTTGTTCTCTCTCTTTCCCTCTTTTCCTGTATGTGTTTCTCTCTGCTCTCTGTTATCCCTTTGTGTCTTCTCTCACTGTGTATCAGCCCCTCGTTGTCCTCTCTCTCTCTCTCTCTCTCTCTCTCTCTCTCTCTCCCTCCCTCACTCCCTCCCTTTTCACGATTTTTTTCTTTTGTTTTCTTAATGGTTGCAAAAGTAGGCCTATCTTCAGATGTTGTCAGTGGCTCGTGTTCCTTCGCAGCATGTTTGTTACAGTTAACATACAGTCTGAAACCACATGTGAAATGGTCAAACAACTCTCAGATGAAAAAACACAGTCCGTAGCCACATGATGTGAAATGGATCAACAGCTCTCAGCATGAATGAAAGCAGTGTGTAACCATGTAGAATGGATTTGACAACTTTCAGTGTGAATTAAAACATGCTGTGACCACATGTCACTGCATGTAACAGCTTTCAGTTTGAATTTTTAAAAAGTCTATAAACACATGTCAATACATGTAACAGCTTTCAGTTTGAATAAAAACAGTCTGTAACCACATGCCAATACATGTAACAGCTTTCTGTTTGAATGAAAACAGTCTGTAACCACATGTCAGTGCATCTAACAGCTTTCAGTTTGAATAAAAACAGTCTGTAACCACATGTCAATGGATGTAACAGTTTTCAGTTTGAATAAAAACAGTCATCTGTAACCACATGTCAATGCATGTAACAGCTTTCAGTTTGAATAAAAACAGTCAGTAACCACATGTCAATGGATGTAACAGCTTTCAGTTTGCATAAAAACAGTCTGTAACCACATGTCAATAGATGCATGTAACAGCTTTTAGTTTGAATTTTTAAAATGTAACCACATGTCAATGGATGTAACAGCTTTCAGTTTGAATAAAAACAGTCTGTAACCACATGTCAGTACATGGAACAGCTTTCAGTTTGAATTTTAAAAAAGTCTGTAACAATATGTCAATGGATGTAACAGCTTTCACTTCGAATAAAACCAGTCTGTAACCACATGTCAAATGGATGTAAGAGCTTTCAATGTGATTAAAAGCAGTCTGTAACTACATGTGAAATGGATGGCAGAGATTTGGGTTTGACTAAACACAGTATGCGATCACTTGTGAAATGGATGTAACAGTTTCCAACATGAGTGAACACAGCATGTAACCATATGTGAAATGGATAAAACAGCTTTTCTTTAGAATAAAAACAGTACGGCTTTTCTTTAGAATAAAAAGTCTGTTATCGCGTGTAAAGTTGATGTAAAATCTTTAAGTGAGTAAACACAGTGTGTGACATACGAAATGGATGTACTAGCTTTCACTTTAAATAAAAAGCTGTCTGTAATGACATGTAAAGTATATGAAACAGCTTTCAGCATGAATAAACACAAGCTTTCACTTTAAATAAAAAGCTGTCTGTAATGACATGTAAAGTAGATGAAACAGCTTTCAGCATGAATAAACACAGATTTAACCACAAGTGAAATAATAATAATAATAATAATGAATACTTATATAGTGCCTATTCTCGACTAGAGACCAAGCTCTAAGCGCTTTACAATCCACACTCGTTTACACAACGGGCTGCCTACTGGGTAGTGCCGACTGAAGAGCTACCAGCTGGCGCTTCATTCAGTCGTTTCCCGTGTCATCCAGTCAATATCGTTCAATATCATTCACTCAATTTCCTTACTCCCTTCCTTCTTTCCATTTCTCACGCAGGATGCATGCAATGTGTAACCTGTCATCCATACCAACGGCCAAACTGGGCTACTCTTCCGAAAGTTGGTGATGGGATATTACGTGTGTGCAAGATATTATGCATGCGTTCACACACGGAACCTCGGTTTATAGTCTCATTCGAAGGACTGTATGGGAAATGGAGTCAAAACCAATGTTAACTCCGAGGGAAAAATCCCCCTGTACCGAAACGCCCCGGCGGAGATTCGAACCCGCAACCCCAGGATCACCAAGATTACGAGTCCGGCGCTCTACCAACTGAGCTATTCGGCTCCGGAAATGGACGTAACAGATTTCAGTGTGAAAAAATATTGATTGTGATCACATGTGAAATGAATGTAACAGCTTTCAGTTTAAATAAAGTGTCTTTAACCTCATGCTGCTTGTCTTCTTCATGATCTTTCACAAACATGCATTTTGTCTTATGTATTGCTTCTATTGTCAGAGTTAACGACACAAAATTCCCAGCTCTTATGGGATGAATTTCAGTATTTTTGTTTGTTTCTTTGTTTTTGCGCCACCACGCTCCCCCCCCCCCCCCCCCCCCCCCCACCACCACCACCATCACTTCCCCTTGCCAAGTTTTGTCCAAATTTTAAAAAGGGAAGTAGAGTTTTCTCTCTGTCACTGACATCATGGTTTTGTTTTTTTTTTAGCAACAGCGTTCATTCCATGACGTGTGGGTGAAATGCTTTCTTGCTCAGAAGGAATTTCTTGATTTGCATACTGTTAGATAAGGAACACCTTGTCGACACTGTCTTCATTGCTTTCAGCAAGAAAAAAGTATTTTTGGCTCGAATGTGTTAATGAGGTGAGCCCCTTGCAGCCACATCATTTTTGTTTGTTTATGTTATGTGTATGTGTGTTTGCGTCACTGAGGTAAACATTTAATTTTGCGTTTTCTCTCTAAATTTCAAGTCCCAGCATAAGCAAACTGCGCTGCATATATATTAATGAGACCGTTACAGCATCAGTAGTAGCATTACAGCATCAGTAGTAGCAGTAGTAGTAGTAGCAGCAGCAACAGCAACAGTAGTAGTAGTAGCAGCAGCAGCTGTAATAGTAGTAGTCGAAGCAGTAGTGGCAGCAACAGCAGTAGCAGTACTAGTGGTAGCAGTAGTGGCAGCAGTAGCAGCAGAGGCAGCAGCAGTCTCTCAAATATGCCACATCCCTGCCCAGTTTATCGCAATGGGTGATAATGTGGGTTTGGGTGACAATTTGGGTACCGAAGCCTGCCCAAATTGTCGCCGCCAACATTTTGGGCAGGCAACAATTTTGGTCGTAACACAGGGCAACAGTCAACTTCTAAATGACAAAAGTTCAAACACCAAACAGATGACAGGAGGAAGTTCAGCTCCCAAACAGATGGCAAGGGAAAGTTCAGCTCCCAAACAGATGGCAAGGGGAAGATTAATTCTCAAACAAATGACAAGGGGAAGTTTAACTCCCAAAGAGATGGCAAGGGGAATTTCAACTCCCAGATGGCAAGGGGAAGATTAAATCCCAAACAGATGGCAAGGGGAAGTTTAACTCCCAAACAGATGGCAAGGGGAAGTTTAACTCCCAAACAGATGGCAAGGGGAAGTTTAACTCCCAAGCAGATGGCAAGGGAAAGATTAACTCCCAAACAGATGGGAAAGGGAAGATTAACTCCCAAACAGATGGCAAAGGGAAGTTTAACTCCCAAAGAGATGACAAGGGGAAGATTAACTCCCAAACAAATGACAAGTACAAGATTAACTCCCAAACAGATGGCAAGGGGAAGATTTACTCCCAAACAGATGACAAGGATAAGATTAACTCCCAAACAGAGGACAAGGGGAAGATTAACTCCCAAACAGATGGCAAGGGAAAGATTAACCTCCAAACAGATGGCAAGGATAAGATTAATTCCCAAACAGATGACAAAGGTAAGATTAACTCCTAAGCAGATGACAAAGATAAGATTAACTCCAAACAGATGGCAAGGGGAAGATTAACTCCCAAACAGATGGCAACCGTAAGTTTAACTCACAAGCAGATGGCAGGGAGAAGTTCAACTCCCAAACAGATGACGAGGAGAAGTTCAACTAACTCACAGATGACAAGAAGTTCCAGCTACCAGACAAATGACAAGGGTAAGTTTAACTCCCATACAGATGACAAGGGAAAGATTAACTCCCAAACAGATGACAAGGGGAAGTTCGACTCTCAAAGAGATGGAATGGGGAAGTTCAACTCCCAGATGGCAAGGGGAAGTTTAACTCCCAAACAGATGGCAAGGGAAAGTTTAACTCCCAAACAGATGACAAGGGGAAGATTAACTCCCTAACAGATGGCAAGGGGAAGTTCAACTCCCAAGCAGATGGCAAGGGGAAGTTTAACGCACAAACAGATGGCAGGGGCGAAGTTTAACTCTCAAACAGATGACAAGGGAAGTTTAACTCCCAAACAGATGGAATGAGGAAGATAAACTCCCAAACAGATGACAAGGGGAAGTTTAACTCCCAAACAGATGGAATGAGGAAGATAATTTCCTAAACAGATGACAAGGGGAAAATTAACTCCCAAACAGATGGCAAGGGGAAGTTTAACTCCCAAACAGATGGAATGAGGAAGAGTAACTCCCAAACAGATGACAAGGGGAAGTTTAACTCCAAACAGATGGCAAGGGGAATTTCAACTCCCAAACAGATGACAAGGGGAATTTCAACTCCCAAATAGATGACAAGGGGAAGTTTAACTCCCAAACAGATGACAAGGAGAAGATTAACTCCCAAACAGATGGCAAGGGGAATTTCAACTCCCAAACAGATGACAAGGAGAAGATTAACTCCCAAACAGATGCAAGGGGAAGTTTAACTCCCAAACAGATGGCAAGGGGAAGTTTAACGCACAAACAGATGACAAGGGGAAGTTTAACTCCCAAACAGATGACAAGGGGAAGATTAACTCCCAAACAGATGAGAAGGGGAAGTTTAACTCCCAAACAGATGAGAAGGGGAAGATTAACTCTCAAACAGAGTGCAAGGGGAAGTTTAACTCCCAAACAGATGGCAAGGAGAAGATTAACTCCCAAACAGATGACAAGGGGAAGATTAACTCTCAAACAGATGGCAAGGGAAAGTTTAACTCCCAAACAGATGACAAGGGGAAGATTAACTCCCTAACAGATGGCAAGGGGAAGTTCAACTCCCAAGCAGATGGCAAGGGGAAGTTTAACGCACAAACAGATGGCAGGGGCGAAGTTCAACTCTCAAACAGATGACAAGGGAAGTTTAACTCCCAAACAGATGGAATGAGGAAGATAAACTCCTAAACAGATGACAAGGGGAAGTTTAACTCCCAAACAGATGGAATGAGGAAGATAATTTCCTAAACAGATGACAAGGGGAAAATTAACTCCCAAACAGATGGCAAGGGGAAGTTTAACTCCCAAACAGATGGAATGAGGAAGAGTAACTCCCAAACAGATGACAAGGGGAAGTTTAACTCCCAAACAGATGGCAAGGGGAATTTCAACTCCCAAACAGATGACAAGGGGAATTTCAACTCCCAAATAGATGACAAGGGGAAGTTTAACTCCCAAACAGATGACAAGGAGAAGATTAACTCCCAAACAGATGGCAAGGGGAATTTCAACTCCCAAACAGATGACAAGGAGAAGATTAACTCCCAAACAGATGCAAGGGGAAGTTTAACTCCCAAACAGATGCAAGGGGAAGTTTAACTCCCAAACAGATGGCAAGGGGAAGTTTAACGCACAAACAGATGACAAGGGGAAGTTTAACTCCCAAACAGATGACAAGGGGAAGATTAACTCCCAAACAGATGAGAAGGGGAAGATTAACTCTCAAACAGATGGCAAGGGGAAGTTTAACTCCCAAACAGTTGGCAAGGAGAAGATTAACTCCCAAACAGATGACAAGGGGAAGATTAACTCTCAAACAGATGGCAAGGGGAAGATTAACTCCCAAACAGATGACAAGGGGAAGATTAACTCTCAAACAGATCTAGCTGGAAAGTGAGGGGACTGCAGGCGGAAATCTAAACAAATTTTAAATGTTACTAATAGCGCACAGCAAAAAAAAAAAAAAAAAAAAAACGTAGTCAAAGGAATCACAACTCTTGTGATTCGTTTGCCTACGTTTTTTTTTTGGTTTGTTTGTTTGTTTTTGGCGGTGCGCTGTTAACATCTAAAGTTTTCCCAAACAGATGACGAGGGGAAGATTAACTCCCAAACAGATGACGAGGGGAAGATTAACTCCCAAACAGATGACGCAGGGAAGATTAACTCCCAAACAGATGACGAGGGGAAGACTAACTCCCAAACAGATGGCAAGAGGAAGCTTAACTCCCAAACAGATGACGCGGGGAGATTAACTCCCAAACAGATGACGAGGGGAAGATTAAC
Source organism: Conus canariensis (assembly GCA_033310375.1). Taxonomy (NCBI): domain Eukaryota; kingdom Metazoa; phylum Mollusca; class Gastropoda; order Neogastropoda; family Conidae; genus Conus; species Conus canariensis. The sequence goes on along the minus strand of CM065715.1, from coordinate 69,487,522 downwards.
TCCCAAACAGATGACGAGGGAAAGATTAACTCCCAAACAGATGACGAGGGAAAGATTAACTCCCAAACAGATGGCAAGGGGAAGATTAACTACCGAATGAGAAGGAAAAGTTCAACTGGAAAAAGAAAAACGAAGAAAGTAAGAAAAAAAAAAGAAAAGAAAGAAACCCAGTAGGGGAACTTCAACAACCAAATGACATGGGGGAAATTCAAATACCAAACTAAAGGGAAGTTCTACTTCCAAACAAATGGCAAGGGAAGTTCATTGATCAGTACTGAAGAAACAGATACGGCCGCAGGTTTTGTTTTTTGTTTTGTTTTTTCAAATCACTGTGTTCGTGACTGACCATTTATTTATCTTGTGTGTGTGTGTGTGTGTGTGTGTGTGTGTGTGTGTGTGTGTGTGTGTGTGTGTGTGTGTTGGTGGTGGTGGTGTCATTGCTGCTGTTGCCTCTGCTGCTGCTGCTGCTGTTGTTACTGCTGCTGCTGCTGTTGTTGTTATTGGTGTTGTTGTTGCCGTCCTTCTTATCCTTCTTCTTGCTTCAGGAGCTGAGGTTCAGGGGGAGTAAGAGGTTCTGGACCATAAAGCTCACACCCCTCCCCTCAAAATCTTCCCCTGCGTATCTCCATGGCTTGGTGGTCTTTGTGTCTTACCTTTTTTTTTTCCATTTTCATCTTTAAAAAGTTCAGTTCAAAATGATACCAGAGAACAAGACACGAAAGTTTAGCCCTGCTGTCAAAGAGTATAAGTGGGAGCTGGACCAGTCCAAACTGAACTCGGCCAATTATATCAAAGCGTGCAGAAAACAGTGAGGTCATGACAATTTAATTCTTGTTAACTTCCCTCACACCCTTTTTTTCATTTACTTGTTTTTGCTTTTATGTACTTGTGATATGTGTAACAGCTGTGCACACTCAAGAGGCTTCTTCATATTGTAACACACCATTGCGAACCACAGCATGATGTACGATTTGCGTGTTGTGGTGCCTGACATTCATCTGCTAAGGCCTGGACAGAAACTTCAGCTAGTATTCAAAGGTTTTCTTTGTCAACGGGATTTCCTCAGCTTCACAGTAGACAGTGCTGTTTCAGAATCGTTGAATCGTGAACTGGGGGGGGAGGGGGGGGGCATCACAGGGCGTTGGGGGAGATGATGACATGTTCATTCATGGAGACTCGCTCAATCATCGCCCTTTATAGTCCGCTTGACAGCATGCGAAATTGGTGGTGTAATGTGAAGGGTTGTGCATGTAAAGTATTTTTTTTGTATTCCTTCATCGGAGAGAAATCTGTTTTGGATGTGTCAGCATTTATGAGAGCGCAACATCATACATATATGTACAACGATAGTACTATGTGTAACCAAATTGTGGTTATGTTTACCTGATTTATGTAAATTCACGTGTGGAGGGTGGTGGTGGTGGTGGGTGGGTGTTAGTGTGTGTGTGTGTGTGTGTGTGTGTGTGTGTGTGTGTGTGTGTGTGTTGTGATGGTGTTGTGGAGAGGAGAGAGAGAGAGAGAGAGAGGGAAGGGGCACGCAGGGTGAGTGTGGCCTGTGTGTGTGTGTGTGTGTGTGTGTGTGTTGTGTGTGTGTGTGTGTGTGTGTGTGTGTGTGTGTGTGCGCGCGCCGCGCGCGCGCGCGCGCGTGCGTACGTGCGTGTGTATATGTGTTTGTGTTTGTGTGTGTGTGTGTGTGTGTGTGTGTGGTGTGTGGTGTGCGTGCGTGAGTACGTGCGTGTGTATGTGTGTGTGTGTGTGTGTGTGTGTGTGTGTGTGTGTGTGTGTGGTGATGGTTAATGTGTATGTTTGTGCATATGTGTGTATGCTAGCGTGCGTGCGTGCACACGTGCGCGCGCATTTGTGTGTGTGTGTGTGTGTGTGTGTGTGTGTGTGTGGTGGACTGTGTGCAGGCACAGTTGACTTATTTGTCTCCCGTTTTGATAAAAGTCAAGGCTTTAATGTTTTGCATGTGTATACCTTTTGCTTGTTTTCTTTGTTTTTGTCTTGTTTCGTTTTTCTTATAATTTCGTGCAAATCGCAGAGAGATTTGCGTACTACTAGAGATGTTGCGCTATACAAACACTTATTTCCATCATGCATGTGATTTGATTTGTTGCGAAGGATGCTGAAAGACTAGAGATGTTGCGCTACACAAACGCTTATTTTCATCATACATGTGATTTGATTTGCTGCAAAGGGTGCTGAAAGACTAGAGATGTTGCGCTATACAAACGCTTATTTTCCTCATACATGTGATTTAATTTGCTGCAAAGGGTGCTGAAAGACTAGAGATGTTGCGCTATACTTTCCTCATACATGTGATTTAATTTGCTGCAAAGGGTGCTGAAAGACTAGAGGTGCTGCGCTATACAAACACTTATTTTCCTCATACATGTGATTTAATTTGTTGCAAAGGGTGCTGAAAGACTTCAGGACATTGCTGTGACTTATGGTCCTGTTACTGGTGCAAGCACTGGATTTTTTTTTCCTTTCTTATTTGGGTATTCTTTTTTCTATAAAATGATCCTAATAGGACACAGTGCATTCTTTCACGCACCTACAGGCGGTATGTGTATGCGTCAAAACGAATCCACACACGATTACGCTTCTGTGGATTATGTGTGAAGAAAAGCAAGGGAGGGATGGGAAGAGGGGAAGAGGAGAAAGAGGGGAGGTGGAATCCTGTCTTGTCCCTTCCATACCGCCATTTTGAAAACTAGGCCCAGTCTGGTTGAGGTCCAGGAGAAGCTGTGGGGACGGGCTGGGTCGCTGCAGCGGACTGCTGACTTCGCCTTACTAACCAGATTGAGAATCTGGCATGGTCGGGAAGGCGAAAGAAAAAAAAAAAAAAAAAAAAAAGAAAATTAGGAATGCACAGAAAAAGAACATTCTTGAGAAAAGTGAACAATGCAAACAAAAAAAAAACTGCCATTGAAATAATTTCGTCATTTGGTCAGTGCATGTGTTCAGTGAAATAAGCATAGGATGCGTTCCGTCTCCAACAGAGCCCTGTGGAGACACCTCTAACACAACTTTGAAACACCCCCACTTTCCACGAAAGGATTCGCCCTTGAACATATACACACGCGCACACACACTCAATTACAGAAATAAATGCTCAGAAAATGTGATATCATAGTTTTGTTTTATTGCAAATAAATCAACATTCTCAATGAAAACAAACGAACAAAATTTCAAGGTTAGAAAATGTCAGTTAGGCATTATAATCATATTATACCATATTCAACTGGTGCAAACTATCACCAATATACAAGCTGTTTGGCCAAACTGTACAGCTTCTGGCGTCATAACAACATGCCATGTAAGTCTGTCCATTTCGACCAGTAAGCGCTCATCTTCTGGGCACTGTTACATTCACTCCCTTTCTGTCTGTAATCCAATACAAACAATGCTACACCGCTAGGTTTTGTTTCTGTCTGACCCCTTTACCATATTAGTGCTTGTAAGTCAGTGCCTTCATTTTATTTAGATTGTTCGATTCATATTGAATTCTCTTCTTGCTTAGTTCTTGGCCCAACAGACTAATAAATGCTTTTCTACTTCCATCAGCTGCTATGCCAAGGACGCAGCGGAGACCGGCGAGATTCGAGAAGAATCGGTTTTCAGTTCCACTTCCGCCTCAGAATCTCCGGGTCTTTCTCCCACAAATGATCTGGGCGAACTTCCGATGAGGATGGCTAATTAGATGAACAAGACACAGTCCTGTTCCACAGGGAGATAGCTGAGAACAGTGGTCATGGACACAGTTCATGCAGCAGCTGGTACGCTCCAGATCCCAAGATGTGTAGGGTTCACTCATCTCGGCTCCGTCTCCACAGCTTGACAGCTAGCACCATGCTAAAGTTCTCAAGAAAGCTGGAGTTGCGGACACCCTCTCCCCTAGCTACTTAGAGAAAGGGAGAGAAAACCAGGACCTTTGGCTAGTCTTCTTCCCATGGGAGGACTCCCGTCCTGAGAGTGGCCCCCTCGAAGTTGTTTTTCATATTATCAAGGACCAAGAAATTACTGCCCTTGACCTTGCCCAAATAGACAATGTTCGGAAATCTGCAAGGGAGGTCATCTGTGTTAGACCTTGCGTTCAGCGAGAGTGACCCTACCGTTTTCAAGGGACAGATGCTGCCGGTGTGCACGCCCAAAGCAATTTTACCCTATCAGTTAGTTTGGCAGTTCAATCAGAGAAAGAAAAGGCCAAAACATTGGCATGAAACTCTGCGCCTATCATGCAGACAGTTGATATCGCTTGCCCTTCAAATCAAGCCTTTGACTCTTCATGTCCGTTTGCTTGATCCTTAAAATGAGAAAGGATAACTCTTTTTTCAGCGGTAAGACAGTCATTATCTTCCCCTGATGTTTTTTTTTTTTTTTTTTTTTTTTTTTTCTCGGAACAGGTGTATTAAACCTTCACAGGCCCATTTGAGGTGCAGTCCTAGCTGTGTGGCCACCACAAGGGATGGACTCTGGCCTCTACGGGTGAGTGTGATTACCAGGCACAAAACTATCTCCCTCCCCCGCTCACCATGCCTTGGCCCATCATCACGCTGAGGCAGGGAAGATTTCTTCTATCATAGCGAACAAAGCAACGCCCGCCCTTAAATCTCCCACTTGTGAATCATCGGCGCGACTGCCCGCTCCCCTCTGGCTTTGAATTCTACTCCAGTTTGACATGGGGAAGTGTGCATGGGGATTGTATGCATGATGTTCCCTGATCGGCTAAGTTTAGTTACTGCCCTCCTCCTCCTCCTTGTATTGAAAGAAACAAATGTCACTCAGTAGTTTATAGAAGGGAGAGCACTGACTGGTCAAAACAGGCGAGTCCAGTACACTTCAGCCACTAGATCTGGCCACACAGAGCTAGCATACTGGTCATACGTCGGACTAGTTGGACATGTGAACATGTGAAGGGCATTACAAGGAGTGTACTACAAAGACTGAATTTAAATACGCATCGACAAAGGAATAGATCTGAAAATAAAGCATATTCTTTGAATCAATCAGGAACTGCTGACCAATTCAGTGCTGTGGCACAGACTTCTATTCTACCCACAGGCTGCAAGTCGTGTGAAGAAAGTTCTTTCAATAAAACGTGAACATTGCTAATCATCTCATGTAATTCACACCAGCACCTTGACAGTCCTTTCCTCCGAGCTGTGGAGAGGACGTTCCACTAGGCTAGAACCGGGTAGGGTAGATAGATTACCATGACCAGACAAGGCTTAGTTGGTTCATGTACTTAAAACAAACAAACAAAAAAGTTTCAACCTGGTTTCGAAGTGGGGTGACTGCAGGCGGAAATCAAAATAAGAGCAAAAACAGGATTACTGCATCACCAAACGAAGGAACAAACAAACAAAAACAAAAGAAAAGAAAAGAAAGACGAAACACGGCGCGTTTCGACCTATTGAGTCTTCTTCAAGCAGGACAAAATGAGACCAAATCACTCGAGACCAAATTTTGCACCTAGATCAGAGAGGTGGGCGACTGATCGTCCTTCGTTCTCATTGTCTGGAAACCCAAGACCGAATTTTGCTCGTAAATCGAAGAGATGAGCGTCTGTCTGTTCTTCCTTCGTTTTCATAGTCTTGAGTGTTTATTTGTCTTCGCCTGAAGAAGACCCAATAGGTCGAAATGTGTTGTGTTTGCTTAGCGATTTGTTTGTTCCTTCTTTTGGGGGCACAGTAATTCTGTTGTCGCTCCTGTTTCAATCTGTTCTCGTTAAACAGTTCAAATTAAAGGGGCAAAAGGTAGGAGGACAGGAGGACTAATTCTTGGCATTGATTCATTCATTCTTAAAGATGGAGAATATCATGTGGACATTATACATTTTGATTTTAAAAAAATCTTTACACATACACATTTTTACAGGATAAGGCTATTTTCTGAATTCTGGAAAACTGTTCATGTTTATTTAACGTTTTGTTAGAAATTTATTTTGAGCACACATTTTGTTATCAGGGTTATACTTTCTTTTCAATTCGTTAAATCGAAAACTTAAGCATATTGTCAATGCTTGCGTGAGCGTGTGTGTGGAAGGAGGGTGTGAGAGGGGGAAATGTGGGCACGCGTTCGCACGCACGCACGTGAGTGTGCGTGTGCGCGCGCGCGCATGTGTGTGTGTGAATATTTTCCTTCGTTTCTTTCACAGAGACGGGGCATTAGGAACAAAGCTCGGACCACAGTCATTGGGTGATTAGATAGGTAGATGCATCATTGATGTGCTGCTGACAACTCATCACCAGGTAATGAACACAGCCCGCGGGAAAACTGCCAACCCCTGTCCCATCCTCCCTCACTCACCTCCCTACCCCTCCCCCACCCCTCTTCCCCCGTGATGGTGAGGGGGGGAGGGGTCGGGGGGGGGGGGGGGGGCAGACACTAGACAGATACACACAGCGGTGCACCACGTTTCGCTCAATCACGTTTCACCTAAACACGTTTCATCCAGTCATGTATATGACAATCACCTACCGCCCAGTTAAGTGCAGCCTACATCAATCTTTCATTCAATGCGTCTTCATTTTCACACATCCATCACGTCTCGTCCCCATATTCAATAACGCACACACACACACACACACACACACACACACACACACACACACACACACACACACACACACGCACACACACACACACCCCTTCCATCGGAATGCTGACATAGGGTCAGGGGCAGAAAGAACAATGTGACTGCCGTTCACCTGTTTATCATTTGTGTTATAACGTGATGATTAGTTGGGAAGGAAGAATGACACCAGTTGTGGATGTGTCTGTCACAAAAATGCCCTGACAACCACTAACTAGCAAAACAAAAGAACACGAGTGTTGTACATGTTAATACGGCCACTGAAATGCCGTGATGACTGATGGAACCGTAATGATACTATCATTGTCGTTAGTGTGTCCATCACTGAAATGCTGTGACGATCATTGAGACAGCTACAACAACAACAACAACAACAATAACAACGTTGTTCATGTGTCTGTCACTGAAATCCTTTCACTAACACTGGGACAACAACAATATTGTTTATGTGTATGTCAATGAAATCCCGTGACCATCATTGGGACAATAACAACAACAATGTTATTCATATGTATGTCACTGAAATCCCTTCACTATCACCGGGACAACAACATTATTGTTTATGTGTATGTCAACGAAATCCCGTGCCCATCATTGGGACAATAACAACAACAATGTTATTCATGCTACGTCACTGAAATCCCGTGGCGATCACTCGGACAACAACAATATTGTTCATACGTATGTCAATGAAATCCCGTACAACTATCATTAGGACAATAACAAAAACAATGTTGTTCATATGTATGTCACTGAAATCCCCTCACGATCACTGCAGGGACAATAATATTGTTCGTGTGTATGTCAATGAAATCTCGTAACTATCATTAGGACAACAACAACAATGTTATTCATATGTATGTCACTGAAATCCTCTGACGATCTGTGGGACAGCTACGACAACAACAATATTGTTCATGTGTATGTTAATGAAATCCCGTAACTATCATTGGGACAATAACAACAACAATATTATTCATATGTATGTCACTGAAATCCTCTGACGATCTGTGGGACAGCTACGACAATAACAATATTGTTCATGTGAATGTCACTGAAATCCTGTGACGATCATTAAGACAACTACAACAACAACAACAGCATCAACACTGTTGATGTGCATGTCACTGAAATCCTGCGATGATCACTGGCACAACTACAACAGCAACTATGTTGTTCCTATGTCTGTCACTGAAATGATCTCACGATCACTGGGATTACAACATCAGCAACAATATTGTTCATATGTCTGTCACTGAAATGATTTCATGATCACTCGAACAACAACATAAGCGACAATAGTGTCCCTATGTCTGTCACTGAAATGATTTCAGGATTATTCGGACAACATCAGCAACGATATTGTTCATGTCTGTCACTGAAATGATCTCACGGTCACTGGGACAACAACATCAGCAACAGTTTTGTTCATGTGTCTGTCACTGAAATGATTTCAGGATTATTCGGACAACAGTATTGTTCAAAATTCTGTCACTGAAATGATGTGACAAGTGACAAATTAAGAACAACGCTATTAATGTCTCTATCAATGAAGTGCCCTAACATCTGACAAATCAAGATAAACACTGTGTATGTCTCTGACAATGAAATGCAATGACACCTGATACATTAAGAACAATATGATTTATGTCTTTATCAGTGAAATGCCGTGACAACTGACACATTAAGAACGACATTGTTTATGTCTCTATCCATGAAATGCCGTGACAACTGACACATTAAGAACAACGTTGTTTATGTCTTTATAAATTAAATGCTATGGCAACTGACACATTAAGAACAACGTTGTTTATGTCTCTGTCCATGAAATGCCGTGACAACTGACACATTAAGAACAACGTTGTTTATGTCTTTATAAATGAAATACCGTGACAACTGATACATTAAGAACAACATTGTTTATGTCTCTGTCCGTGAAATGCCGTGACAACTGACACATTAAGAACATTGTTTATGTCTCTGTCCATGAAATGCCGTGACAACTGACACATTAAGAACAACATTGTTTATTTCTCTGTCCTCTAAATGCCGTGACAACTGACACATTAAGAACAACATTGTTTATATCTGTCCTTTAAATGCCTTGACAACTAACACATTAATAACAACATTGTGTATGTCTCTGTCAATGAAATGCCGTGAATACTGGCACAGCGCCTACAACGTGACTGTTACTTAGAGCAACCTGCACAATGGAAAGATGTTTGTTTATATATATATATATATATATATATATATATATATATATATATATATATATATATATATATATATTATGGTTTGAAAACACTTGAGCAGCAAATTCAATGCAGAAATGAACAATACAAACAGAAGCAATAATAATGTCTAAAATCAATGCGGAATGAATTCTTATAAACGTATTCTTGTTTGTTTACGTCTTTCATTTCATAGACTCAATGCGCAAGTTCTCTCTCTCTCTCTCTCTCTCTCTCTCTCTCTCTCTCTGTCTCTCTCTGTCTCTGTCTCTCTCTCTCTCTCTCTCTCTCTCTCTCTCTGTTTATGAATATTCAAGATATACAGCTTGTTAGGTCTATCTGTCTATCTGTTCGTCTGTCTTTTTGTCTGTCTCTCTGTCTGTCTGTTTGTCACGTTTACGTTGTTCCTTGTACAAATCCACATTTCTCGTTTTAACTCCAAATTTGACATACTTGGCACATCAGGAGTGAATTATCTTTTAGTTAAATGTCGCATTACTCGTGTTTTCAACGCGAAAAAAAATTGCGACTACATATACAGCAAAGCGAAGCGAGACCGGGATTTGAAGCGACTAAGGGAAAGGAGGGAGAAAGGGGAGATGAAGAGGGGGGAGGAAGGGGACAGGAAGGGGTGGGAGGAGGGGGTGGTAAAGGAGAGGAGTGACGGGGATAAGGGGGGAAACGAATAGGGGAGGGGCACGGGAGGGGGTGGGGGGGGGGGAGAAGTTGGAAGGGGGAGGAGAGAAGTGGGGTTAGGGGAGTGGTGAGGTGTGATGGTGAAAAGAATGGAAAGGGGGACGGGAAACCGAGGGCTGGGGGGGGGGGGGGGAGGGAGGAGATCAACAGTTTTTGTCTGATCATCTCCATAACCTGCATGGTACATAGTGGCCCAATAGCAAACTGAACAGATGAAGAAGGGATGATTTTTGTGCTGGACAGTCTTACAAGTGGTATCTTTAAAACAACAACAACAACAACAATGCGAATGTACAGCGAATCGACACGATGTCTGAATAAGATGTGGGACTCAGAATAAGGGAAGGTGGTGGGGGGGGGGGGGGGGGGGGGTGCGTAGTACATAAGGAACGGGATGGAGGAGTGGGGAATGGTAAAAGCAAGGGGGATGGGGGGGGGGGGGCGGGAACAAGAAGGGCAAGAGGGTGTGTGAGAGAGAGAGAGAGAGAGGGGGGGGGGCAGGGTAAGGGGAGGAGGGGGGAACGAAGGATTGAGGGGGGAGGGAGACGGGGCAAAGAGGGGAGAGAAGATGGGTGGGGGAGGGGTTGGGAAGGGGGAGGGGAACGGAACAAGAGCAGGACGGGGGAAACAGGGAGATCGGGGGTGAGGGAAGGACGGGGGGGAGAAGGGGGGACGGGGGGGGGGGGGGGGGAGGGGGGGAGTAGACGCGGAAAGGGATGAAGGATATGAGACCAGAAAGAGGAATCTGGGGTGACGGGAGGAGGGGGACACGGTGAGGGGAGGAGAGCGGGGCAGGGTGGGGGTGGGGGGGGGGGGGGGGGTGAAGGGAAGGAGCAGACGCTAAGAGGTCGATTCCGCGTAGGCGACAGTTGGTGACGCTAAATCGACACAGTGTCCCATCACGCTAATCGGCACAGTGTCCCATCACGCTAATCGGCACACTGTCCCATCACGCTAATCGGCACAGTGTCCCATCACGCTAATCGGCACAGTGTCCCATCACGCTAATCGGCACACTGTCCCATCACGCTAATCGGCACAGTGTCCCATCACGCTAATCGGCACAGTGTCCCATCACGCTAATCGGCACACTGTCCCATCACGCTAATCGGCACACTGTCCCATCACGCTAATCGGCACACTGTCCCATCACGCTAATCGGCACACTGTCCCATCACGCTAATCGGCACACTGTCCCATCACGCTAATCGGCACAGTGTCCCATCACGCTAATCGGCACAGTGTCCCATCACGCTAATCGGCACACTGTCCCATCACGCTAATCGGCAACCAATGACGAACGGACTGGGATGCATACTTCGGCAGAGGTCCGATGTACTCTCTCTCTCTCTCTCTCTCCATCATCTCTCATCTCCTGTGACAACACATTGTATATTCTGAAAGTAATAGGCGCGCGCGCGCGCGCGCGTATGTGTGTGAGTGTATGGTGTGTGTGTTGTGGTGTTGTGTGTGTGCGGCGTGTGTGTGTTGTGTGTTCTGTTGTGAGTGTGTGTGTGTGTGTGTGTGTGGTGTGTGTGTGCAAATTTGTCGTGTGTGTATGCTATATCGTGTGTGTGTGTGTTGTGTGTGGTGTGTGTGTGGTGTGTGTGTGTGAGGATGATGTACACGACTTGACATTAACAAACGATTTATGTCGCCTTGTGATTTGTTTCGATGTGCGGAAGTCATGCAAGTTTCAGACATCCAGACACTGACTGCGTTTTCTAGCATAGTAGTTGTTTTCCCTGTGGTCCAGTTTCAACTAGCACAAACAATATCAACAAGCAATTTTGGCAACTGTGATCACGTCTATGTTCGAAGTTCTCCTAGACCCCGTATTGTGTGAATTTGCACCACAATCTATCACTCTGTATATTAGTGTTCGTGTGCATGTACCCACACATACACATACCACGGGCGCATACACGTACGCACGCACGCGCGCACGAACACACACAGACACACGCACGCGCGCACGAACACACACAGACACACGCGCGCGCGCGCGCGGGCACACACACACACACACACACACACACACACACACACACACACACACACACACACACACACACATCCCCTGAAAGATCGAGAAGTCAAAATGCATGTTAGATTTTTTTTTTTTTTTAATTTCTCTCATGACAGTCGTCGATGAGTTTTCACTGCGTCCTAAAACCGTTCGAATCAGCCGCTGACAGCGGCTTGCGCGGATCGAAATTTGCGAAACCTTTCCATGAAGTGCCGCCACACACAGGGCAGTTTATGCATGACAGTGGGACACTGCTCCACTCGTCAACTAGGCTACTCGGGAGTTGCTCCCCTTTTGTCCAGGTGATAACACTTAGCACTGCAGGAAGTGGGGGCCGGAATAGCTCAGTTGGTAGAGCACCGGACTCGTAATCTTGGGGTTGCGGGTTCGAATCTACGCCGGGCCGTTTCGGTACAGGGGGATTTTTCCCTCGGAGTTAACACTGGTTCTGACTCCATTTCCCATACAGTCCTTCGAATGAGAGACTATAAACCGAGGTTCCGTGTGTGAACGCACGCATAACATTTTGCACACACGTAAAATCCCATCACCAACTTTCGGAAGAGAAGGCCAGTTTGGCTGTTGGTATGGATGACACGTTGCACATAGCATGCACCTTCCACGAAGTTGGAGTATGCCTGCCTTAATGGCGGGATAAAAAAAAAAAAAAACGGTTATACACAAAACTCCACTCCCTATACAGGGGGTGTCCGCAGGAGTATCAGCCTGCGTACGCAGAAGAAGAAGAAGAAGACTGCAGGAAGTGAACTGACTCCTGCAAGGAGTCTCGCCGACGTGACAGCAGTTGCTTGGCAACAACCGAATCCTGCAATAGGCGGTAAAGCCGGTCCTTGGCAACCACGCGATCTTGTCAGATGCGGTAGCAATTCGTTGGCACCGGCGGATTCCCAGAACACGCGGTGACGGTAAACAGTAACGGGATACTACTACACGTTCAAACAGTTCGTTGATATCAGTAGGATCCCCCAACATGTGATGACGATTTATTAGCATTAGCGGGATCCTATAACATTTGGTGACAGTTAATTAGCATCAACGGGATCCTATAACACGTGGTGACAATTGATTAGCATCAGCGGTTCCTAGAACACATGGTGACACTTACTTAGCATCAGCGGATCCTAGAACACGTGGTGAGAGGTAATTAGCATCAACCGGATCCTACAGCACGTGGTAACAGTTAATTAGCATCATCTCTCTCTCTCTCTCTCTCCTCTCTCTCTCTCTCTCTCTCTCTCTCTCTCTCTCTCTCTCTCGTTGAGGTGAGGTCAGCCCAGTTCTCCCGAAGCGTCCAAGATGAACTTGCCGATCTGGGCGAAGGTTCCCGTGGAGTTGAACAGATGGCTGATGGAGTTGTACTCCTCGGGGTCGGGGTGGGTGAAGTGGATGGAGTAAACGTCGCTCCGCCAGTTGAAGGGTTGGTCCTCGTTCCAGTTCTTGTGGTCCGGGTGGAAGATGGGGTGGCATTTCAGCCAGAAGCACATCACCTGGCGGAACCCACAGCAGGTAGACAGACACACATCAAACACATCACCTGGCGGAACCCATAGCAGGTAGACAGACACACATCAAACACATCACCTGGCGGAACCCACAGCAGGTAGACAGACACACATCAAACACATCACCTGGCGGAACCCAAAGCAGGTAGACAGACACACATCAAACACATCACCTGGCGGAACCCACAGCAGGTAGACAGACACACATCAAACACATCACCTGGCGGAACCCACAGCAGGTAGACAGACACACATCAAACACATCACCTGGCGGAACCCACAGCAGGTAGACGGACACACATCAAACACATCACCTGGCGGAACCCAAAAGCAGGCAGAAACACATCAAACACATCACCTGGCGGAACCCAAAAGCAGGCAGAAACACGTCAAACACATCACCTGGTGGAACCCACAGCAGGTAGACAGACACACATCAAACACATCACCTGGCGGAACCCAAAAGCAGGCAGAAACACGTCAAACACATCACCTGGCGGAACCCACAGCAGGTAGACAGACACACATCAAACACATCACCTGGCGGAACCCACAGCAGGTAGAAACACATCAAACACATCACCTGGCGGAACCCACAGCAGGTAGACAGACACACATCAAACACATCACCTGGCGGAACCCACAGCAGGTAGAAACACATCAAACACATCACTGGCGGAACCACAGCAGGTAAAACACATCAAACACATCACCTGGCGGAACCCACAGCAGGTAGACAGACACACATCAAACACATCACCTGGCGGACCCCAAAGCAGGCAGAAACACATCAAACACATCACCTGGTGGAACCCAAAGCAGGTAGACAGACACACATCAAACACATCACCTGGCGGAACCCACAGCAGGTAGACAGACACACATCAAACACTTCACCTGGCGGAACCCAAAAGCAGGCAGAAACACATCAAACACATCACCTGGTGGAACCCACAGCAGGTAGACAGCACACATCAAACACATCACCTGGTGGAACCCAAAGCAGGCAGAAACACATCAAACACATCACCTGGGTGAACCCATAGCAGGCAAAAACACATCAAACACATCACCTGGGTGAACCCATAGCAGGCAAAAACACATCACCTGGGTGAACCCATAGCAGGCAAAAACACATCAAACACATCACCTGATTGGAACCCAAAGCAGGCAGAAACACATCACCTGGTTTGAACCCAAAGCAGGCAGAAACACATCAGACACATCATCTAATTGGAACCCAAAGCAGGCAGAAACACATCACCTGGTGGAGCCAATTGCAGGTGGAAATACATCATCTTGTAAAACCCAAAGCAGGCAGAAACGCATCACCTGGTGGCACTCAAAGCAGGCAGAAACGCATCAAGTACACTACTGATAGATCCCAAAGCAGGCAGAAACACATCAAACACATCACCTGGTAGAATTCAAAGCAACCAGAAACATTCACCTGGTGGAACCCAAAGCAGACAAAAACACATCACCTGGTGGAGCCCAAAGCAGACAAAAACACCTCACCTGGTAGAACCCAAAGGAGGCAGAAACACATCACCTGGTGGAACCCAAGCACCTAGTAGAACCCAAAGCAGGCATAAACACATCATCTGGTAGAACCCAAAGCACTTAGTAGAACCTAAAGCAGGCATAAACACATCATCTGGTAGAACCCAAAGCACTTAGTAGAACCTAAAGCAGGCATAAACACATCATCTGGTACCGCCCAAAACACCTGGTAGAACCCAAAGCAGGCAGTAACACATCACCTGGTGGAACCGAAAGAAGGCAGAAACAAATCACTGGTGGAACCTAAAAGCAGCAGAAACATCATCTGGTGGAACTCAAAGCAGGCAGAAGCATATCATCTGGTGGAACCCAAAGCAGGCAGAAACATATCATCTGGTGGAACCCAAAGCAGGCAGAAACATATCATTTGGTGGAACCTAAAGAAGGCAGAAACACATCATCTGGTGGAACCCAAAGAAGGCAGAAACATATCACAGGTAGAACCCAAAGCAGGCAGAAATATATCACTGGTGGAACCCAAAGCAGGCAGAAACATACCATTTGGTGAAACCAAAGAAGGCAGAAACAATCACAGGTAGAACCAAAGAGGCAGAAAATATCACAGGTAGAACCCAAAGAAGGCAGAAACATATCACAGGTAAACCAAAGAAGGCAGAAACATATCACAGGTAGAACCCAAAGAAGGCAGAAACATATCACAGGTAGAACCCAAAGAAGGCAGAAACATATCACAGGTAGAACCCAAAGAAGGCAGAAACATATCACAGGTAGAACCCAAAGAAGGCAGAAACATATCACAGGTAGAACCCAAAGAAGGCAGAAACATATCACAGGTAGAACCCAAAGAAGGCAGAAACATATCACAGGTAGAACCCAAAGAAGGCAGAAACATATCACAGGTAGAACCCAAAGAAGGCAGAAACATATCACAGGTAGAACCCAAAGAAGGCAGAAACATATCACAGGTAGAACCCAAAGAAGGCAGAACATATCACAGGTAGAACCCAAAGAAGGCAGAAACATATCACAGGTAGAACCCAAAGAAGGCAGAAACATATCACAGGTAGAACCAAAGAAGGCAGAAACACATCACCTGGTAGAAACCAAAGCAGGCAGAAACACATCACTGGTAGAAACCAAAGCAGGCAGAAACACATCACCTGGTAGAAACCAAAGCAGGCAGAAACACATCACCTGGTAGAAACCAAAGCAGGCAGAAACACATCAACTAGTAGAGACCCAAAGCAGGCAGAAACACATCACCTGGTAGAACCCAAAGCAGACAGAAACTTATCACCTAACAGAATCCAAAACAGGCAGAAACATCACCTGGTAGAAACCAAAGCAGGCAGAAACACATCACCTGTTAGAACCGAAACAGGCAGAAAACGCATCACCTAGTAGAACCGAAAACGGACAGAAACACATCACCTAGTAGAACCGAAAACGGGCAGAAACACATCACCTAGTAGAACCCAAAGCAGGCAG
The DNA here is from genome assembly GCA_033310375.1 of Conus canariensis. Lineage (NCBI taxonomy): Eukaryota > Metazoa > Mollusca > Gastropoda > Neogastropoda > Conidae > Conus > Conus canariensis. The sequence continues at coordinate 69,471,424 of CM065715.1, read as the reverse complement.
AAACACATCACCTAGTAGAACCGAAAACGGGCAGAAACACATCATAGTGACCCAATCAGCCTAGAACAGATCATCTGGTGAACCTAAAGAGAGCAGAAACACATCAAAAATATCCCTGGTAGAACCTAAAAGAGGCAGAAACACATCAAACACATCACCTGGTAGAACCTAAAAGAGCAGAAACACATCAAACACATCACCTGGTAAACCTAAAAGAGGCAGAAACACATCAAACACATCCCCTGTTAGAATCCAAAGCAGCCCAAAACACATCACCTAGTAGAACCCAAAGCAGCCCAAAACACATCACCTAGTAGAACCCAAAGCAGCCCAAAACACATCACCTAGTAGAACCCAAAGCAGCCCAAAACACATCACCTAGTAGAACCCAAAGCAGCCCAAAGCACATCACCTTGTAGAACCCAAAGCAGCCCAAAACACATCACCTAGTAGAACCCAAAGCAGCCCAAAACACATCACCATGTAGAACCCAAAGCAGGCAGAAACACATCGAATACAACAGGCAGAAACAAATTATCTCTCGTGAAACACCAACAAGCAGATATACACCAGGCACATCACTTGGAGCCTACAGCAATGGTAAGAACACATAAAACACCACTTGGAACTCCAAACAGATAGAAACACATCAAAGGTCACGTACAACCCACAGCAGGTGGGGAAACACATCAGACATATGAATTGGAACACAAAGTAGGTAGAAACACACATAAACACATCAACTTCGAACCCAACACAAATAGAAGGACCACGCCAGGCGAAATTCGTGAATCAGAAACCAACATAAGACGATACAGATAACTACAGGAATGATAGGTTCACACTAAAATGATTATGATGGCGAAGATAAGGATAATGAAAACAGGATACATGGCAAGCTTTTCAAAGCATCCCAATCCTTAAAAAAAAAAAAGGGCTAACAACTGTACCACACTGCACAGGCTACTTATCATAAAACTGGGACTTGTTATAAAATCTAACGCATAATACTCACCATGAAGCTGGCGCAAACAAAATCTGCTTCGGAAAAACGTGTGACAGTGAGCTGAATGTGGCGACAGATATGCATTACGAAAAGGGCTTTTTGATGTCTAGTTGTCAAAAT